>BLFK01000735.1:1095971-1113471 GCA_014634185.1 Astreopora myriophthalma
CTTTCCGGGTCTTCAGTCTTCGATCTTCGTTTTCCGGGTCTTAGGTCTTGGATCATCGTTTTTCCGCACACCCACCGATTGGTTGGTAGTCGGACAATCAGTCATTCGGTGGGTTGGTCCCTGGGTTTGTCACTTAGTTGGTTGGTCGATCAGTCAGTAAGTGAGGCTGTCAAACGGTCCCCTAAGTCAGCAATTTGTTGCGAATCACTTAGCCAGTTCTTCAGTCATGTGTTAATGTTAATTCAGTTCTGAATTGTAATGGGTCTCATAGTTATTGGTGCCAAGATTTCAGAATACCTGTTGGAAAAATCCCGAGTGGTAAGACAAAGCAAAGGAGAAGAAAACTTTCACATCTTCTACTACTTGTTTGCTGGGCTGTCCTCGGAGGAACAAAGTAAGCTTGGACTGACCAGGCCAGAACAATATTGGTGAGTTTAGAAAGCCGAGTTTTTCTTCGTCAGTCATATAGAGGTTCAACCTTGAATAAGAAAATCGTTGGGAAAAAACAAAACAAAACAAAACAAAACACGAAGTTTGCGTTTATTCTCTCTTTTTTTCCCAGCTCGGTGTGAGGGGGTGAAAGGAATGTAAATTGTTTTCTTTTAGGGTAACTAAAATTCGTGCGCGTCCGCTAAGTGTTTTTCAAAAGATATTTTTTCAAGACTGTAGCAATAGCAGCTACCTGTTAAAAATTTTGATCAAACATGGCAAGACCAATTAGTTGACTCCGTTACAGTAGACTCCTTCCGCTCACGATTTCCGGCATCAACAGTCAACAAAAGCCCTTCTCAAGACAACGCTCAACCGGGACCGGTCGATCGAACCTTATCAAGTTATTATGTGACTGCTGTAGGGTTCAAGTCATTTGCGACAATTAGATCGGCTTTTTTTGGGAAAAGAGTAACTGTTTGCTTTTTCTTACGTTTAACCGTTGCATGAACGCGGAAAAAATCTGAACAAATTTGTTCTAAATATCTTTTTGCTCAAAACCATCGGATTCCTGTCTTTGAGTGTCGAGTAAACTATGCGAACGGAGATAAATCAGGTTGAACTGATAGCAACCCGGGCAACGGAGGCCAATATTTGGTCCAAGTCATTCCGTACCGCTCGCTGTTCATTCTGTGCTCGCCAATGTTCTCTACCACTTTGCCAGGAAAATAAAAAGGACAGCGTCATATTTCAAACTGATTTGCGTCATTTTTTTATGCTTTTACCCTATGCATTGCTCAAAATCCTTTTTCCCTTGCTGTTTTTGTTAATTAATAAAGTCATTCTTATTTAAATCACACAGTTACCTGTCTGATGGAGCGACGTCTTTTAAAAGAAAAATGATGGAAAACAAGGCGCTTTTTGATGAGTTACTCAATGCTATGGATACCGTGGGATTCCTTGATGAGGTACATTAACGAGCTCAGCTCCTTTTGGTGAGGCCTATTTTCATGAGCGTTACGTTGGTTCAGCTTCAGGAAGCTAGTGCCATGGGGTCAGTTTATTTTGCTTTTTGGCGGTCAAAACGTTCCTTATTCCGCTCTTCGCACCCTTATACATGATCTATGTTCAGTAAAGGAACGGCCCCTTCGTGGAGCTGACACTTTCATTTCAAAGTGGAGCAACGTCTGATTTAGACCTCTCTGATTTAGATATCTGAGGGTTTTTTGCTGCAAACCCGTTCCAACCGCTTATTAAAAGTAATTCATACGCTGCCGCCTTGTGATGGACTTAAACCTTTCCAGATCTCAAGCAGATTCAGTGATTGATTCCACAGGTGTCGGTCTCTTCATGTGCTGAGACCTTCGACGGCGGCCACCTTCGAATTATATTGTTTTCAAATAACTATTATGGGATGCCCAGGGGACAAATACATATTAATTTGCCCCCTGAGCATCCCATAATATCTTTTAAAACAATAGAAATCAAAATGGCCGCCGTATCGTCGGTCTCAGCACATGAAGAGATCGACGCCTGAATCAATCGCTGAATCTGCTTGAGATCTGGAAAGCTTTGGCATAAATACATATCTGTTTTTTACTGTTTTTAGCAATAAAAAAATGGTAGCGCAGCCTTCGTTCATCTTTCTTTGCTTCCTGAAAAAACAAGCTATGGCTTTCCTCTGTTTATCTCAATTAAGTTTCATTTTTGTTATTTAGGAACAGCAAGATATGTTTGTAATTCTTAGTGGCCTTCTGAACTTGGGCGACATTGTGTTTGAAATGGACGACAATGAAGGAGCGATTGTGAAAGACACTGGTGGACCTCTTACGATAGCTGCGGTTAGTTCATTGGTATCCAGCAGTTGTAAGCTTGAACGGATGAAATGATATATGAAATGAATCATATATTGAACTGCGGATATGAAATCAAATGAAGCTATGATCCTCGCAGTTATGGACGCAATTTTAGCAATTGCGTAGAGAAGCCTGAAAAAATTCAGGCCTTCAACGGGGTTTGAAATCATTTGATTTCATATCCGCAGTTCAATATATGATTCATTTCATATATCATTTCATCCGTTCATTCATTCATTCATTCATTCATTCATTCATTCATTCATTCATTCATTCATAACGGGAACATTTGAACCCACAAATGACCAGCTCCCAACATCAGTAGCTTCATAGCTCAGTTGGTTAGAGCGTCGCATCGGCATCGCGAGGTCACAGGTTCAAACCTCGTTCAAGTCCTGAAATTTTTCAGGCTTCTCAACGCAATTGCTAAAATTGCGTCCATAACTGCGAGGATCATAGCTTCATTTGAGTTATAAGCTTGCCGAAGTAGTATAAGGGGCCAGGGCAGAGTCGTCCCAAGCAGGATCATTTTTTGACCCGGTTATATTAATCTTAGGTGGCGTTCTATTGGGATCAACCGTTTTCGGTTGGTTGCGTTCGTTGGCTTTTTTCGTGTTCTGTTGAGAAAAGCCGTTTTTGGTTGGTTTGGTTGATCAACTTGGTTGAAATGGTTGAGAACTTTGGGTAGCGTCCGCTGATCTGTTAGCTAGCTGCCCCGAGTTTTTGCGTTTGGCATTATTGGTCGCGGAAATCTTGACAACCGGACCTGGCAAAAGAAGTCGAGGAGGTCTGAGAATGATTATGCCCAGTCGCAACCGTGGTTCAATCAAAAATGGATGAAAAAGTTTTCTGTTGGGAACATCAACCAAAACAGTTGGTTGAAACGGTTGATCCGATAGAACACAACCTTAGTTTTATCCCGTCGTCTTTGACCAAGAAGTTTTATACATCGCAGAAAAATTGTGCCGCGCGGACTGCAAGTGTGAGATTAAAATCATTCCATGCCACCAACAAATTCGAGGCTAAAGAGGCTTTGTGGTTATTATTTCATTTTTCGGCCGTAAGGTCTATCACTAAGCCCGAAAAAAAGAAAAGGGGAAAGAAAAAAAAAACTACTGAACGGTAGACAAGAAAAGAAAAAAGGAGTAGAAGTTTATGGAGAGAGGAACATGATTGATTGAAACCAGCTCCTTGAGTTGGTGGGTATCCTTTAGTTTGCGAACCATTCTCCTTCCTAGCCCCTTCGATTTGTTTGGTTACTTAAAAAATGTTTCGTTTTTTGAAAACGAAGAAACTTTTAGGCGTAAACACAGATATATTAGCCGAGTTACTGACCTCCACCTCAACTGAGACACGAGGAAGTGTGATCAGGAGAAGATTAAAAGATCACCAAGCAGTCGGTAAGATTGAACAAACAATACACTTTATTCCGAAATGGCCACCATTAAATATTCTTTTGTTTTTATTCAAATTAGCCCTTGTTGCCTCGTTCAAGGTAAAATATTCTTTTGAATTTTGGGCTTGCGAAAGAGGCATCAAGGGCTAATTTGAATAAAAACAAAAGGATATTAAAATGACAGCCATTTTGGAATAAGGTGTATGAAAACAGAATCAATGCGCTGGTACAAGCACTTATATCTTAATGCACACCCCCATAAGACAAACGTCTCCCTAAATCAAACGTCTGGTGCGATCTCCACTGTTCGTTGGCCATGTTTGTACAGGAAACCTCTCTAAGACGGGCAACCGTCTTTCTTAAAAGATCAGTCAACCCGAACAGATCAAAAGAGTGTTTTTTCGTTGAAGAGGTACTTGAGAGCGAACGATAAATGTGGAATGTGACAGCAATTTGATTTTTCGACGCAATACTTTTCGTACAGCAGAATACACAGCAGCGGCCCTGTAAAAATAACTCGAGGTTTATTTGACAGCTCAGTCATTGTTATCATGGCCCTTTGCAGTACTGTCTGTCGGGAAATAAATTCAGTAAGACCTTAGTTCTACGCCATTTGTAATCAACTTGTATAACGTAGTTCGAGGAGGCCTAATCTCATAAGCTTTATAGTTTCTTTTAGGTCTCGCCACTTTTGTTTGTAATCTTTCTTTATCTCATTTTTTACTTAATTTCTTGTAATGTATTCTTTTGTGTGGCAAATGAATATAAATAAATAAAGTTGCGTTTAAGCACCTCGTGCAAAGAACTTTCAGGGTTACTGGTCTTTGGTTTGTCGACTCCCCCGGCCACAGGATGGACCACTGTCTTAGCTGGTTATTTGATCTGGTACGGTCCCGACGGTGTCTGTCTTGCCAGGAGAGTAAGAAATAATTGCACTGATAGTATAAATGTCACCGGTGATTGTGTCTTAAAATTGTCCTCATTCACAGATGTGCGAGATGCGACAGCCAAAGCGTTATACGGTCGACTGTTTGGCTGGATTGTCAATAAAGTGAATCACCTGCTGGCTCCCCCTTTAGCTTCAAGAAGCGACCAAGTCACGGAGATAGGTGGGCATTGGCATCAGAACTGGGACGAATTGTTCGAAGCAGGCAGTGGCGCAAAACCGAGTTAACTACCATGGCAACCTATAGATTTTGGTCGCACTTAGCCCGACGAATTAGCGTGAACCCTGTGTGCTTCGAACTACACGGCCTAGAATATCGACGATCAGCGATTTTTCCTTTTTTTGCACAATTCCTCCAAATACTGTGTTGAAATAGCGACAGACGCATTTAGTTCAGTATTGACTTGATGCTAATTATCCGTCCGTTTTGTCTGTTGATTAACGCATCGGGCTTTCTATCTGAGCATAGTTAGTAGCTACTAACTATGATCTGAGGTACGGGGATTCGAGGGGTAACCGCTGTCAAAAGAAGTTCCCTCGCACTGTCCCTGTTCACGTGGGTGAATAATGCTGGAGGGATACGATTCCATTAAGGCAATCACACTCGAGGTTGTTTGATAAGAGTTTGCGATCGCAAGACGGATGTCACGAAGAAGCGAGTAAAACAAATTCATTACACCAGGGTAAACAAAGTCAAGAACTGAAAACGTCATCATGTGATTTGAAAAGCTTGCGACCAGGTTGTAAGTCTGATTTACACGAAGCCGTTGTTTAGTAGATTTGTCAGCTCGTTGATTACAAAGGGCTAACAAAGTGTTCAATATTTATATGAGCAATGCACACTGTCCTCTTCAACACTTCCTAACGACTGTCCGCAACAATACTGGGCGATGTGGCGAGCGTTTGTAGCGTGGGGCATTTATGCGAGCCTTCGTCTTTTTGTTTTGGAAATTGCAGGCATTATTGATATATTTGGTTTTGAACATTTTGAGAAGAACGGCTTTGAACAAGCCTGCATCAACCTTGCAAACGAACAACTACAATTCTTCTTTAACCAGGTAAGCAGATGATGGTTTCTGTAATGTTTAAAAAACGAGCGGCAGTGTTTTATCGGGTATAAAACACGAGGCGTAGCCGAGTGTTTTTAGACCCGATAAAACACTGCTGCGAGTTTTTTGAACAGCCTCAAAAACTTCTGTTGCAGATCTATTCATTTTTTAATAATCCTTGGGTTTTCTAATTATTTTCCCAGGTAAAACTGGAGGTAAAAATTTAGCCGTGTTTTATCAGATATAAAGACACTCATTAAAAATTAATTTTCTTTGTATTTTCTTCATGAATTATTAATGAGTTTTTGAAGTTCTGTTGTAAATGCTTTGAACCCAGAGGTCATCGAGCGGTTTTCAGTTTGGTTAGGTCTTGGTTCTCTTTATGATTGGATTAAAAATCTTTCGAGAACGTTCAACTAATCGGTTTCCCGCGCTTGGCGCCGGCTGCCTTGACTCCCTTTGCGTTCTGATTGGCTGGTGAAGCCAAGTCGTGAATATGGCATTTCCGAATTCGCTTCGGCCTCTTTCTCAAACCGAGTCTAAGTGCGAAGTCTTTTGTATGAAAATAAGTTTTTATTCATATGCAAAGTAAAACTTATTACCATCACAAAACTTTCGCACCTAGACTCGCTTCGAAAGAGAGGCTGAGAAGACCTCGATCGGAAATGGTCTATTACTTCGATCGGTGGTTCGCTTAGGGCTGTATTTCCTTCAGACCGTATTGTGCCTTTGTGATCACTTTGGTTTTCGTTTTACGACAGTCAATTGAAAACCGCTTTATCATACCTTCATAACAGGAGTGAGATAGTTCGGGTGAGTGTAATCCTGAGAAGGACTGTTACTGATTGCATTGACTGACGTTTCGACAACCTCAGAGGAAGTCATGTTCAGAGTCAAGTTATGCTTCCTATGCATTGTCAGTGAAAAGTAAAGTAAAGAACCTTTCTCTATACACGGTGATATTTAAAGCTTCAAGCTTGCGGGGTCGTGTATAGAAAGTAACAATTAAATTGACAGAACAACGTAGTTAAGAAACCCAACTGGAACGAGGCAACCAGTTGACTATTTACAAAGCGTGGTGCAGTTGAATTCGGGACGACACCGAAGACAAATCTAGTTGATGGTCAGAGCGTCGGTCAGAGCGGGATTTGAACCTGGAGCATGCGCATGCGAATCCAGCGCACCAACCACTAGGTACGCCCCCTCCTCAGTGGAGTGCATCAGTCAGTCGGCAGCAACCCTTATTTCTGTTCCTTTCTTTGCCAGACGATTTATTATTTAGAACTGGTTTTCCTGTTGAAAATGCCTTCAGTGTTTCGTGAAGGCTGGCGCACACTAGCAGACGTGAAGTGGGAATTCTATTTTGAGAACTTGTAGAGTGGCGTCCCTGTCTTGTGCAGACTTTCTATTCCTAGGGGTAAAGTTTGGCATGAAATCCATCTGGTTTGAATTAGTGTGTCTTGGAGCAGTGACACACCTCTTTGTTCTTGCCACATTTTGACGTCATGTGTGACCTATTATAGTGAACAGACGCACGGGCAACATGGATTCTATTTGCTAATTCACAGTACTTCAAGACGAAATTTGCTTAGTATCCTAGCGCAACGTTTCCTTTAAAGTAAAGCATGCGTGACACTTGAGGTGCATCGCCTTGCGAGGCAAGCAAGTAAATGATCGCTCATCATGCTTTCACAGCGATTCGATTTCTAAACTCGTCAAAATTGCCGTTCTTTCTTAACAGCATATTTTCGTGTGCGAACAGGGGGAGTATAGTAAAGAAGGAATCGATTGGAGTGGAATTACTTTTGCAGACAACAAGCCCGTATTGGTAAGCGTTGTACCCAGCGTCATATGTTAGTCCACCACGGGACGCCCAGGATGATTTGATTTTGACTGCTAGAACTCTCTCTTGGTGGAGTGTTAATCCGTCCCATAGTTCATTATGCACATGGTTGAAGAGAAGTAATCTTACACACGAAGGAGCGCTATAAAAGGAAGAGGTCCACCCCCTGCTTCCTCTTGAATTTCGCTGATCACTTAAGATGGCTGCCAACCGTCATTGTAAAATAGAGACGGACCTCGTAAAACACTCTTCCATGGCGGTAAAAGTGACCTTGAAGTAACTGAGATCTCAAAAACAGAAAGAAAAATGTCTTATGAAAAATTACAAGCGGACTACTCGCAAGTGGTCCGTTATCGTAGAGCTCTGTATGATCGACGATTGATTGACCATTGATCCACACGTACTAAGTTACCACTCCTTTCATAGCACGTCTTCGTGTTCAACTTCGTGTCTGACAGAGGAAACAACATATTTCATCGGCTGACAATGTCTGTTGCACTAAAAAAAACAACCGCAAGGCCAACAAGCTCCTAATTGATGTCTGCCTTTAACAAGCTTTCAACCTCTTTCGACAGGACTTGTTCTTCAATAAACCAATTGGCTTGTTAGCATTGCTGGACGAGGAGAGCCATTTTCCGCAAGTGAGTTCTTGCTTGCATTTGGCGACACAACAACAACAACAACAATAACAACAGCGTATCAACGTCAGTAACTTCGTGTAGTTTGCTAATCAATATTATCAGATGAAAGTTTGCAGGCTAGGTTTTTTTTTTCCTGGGCTTATTTTCTACATAGAGCTTAAATATCTGTTTAAACAACGTTTTCTGGCATAACGCTTGTTTTTCTCCAAAATCACATTTTAAAATGGCCGCCAGAGCCATCCCTTCGAAGTTGACCGACTGCTTGCGGAGAGTCTTGGTCTATGTTGATATGTAACCTCATTTCAGGCACGGATCGACCTTTTCAAAGAGCCAAGCTGTCAAATTCAGCGGTACACCGTTAGTTCTTAGCTTTTCTTCGTCTGTTTCTCTCCCTTTTGAAAATACCATGCAAAATGTCTTCCGGGAAAAGCAATTCGTATCTGATGTGACGTCACAACTCGGCTCCTTTGAATAGGCCAATTTCGATACATTTAAATTCACTTTTAAAGAAAAGTCATCATCTCCAGGCTCCGCGCAAAACCTCGTAGAGATCCTTAGTTTATTCCCCGGAGCCTCAAAGCCATCTTTACTGTTTGAAGTTTAATTTTAAAATATCGAAATTGTTCTGTTTTCGAATCACCCATAGGTCAAGTCTTACGCTCAACCGTTTCCCTTGCTTCAGATCTTTAAAATGACATCCCGCGATCGCGGGAGACCTTCACCTTAACGTCAAAAACAAGAGTGTTTTGTAGCCTATGCTTTAAGTCCCAAACTATTATTGGTATTATTATCATTGTCGTTGTCGTCGTTATTCCTATATTGCTATTACTATTGTTAGTGTTGTTGTTAGTGTTGTTGTTGTTATTTTCGAATGTTTCGAACGTTTCGACAGTATTTCAGGAACCCTTGTCTTGAGCCAGTATATTTCTGTTTGTAATTTCGACGCATCATAAAATTGAAGATGAAACAAGTGTTAATCATTGCGTCGATACAAGTGGTATTCATTTTATTGTTTTTAGGGTACTGATCGCTCTTTTGTCCAGAAGTTATCGCAAAACTTTGGAAACAGCAACATCCTCATTAAGTCAAAACAGTCTGAAAGTACCGTGTTTGGGATTGGTCATTATGCAGGCAAGGTAACAGAAACTTGTTATATCCAAGCCCTTCAGCGTTTTCGCAGACAAATAGGACAACTATGCGCTCGCTTACCAGCCGCTGTTCGAGAAATGAACTCGCGCTCAGCCCCCGAAAAGGCGTTTCGACAGGTGGGTTGACATTGTTGATCTTGCACCAATCAGAAGCTTGCCTACGCAAATCGAGCAGGCAGCATAAAATAAGCAGAAATATAATTGTTATATAGCTGGCGTTTTTCCCGCTACAGCGCGCCCATTCATTGGCTAGTTCATGGTCACATGACATCTAACAATGAAACTGCTTACCGCCAAATGCCATGAGCAGGCAACATTGCGAAAACTATGACGTCAAACGGGAAACAGTTCACTGTTACCCGCGAAATGTTGACCGCTTTTGCACGTGATCAGAGCGTGCAGTTGAAGGTGGCCTGATGTCGCTGAAATCTCAGCGCGTTTTTCAATAAAGTGATTGTTTGTTTTCCACCGGTTTGACCCATTTGTTTTGCTATATAACAAATCGCTTAATGACCGGTCCCGAGGGGAACAGTCAATTTTGTTTCCCTCAAATCTCAATGTTTCCCTCGACTTCGTCTCGGGAAACATTGACATTCTCGGGAAACAAAATTCACTGTTCCCCTCGGGACCAGTCGTTAAGTATTAAATGCCTAACCGATTCTGGAACCAGTTCTATGTCAGCTCACGTGCACGCTTGAAACACTTATGGGTGTTAAGCTTGTGATTGGTATGGTAAACCGCAATTGTTGGCAGATTTACTGTGGATGATCACAGGTTTCAAAGGGACAAGTTAAGCTGGTGACACATGGTTGAACATTGTGCAACATTTGTTGGCCAACAAATGCGGAACGATGTTGCAGCAGCTTGTTGATCGGAATAGAGCTCTATTTTCGTTCAACTGCGTTCGCCAACGTTCAACATGTCTCATGGCCTATTTGAACATTCAGCTTGGCATGGCACTCTTCAACATTTCTTTTGCAAGAAGCTGCAACATTTGTGGATCAACAAATGTTGAACCGTATGTCACCGGCCTTAGAGCCTCAGAGTTAAGGCAATTTTCTTCTCCATAAATGAACAGATACACGGCATAGTTGGTATAGGATTCTAACCTATGATCTTCCGATGACCAGTTTGAATGTTCTACCACAGAGCTACAAGAGACTCTTGGGAATCTGGTTCAAGGCACAACCACCCTGTGTCCTGTTACGTTAGGGAGTTTAAGCAAAAACGAAGGCAAAGGCAACGGCAACGGCAACGGCAACGGCAACGCCACAGGACAACAGTCTTAACGAGAAAAAACAATAGTCCTGCACGCTCTGCACGTGCGGCATTCATTTTAGTAGATGTCCTTACCGCCGTCTGCAAAACTACAACGTGAAATGACCAAATTTAACGTTTTGCCGACAACGGGAACACACAACGGTGAATCCTTCATCCTCTATCTTTACTTGAACGCCATTGCTACCAATCCAGTCATAGGAGACTCCGCCCATGCTTTACAACGTGAACGAGATGGAATAATCGCTAAGTACTCACCATAGCGCAAATCTATATTTTGAAGCGACGTTTTCGTTGGCGTTGCCGTTGTCGTTGCTTAAACTCCCAAAGACGGCACCTCGGAGCCTTTGAGGACAAATTTGGAAACGAGAATGACATTGAATTCGATTCCTAACCAGCTCTTTGTCAAACACTATAGGTTGAATATGATGTCACGGGATTTCTTGAAAAGAATCGTGATACGCTGCCTCCTGGTGTGATGGACATCCTTAAGCAAAGCGACAACAATTTGATTTCGTCAATTTTTAATGGTAAGTAGGCCTTTTAAAAAGCACTCGGATAAAAGAGTCATGACATCTACATTCGCTGTTTATTTTGGCGGTGGAGGGCACAGGAGAGTATAGCCTGAAAAAAGGGGGCGGGAATTGTAGGGGAAACAGTAATCAAGGGTATAGGGACGCGGAATCTCTGAAGGGGCGAGGGTGGTTGGGGGAGAAATAAAACGTCGCATTCTCTTTAAACTGCGTAAGATTTTTCTACATTCTTGTTTTCACTGCCGGGTATGTTGGATGCAGGTAGCACACATGGAATGCTCAGCTGGTCTGCATATGGCTCAGTAACCACAGTTCCAACTCGTGACCATGTTGGTGTTAAGACATGAGTCGACGCAGTTCAATGCCTGAGACAAACCTGCCAAACGAACTACTGTTTTTGTATTCACACCTACCATGTGATTCATCCCCCACAGGAACCATCACCAGAACAGGAAGTCTTGCACTACAAGGACGAGTCAGTAAGGGAAACATTGTCAGCAGGACAAAGGTGAGTTGCGGCGGACCTGAAGCACTGAATTGTGCACGTCATGAGAGGGGCATAGGATTGAAAGTACGAGCCTTACTGTTAGGATTCAAGCCAGAAGTATCGCGCCAAATCGTTGCAAGTGAAGATGCAGGCTCTGGCAACGGAGATTGGGGTGATTCATGTGACCGAAAACGGAATAGGTCCCTAAGGAACACGATTACCCAGTCAAGGTTCCAAGTGCTCCTATTCCGGAATAGTCCCAAAACAATGTGCCCTAAGGAAAAGAGGGAAATACTCCCTATTTGTGTGTGTGTGTTTGTGTGTGTGTGTGTGTGTTTATGCCGAGTGTGTGAGTGTGTGTGTGTGTGTGTGTGTTGGGGGCAGGGGATTATCAGTTCACAAGTTCAGTGATACGACTTACTGAGCTGTAGGACTTTTGAACGTTCCGATGTTTTGGAGAATTAGTCTGATTCGTAAAATTTGCCCTGTATCGTTTACCAAGAAACTTAGCAAAGGACGCCAGGGCGTGCCAAAAACCAAGAAACCAACAGTTGCTGCACAATTCAGGGTAAGTCATTGTCAACGTAAGTCAATTTTATGGCCATCTTTGCCGACCAGTCTTGTTTTGAAAGAAAATTTATATGTTAAAGGCCCGCATTCAACCGAGATGCAATGCGCGCCTGGGAACAATTTTCATACAGTCGAACCTCTCCTTAAGTACACCTCTCTAAAATGGACACCTCTCAATAACGGACATTCCCCTTTGTCCCGAAAAAATTCTCTCATTTTCTAAAAAAAAAAACCTCTATAATACGGACCCTCTCTAATACGGACAAAGGACACTAAATCTCGGCCCCAGAGAGCGAAGTCATATAAACTTAACCTCTTTATTACGGACACTTTGGTGATATATAGTTTTGTGCACGAGTTTGTGATTACGCAAGCATCAACGTTTTATTCACTGATCTTCAACTGGAGGTTTGAAAATTGTACTTTTATTAGTACCTTTTTAGGTGAAGCATTGCGTTGTACGTAGTTCCTTTCGTTTCAAATAACCGATTCGTATAAAGTATGACTGTAACTGAGATGTACAAATCAATGTGTCTGAATACCGTATATTAGTCAGTTTAGATACACTGGGCGTATTTTTCGTTACTGAACACTTAAAACTGTCAGTGGACTCTTGAAAATGATGCAATCTTGGTGACCTCTATAATACGGACACCTCTCTAATGCGGACACTTTGGTCTGTCCCTTTAGTGTCCGCATTAGAGAGGTTCAACTGTATATGGAAATTCCGCCATTTCATTTCGTAAAAATTTACACCTTTCTCGGGGCATTCATATTCTGAATTATCCATGATGATAACCCTTCTAAAACCAAATCGATGTAGGAGCTTCATGATGTTTTAACTGCTGTTTGATTGCGAACTCTTGCGCTCTCAAGCTCACCGCGTGAAATGCAGACGAAATCCACACGGACAATCAGCCAATCAGATTGCAACATTGAACAATGAGAGCTTTTTAAAACAAAAACAAACGATCGCAATGCCTGTCGGTCGAAGGTGGGCCTTTAAAATGATCCCGCCCATAGTCCCCGATTTATGTGGAGGTAGGAGTGTGTACTGGTGTGTTAGCCAAGATCTTACTCAACCACTAATCACAGACCAGTAAAAATTCGATCCTCTCTTGGCTTGTGGGTTTCTTGCTCTCACGAGCCATGATCGCGAGTAAAGTTTATAAAGCGCCAGAGTTCAGGATGGAAATAAAGAAACTAGTATTTTAGTTGTTGCCTGTTTAAATCACAATATCGTATCATAAAGATTGTTGCCGTTCGTGAGGAAGGCATTTTGTGACCAAACTTGTTGTACCCAACGAGGCTTGTTTTTGTTTTTTTTCTTACTTCTCTAGACGTCTTTAGGGATTCTGATGGAGAGAATGACAGCTGCCAATCCTCATTTTGTCCGGTGCATCAAACCAAACACTGAAAAGGTACAGCAAATGTCCTAGTGCTGGTACTTGTGGCATAAGGAAACTTAAGCAAGGACGACGACGACGACGACGACGGCGGCGGCTACGATAACGTCATATGAAAACATAATTTCGCATTATTTTAATTACTTCACGCTTATTCCAGCTCGTTCTGCGCGTAAAGCAAGTACCAACTGTCCAGGAACAGAATTGGTATGAACGCCAAAAGTTAAGAGAAAGAATGGAAAATTCTGAGCATTCATCATCTTGCACTCATGTCTCACACAAAACTGCAAATTTAGTCGTTGTTTAGTCGAGAATGGCAAAGAAATGTACCAAAATGTAAAACGCACTTGCACAACGGAGCCATTGTTTTTTGCTCATTGTTTTGTGGCGTTCTCGTTGTCGTCGACGACGTTGTTGCTGAGATATCTGACGTGTAAACGACGCTCAATCACACTGCACTTTGTCCGCGTAATTATACACATGGTACTTCGTGCTGCTCTTTGTTTATTATATTGGGTTTGCAAAGTTTTTATTTGTGAAAACAAAACTTTGGCCATGTTGGGTCTATCAGTTTTTGTTTGCCATGTAAGGATGGACTTATGGTGTATGGTGTTTTTCCACTTGTATTCATGTATGTCTATCAATGAATAGGCCGTTTTAATTCCGAGCTCACTTCAGCCTCTTTTTCAAAGCGAGTCTAAGTGCAAAGTCTTTCTTTTGAAAATGACTGAGTTTTTACTCATATGCAAAGTATCACAAAATGTTCGCACTTAGACTCGCTTTGAAAAAGAGGTTGACGTGAACTCAGAAACGGCTATTACTACGCCCATCACTACGTTGTCAAGACATGTGTGACGCTTAATTTGGTTTAGTTTTTACACTCAACTGAAACCCAGTCTATTGCACAGAGTCATTTCTTATGACTTCGCAGTTGACAGAATTGAATGTCTGATTCTGTGAGGTTGTTGTGAAAACCGTCTTAAAGAGCTGAACATGTATCTAATAAACAGGCATTTCAGGACGCAGTTGTTCGAAAGCCAATCGACACTTTTCCACGCTTCAAAGTTGCACCGGGATTATTATCAGTAATAAGTCAAAAGTGAGGGGCAAAAATCTGTTCGAAAAATCTTTCAGTCTGGAGTAAAAAACATCTCCCTAAGGGTGCACTCTTTTAGCACTCTTCTGTTTGTTCGTATTCCGGTTTAGGATTAGCAGAATGAGTGGAATGAGGTCTATTTCAAAATTTAAATAGCACGTATTCCGAAAACGGAATGGTTGTAGCCGAGATTACCTGAGAACTTACGCTCGGAATAGTCTGGACACGACTAAGGCTGACGCTTCGGTGGTGGGGCAAGATTTTCGCGCCCAAATCAATCTCATTCCCAGGGTCTCTCTTCTTCCCGGAAAAGAGAGAGCCTGGGAGCAAATTTTCACCTAAATTTCCCACCAAAGAATGCGTGTTCTGTGTATTCAGAAGTCCATAACCCAGAAGTGTCGATCTGAAATGGAATGCGGCCCATCAGTTTACTGTATGATCTATTTTTAGAACGCCTGCTGCTAGATTTGTTGTATGATTTGCATTTACCACGAGCAACCCCTAGTGCGGTTCTTGCTTGCGGACCAATAAGACGCGTTGTGGTTATCAGGCCCAATCTAATTAGCCATTATTTGGCGGGACCTCTTATCCTAAACTTAGATAATACCGTAAACTGATGGCCCAAGGCCAATTGAGACAGATCGAGACTTCTGCGTTATGGACTTCTGGTGTATTCAGTTCATCCTGCTATCTAGAGCAGATTGAATAAACAGAATGCCATTCCGTTCATTCCGAAAACGGAATAAGTCCAAAAAGAACGGGTAGGCGAACATTCCATGTGCTCTAATTCCGGAATAGTCACAAGAGATTATCTGGGACTTGAACAACTGGCCTCGAGAATACAGTAATTGGCTGTTTTTCATTAGTTTCGAAATAGTCTGTTCAAAGGCTATAACGATGCCATCTACTGATTGTGTGTATATGAGAATAGAAGTTATCAGAGAAAGTTAACGGAACTGGTGTAATAAACTGGTCAAATAGATGGACACGTGTTAGGTAGCTTATAAATATAGTAACGCCAAATGACTCGGTTTATCGTATAATCAAATCCATTATGAAATAGATATATTGCTGGGGTAAAACAAAACTGATAATATAAAGGCTACAGTTTAGAGATAAAAATATCCATTTCCACGTGAGAAGGCAGGATGTGGATGAACCGAGAAGCATAGACAGGTAGGAAATTACTGCCGTATATAGTAAGATCAAACTCTTACGTTAGGACTTGTATAGACCTGCCTCGAAGTAGTTAATTAGAAGTATCACATGGACTAAACCGTTAAAGTGCTTTAATTCGACGAGAATAGGTGAGATATATTAAATGGATTCACTGTCACTGATGATCTAAAATTGGCCGCAACGAAAACGATACGATTGACGTTTTCAAAAATAACCTGAGTCCGTTCTGGAAATGTCAAAGGCAGTCGTCCAGGTGAAAACAACCGAAACTTTTCACCGGTTTGTTTCACATCTGAACAAGCTTTAAACATATCGAAACTTAGCAGAGGTTTGGTGTTTACATCTAATATATTCGAAACAGTATCGTTAATGCACCGGCTGAAAGCTAGTAAAATGGCTCGGTTTTCACTACAGTACGTTGTTGTCGTTTTGAAAATGACCATTGAATCCAGAACAATTTGTCAGATTAAGAGTGTGTTCCGTTTGAGCATCACGAAACAGACGTTCATTTTTATAGTTCCCGAAGTGCTAAATGGCACTTGAATATAGTGTGCAAGCGACTGCAATGGCCAAGGTAAGCCTGGCGAACCATATGTTGAAGCTATTTGCTTCATCTTTTTTCCAGAATAAAACGGGTCATTCCAACTTAGTCCTCATCACAATGTCTCGTAAACGATTTTGAAACGCCGATTACTCGTGTCGAGAATTTGATGGTAAAATTGGGGACTCGTAGATAACAGTTGATATTAATACGCCCGCTGTTTTTATATGTGGTACACCCTGAATTTATGATACTCTAACTCGTTCCTTCAAACCAACGTAGTTTGGAAATTTTGCCATTAGTTATACGATGCAACATTTTACTGTAGAGAAACTGATACACTGTATATTGTACATTTAAACGAAGGCCGAAGGCAGGGAGAAATCACTGCAGGCCCCAACGCATAAAACTGAAATTATCAAATTTGCCTAATTTAGTGAACTGATTCGTACCACGTTACAGACTGCGCTTTTTCCCGCTCTAAGGAACTTTTTTGTCCGTAGCATAAAACAAGCATTCGTTGTTCGAGCCTTAGGGCCGTTGAAGGTCCAGACGACGTAGGGCCGATATATAAGTAGAAAAAGACAGACAAATATGTAGTGTAATGTCAATATGGATTGTCTTGATCAACATTCTGTTGATGGGGCTCAGTAAACGTCGTGCCCCGTCGTGATCGTTAAAGTGCACCTAAGCACGGTGTTTTTCGTTGTTAAGGTAATAGCCAATTTCGCTCTTAGACAAAAGTCGTCATCTTGAGAGTTCGAGGAAAAACTCATAAGATGTTATTTCATTTCCAGAGCCTCAAGATCATGTTTATTGTTGAAGTTGAATTTTATATATCGAAATTGGTCTATTGTCTTTACCTATAGAAAACGTATTCTGTCCTTTTCTCTTCGAATTTTCGCTTTTGATGCGCCGTAAAACTTATGGAAAAACTGGTAGTCATTTGTCCCATTGCTTAGTTAGGGATTACTCGTAGGCTCTCTCTTCACAGGGGGGACTGGGGTGAGAGGGCCCGCCCCGCGAAGAGCCTACTCACAGGCTAAGTTAAGGAAAATCTTTCCCTCAGCAGACGTCACAATGCTTCGCAGTGCAAAGCAGT
>BLFK01000735.1:1115971-1125128 GCA_014634185.1 Astreopora myriophthalma
GAAGAACTTTTTTCGGCGCAGAGAAGAAAACCAATAAACTCAACCCACATATCACAACGAGTCAGGGAATCGAATTCGGGATGCGCTCGTAGATAGCGAGCGCTGTTGCCACTGCGCCCACCCGTCTTCCCAAATCCACCGGTTAATCTCAGTAAAACATTCCTGACAACCTCTCTTAAGCTCATTTTCACACTTGTCTTTGGGTAAGGTACGCCTAGATTTAGAAATTCCAAAGTTAATGAACCATGCATGATATTGAAAAGTGGTGCAAAGTCCTGTAGAAAACGCCAGGCTATTTTTAAGAACCCTTACAATCTAATATTATGCTGGCAACTGCAACCAAAGAAAGCAAAACGATTAAATATATTGGAGATATCATCTGTCACGACATTCACGAAAGTGTTGGTATAAGTGTGATTTTGTCCGGAAGGATTTCAGTTCTTCTGATGTCAAAACTGCAAGAAAGCGTGGGCGTTTTCAATTTTACGGAAAGTGTCATATCAGATGCATTTTTGCACGTTAAGCGTTTTACGTATTAACGTTGCTTTTGTATTATATCATTGTAGCTTTCGTCTTCAGATTCAACGAAGGCTATTCGGGTTGAGAAGCGTCTATGTTTGTCTGAAGCCAATCCATAGATAATGTAGACTTAAATGATTGTCATCTATGGCTTCGACGACTTTTACTTTCGCGTCTATTCTTTACTTGGATTCGACAACATGCTGTAACATGTAGAATGCTGCTGTAGAATTCTTTCAAGAAATTTTGAAAGACTTGCGAAATCTTCGAGTATCAACATCTGCGTGTAAGCCTCGCGGTTTTTAATTAAACTTATTATTGTCTCGCTTAGTTACTTTTCCCTCGACGGTATAACATTCAATTTGACGAAATAAAAGAAGTAAAGTTTCAGTATTAAAACATGCACCTCACGTCTTTGCATTCCAGTTGCGATCCCTGTGATTTCTCTCGCAGTTGACTGACGATCTTAGGAAATCAGAGACTATTTCTTTCGAAACCCCATTGATTCACTGGCGATAAAACTGCCGGTATACCAGAAATGGCGGACTGAAAAGACCTTTCGAGGACTACAAATATTGCGCAAAAATTGCTCATCTCAACTGGCCTCAATAGTATTAATTTATGTGCGTATTATTTTATTTATGACATTAGCTGGCTTATACTGGCGTATTGGAGACGACGAGGATCCGTAGAGAAGGTTATGCAGTGAGAATTCCATTCGCTGACTTCGTGGAGAGGTTAGTTCAAGAGGTCCGGGAAATGTTTTATGTACTTAATTGTATATAGCAACCCACTGAAAATCTAGAGCACATTCAGTATCCAACATTGGTGAAAAACCAAGCGAAATTCCTCTTGAAACTGCACAGCCTCTTTTTCAAAACGAGTCTAAGTGCGAAGTCTTACTCGTGAAAATGAGTTTTTATTCATATGCGAAGTGTAACTAATCACCATCACAAAACTTTTGCTTCTGGACTCGTTTAAAGTGCCTATTACCTCAAAATACTTTTTCGCTACAATAATTCTCTGCACTTGTCCCAAACATATTTTGTTGCTCTACAACCTTTCTCCTGAAGACTCACCTTTTCACTGGTTTTCAAAGGTGGAAAATCTGGACATAGTTTGATCCGCGACCGAGCAAGGAAGGGGAATGGGTTCAGTACTTGGTTGACGTCACAAACTATTTTGCATCGCTGTTTTCAATGAACAATCCCAATGCAAAGTACTTCGTGACGTCAACCCGGTATTGAACCTACTCCCCTTCCTTGCTCGGTCGTGGATCAAATTACAGCTGTTTTTTTCCAACTTTTGCGAGCCTGTAAATTAGTAGACTGCAAAACAGTCGTGTTCCGCAGAAGATTCTACTTTTGCTTGCGCATGCGCGCGAGAGCCAGATGGCTCAGGGCAAAATAAAACGTCGGCCATG
Source organism: Astreopora myriophthalma (assembly GCA_014634185.1). Lineage (NCBI taxonomy): Eukaryota > Metazoa > Cnidaria > Anthozoa > Scleractinia > Acroporidae > Astreopora > Astreopora myriophthalma. The sequence goes on from BLFK01000735.1 coordinate 1,117,914, forward strand.
TTTGTTTTGTATCTATGTGTTGAGATCGTGTGTTCGCCAAGTAGCGAATTTTGAGTTGTTGATCTTGACAGGTTTTAGGTCGTTGAAAATTGGATATGAGCAAGTGTTTATCCTACAGCAAAGAAACCTTTTTGGAGTTGATTTTTGCTGTTGATTTTAAGAATGATTACAATGTTGAAATTGACAAGTGATTGGAGTTGATGTTGAGCGGAAATATGTTGAATTAAAAATAATGTTGTTGACGTTGACAGGTAAAAAGTGTTGACGTTGAGATAAGTTTGTTGAGTTAGGTATCAAGTTGTTGGTTTTGATACGAATTTTTAATGTTGAATTTTGCTACAATTTGGCTACCATATTCGCTTGACAGGACACATTCGACCAACGTAAAAGTACGGCTGTTTTGAGTCTAGTAAATTAGCGGATTTGTAGGAAAAGGTTTTCAAAGCAAAAAAAATATGTTTGGGACAAGTACAGAGAATTATTGTAGCGAAAAATTATTTTGAGGTGATAGGCACTTTAACTCGGAACTGGCCTATTAAGAAGATAATGGAAACTCGGAAAATCCCAACGGCTACTAACAGGAGTCGACCATAGCTATGACCGATAGCTTCCGATTTTTTGTCTTGAGGTGATCTACTGCCGAGTGACGGGAGACTCGTTGGAGCTACACCCTTACTTACATCGGGCTTAGGTATTCACGATGTTTGTATCGATGTTATTAGCCGAGGTTGATATGAACTCAAAAACAAACAAACAAAAGCAAAAACAAAGACAACAACAACAAAAAAACAGAACCCGGCATTGTTTCTCAGACAAAGCTGGCAATAACCTGCTATGCCTCATGCCAAGGTTAATCTCTTTAATTAAGCGCCCAATAGTGATCAACATGCAGTTTCTCCTTACCGCATTTTCTTTACCTGATCATACGTGCGAGTCGTTTGACGTTTGAAATATTCGCCTTACTGGAAACCCCATGGACCACAGCAAGGACAACATGCCAGTTGATATTAGTTGAGCGTAGAAAGTTGAAAGTCCTTTTGGTACCCTCAGTCTTATTGGTGATGTGGAAATTCGTGTACGAGCAAGACATCTAAATTAAGCAATGTTTGACCAAAAACAACTCAATCCGGTCTCAACATCGCACTGTTCTATATTGAAGTGGAACAGTATTCCTCTACACGGAAATTCCTTGGGTTTGTCATACGCCCCGATCTTCGCTTCCTGAAAGATTGCTGGACAAGCACAGCCGTGTTGATTGCGTATTAATAGGCTAAAGACTACTGACCAAGAGGAACTGTTAAACGACCAGGGTTGTCCATGAACATATTTGGTATCAATGAAGTGAGAAAATTGACCGGAATAAGACAAGGTCATAATACCTTTTCATCAAAAGAATATGAGTAAAGAGAAAATTAGAGGAAGACAACACTGATATCTACAGGAGAACTTTTTTTGCAAATAGTTACGCCGTAAGTATGCGCTTTAAGGCCCTGTTGGCCAGCAGGTAGCTTGGGGTACCCTAGTGGGAGGGTCAAAGATAGCCTGGGTTCGCAAGCAAAACTTCACAGGCGAACCACCTACCGTACCACCCAGGCGAACTTTGTGTGCTCAGTAACCACAAGCATTTCAAGCACAATAGAGTGCACAAAACCATTAAAAAGTTGTCCCGGGTGGGTGAGTTGACCTTAGCAGAGCGTTCATTTGCAAGGCAGTTAGGGTAACAGTAGCTGCCTTGTAAACGCGTTGATGGAAACTTGAAAAAGAAGTGTGCAAGTGTCAGGGTCACCTTACCTACCTGTAAACAGCCCCCCTCGGTCTAAATACCATTGATGTCGTGGAATCATAGTTTAATGTGCCTGAAACTGAAGGGTTTTTCTGTTGCCTCAGCAATCGTGATTCAGCTAAGTGTGAAGTTAATCCCTGTGTGAAGGTTCTTTTGTTTGGTTTGGTGTCCTTAAGATACAAGCTTGTGTTATACACGACAAACCTACCGAGCAGTGAATCAAGTTGCAAGCAAATACTGAAAAAATCTCAGCTCAAAGACTGGCAGATTGGGTAAGTTAGCTAACGTATCTTTGAGGTGTCTCTGATCGTTTTTGCCTTTTCTTGTAGATAGATAGAATCTAATTTTTGTTCCCACGTTCTTGTTTTGGTATTGTACGTGGTTTTGTTATTTCCGGAAGCATACTTGACGCAATAGATTCTGTATTTTATGGACATCGTCTCAAGTTCATGTCGATCTCCTAGAATAAATGCGTGTTCTTCCTGAAAGGAACTCGCTCAATGCGCAACTAGCCGACTTCACAGCGAAGTTTTCTTCGACTGGGTCCCGATAAATGATCTGCATTATATAGTAGCTCTGGAGGTGTGTATTTGATGCATTGTATCTCCAGTATGCCCTGTGAAAACCTTTGACCAGACAACAAATCGTAATAAGGAATTGTGTTATCAGAAGCCACTGCAAAAAGGGTTCAGTTGGCTCCTAACAGTGTGAATTGTGCTCGCGTTCTCTTGATCAGGTCGCCATTATGCATAGTGGATGAGATTGCAAAAGGCTTTAGTGCCGGGTATTGGGTGAAGGGTACATATGGAGTCAGCGAAAAAAGGGCTGACAGAAAGTAGTGTTAATATGCTCTAAGAAATATTTAATTTTTTAGGCGAACCAAAGTATTCTTAAAGTACTGGCATACAGAGAAGTTGGGTGAACGGCTGCAGAGGGCTCAGAAGGCTGTGGTTACGATACAAAAAGGTACAGTGAGCTGGCATTTTGGCAGTTGATGAAAAACTTGAAAACTTGCTTTTCCCTGAATCACTGTATAAAAAAGACTTGGGCGATCATGGAGGATAAGCCGGCATTCAAGCCGAGAGATACGTGGTTACCATTGCTCAAATCATTAAAGTCAACGTATTCTCCGTTCCGTCATTTACACTTTCCTTGTCGACTTCTCTACTTCCTTTGCTTCTGGATAGACTGAAGGCGTACTTATTGGGGAACTGTACCTGTGCCGGTTGTTGAGTTATGTTTAGACGGGTCCTGGGACTAGCCGTTTCGCTTCAGTCCACCTAGTTTTTTTCCCAGGACCCGGACAGTTTACCTAAGGAATTTATAATTCAGTTTCCCACGCTTCGGCGGTATCTTTTTGTTATTATGTTATGTGGTTTGTCGCCTCGTGTGTTTTCGTTAGTCATTCGGGACCTTCTGTGTAAGTATTTGTGTATTATTTTGCAAAGTTTTCATTTAGTCTTTCGTTATTTATTGTATCGTTTATTATTTTTAGTTTTTCACCATTAAATGAAACAGCATGGTTGACACTTCGTTGAGAACGCGACAGTACCCTTGGGGTCATAAGTTATTTCTTTTCGCTTTGGGATAATAATGCGGCTTCCTCTTGAAGGTAAGGGAACTGCGGAGCAAACATCGGGATTTTTTGTGCAAATAGTGAAATCATCTCCTCTGCTGTCAAGACTGGTCTTTTCCTGTGTTCTGAGCCTTTTGTTTGCGTTAATGAGGAGTGAACACTGAGAAATTTGAGATCAGCAGATCTGCAGTAATTTGCAGTTACTAGCATGAGTTCCTGTTTCACAGCTGGGCCAGTAGCGTGAGTATCGTTTACCGTCGAGACTTTGTAAGATGTGTGGTAGCGTTATCGCAAGGTACGAGTTAACTGAAGTTTCTTTCATTTGTAGGTGCGCGTGGATTTCTGGCGAGAAGAAGATTTAAACGGCTACGTGAAGAAGCTATGATCAATTCCAAGAAGACCTCGGCTTTTCTGAAGCATTCTTGCACCTGTGGAAACGACTTGTTTCTGAAACAAGATGAACTAAGGCAACACGACTACAAGAAAAAGGAAGGTAAAGTGAAAGTAACTCAACACGATCAACATTTTCGCGGCAATCACTTAAGAGAATTAGCCAGCGTCCGTAGAAAAACTGTGACATACCCCTAAAAAGATATTGGTAAGGAAGCAAACTCTGATTTAGTGCACCATCTTTGAGAGTTTCAGCTGTAGGTCAAAGGATGGTGAACATTCCGCAAGCTCGAATTTGATCTCCAGTTAACATTAAAAATTATTGAGGCCCTTGCTAAACGACATAACACGCGTATTAAACGTTGCAAGGATCATTTGGATATCAAATAAAGGAGTTTCAAATGCTGTTGCGGAAACAGTTCAGAAAAGGACCTACAGGCAATTTTCATAAGGGCATAATTTCGCTAAAACTTCCAAGAACGAATTCAAATTAATTCTTGCACGTAGTTAAATAGAACCATGCTTCAAGTAATCTATTAAAAAATGATAATTTTTTTCGCAGTGCCTTATTGTCTTATTAGCTTCGCTGGAGACAAAATGATACGCAACAACGAACCAAAGATACGTAGCGCAGGCAGACAGTCAGAGGAGCTAGTTACCGCGGATTCAGACACCGCGTTATCATGTGAATGTGAATATGAATCTGGAATCCAGCACCTCAACCTGTTTTTACTCCTTTTCTGTTTGGTCAAACGTGTAGAGGTGGCATTGTCAGGGTTTTACGAAGCCGGACTTCAGACCTTGAGAGTTCAACGCCCGCTCTGACCCGGCACTAGCTGAAGTTGTTCTGTCGGGTAGCCCTTGGTTCAATTCCTCAGCTGCGCCTGTAAATAGTCAGCTGCCTTCTGACAGTTGGGATTCTTAAAAGTGCACCTGATCCCAAATTAACTTGTGCTGCCCATTTAAGATGAGTGAAGTGATGAAATCTGGAAGAAAAAAGGCAAAATATTAAAATATTAACGGTATTTTGGGGTCAGGTGCACTTCAAAAATAATCTTACGTTTATCCACAGTTGTAATCAGATTTGCTTCCCTTACTCTGAAAAGCCCCCTCGTGAGAAGTGGTCAGTTATTTACTATCATGTGCAGTCGGCTGATTCTTCTGCGACCAAGGCTAAAGGTCTTTTAATGATGTATAATTGCTATTCTGTTTTGCAATAGAAATCCTAAACAACAGAACTCTGCCTTACGCTGCCTTGGATTTTTCAATGTCTTCTGTTGATAATGAAGACGACTTTCCCCCTCCCCCTCCAGAAGCCCTGGGACTTCCCCCGAAAATGAAAAGTCAAGCATCGCTTGAAGAAATTGAGGTATATGATCTGAACTCCCCCTCAGAAATATGCATTTTTAATAATTCACCTTGGGATGTAATTAAGGTGCAAAATAACTAGAGCTTTCTTCAATTTCACGTCATAAAACCAAAACCAAAGTAATTTCAGCCAACCAAAGAACGAAGTCATTCATGATTTGATTTAGTTCTAGTAACCAGTCGAAAGGCAAAGCAAGTAAATGCAGCCGGCGCCATGCGACAGCGCAGCCGGCGCAAAGTACGCGCAAGTTTTTTTTTTATCCAATCATAGAGCAAGCCAAAACGGAAGCAATGGCGTTGTTACTTTCGACACTCAATTAAAAACTGCTCTATCATAGCACCGTCTCTGATGATCGACTTCCGAAAGCAGAAAAGAATTTAACAAGCCCACGTGAAAAGAAAAAAGAAATCAACGTGTCTTTAAAGGGGCAAAATCACTCATTTCGAATAATAAAGTGAATCTAGAACAAAAGAATGGTCTGAAATATGTTCTAACCGATTTGTAACCGGTTACACGAGGAAAATTTGCATGAAACCGTCGGCCCGGCGTTTCAAGTTTAAAACTATCTCCGTCTCGGTCATGTGCCCCCGAAAACATCTCCAAACAGTTTATTTGCATTACAATAGCATTTAAATGCATTTTAGAGGTTATCTTGCCGCACAATAATAGAGTTTTCAAAAGAATCTTTTTTCTCCTCCAACGTGGCAGCAGTGTCTTTGTTTTGCTCCTTCAATATGGCCGCGATGACTATAACAGAAGACACTCTATTATAATTTGGAAAGCTTCTCCCCTGAAATGAACGTATGCAGCGATGGAGAGCCTTCCCATACTTTCTGGTTCAGGCCGTTTCTTTTTGAACTTCATCATAGTTTGTGGATGAGCTTACTGCCGACCTGGAAGATGAAGAGGACGAGTTTATCGTTCCGCCTGACCCCATCAACAGTGGATTTGGAGGCGTGCCAAACAAAGCGGCGTAGGTGTAAATTTGTGAATTAGTCCATTTAGCTTTAGGTTTTGAATTTGTGTACTGATAGTTGATGAACAAGCTCAAGCCTTCAGTGCCCATGTTCGTGAGTATCTTCTGTCATTTGGCACCTCCTGAAGTTCTACTCAGTTTCGGTGAACCATTTGATCCGACCCGCCAGTCTCGCTCTATTTTTGGACGGATATATCTCTAATGTGGCTAATTACTTAAGTAATTTGAAAGGCTCTTTCCACCTTACCTGAGGGGCCTTTAGTTTGAATATTACAGGCTCTCATTCAGTTGCAGCTACTGAAGTTGTTAACTCAATGGATGGGTCAATTTTACTTTTAAGTTGTCCATCTTTGTTCCTCTGAATGATTCTTTGACACCTTCACACTCATGATACATTTATGTATAACCAGAAGTCCATAACCTAGAAGGCTCCATCTGTCTCATTTGGCCTTGGCCCATTAGTTTACGGTATTATTTAAATTTAGAATGGAGGTCCCGCCAAAGAATGGCCAATCAGATTGGGCCTGATAACCACAATGCGTCTCATTGGTCCGCAACCAGGAGGCGCACGAGGGATTGCTAATTGTAAATCATGGCACAAATGTAACAGCAGCCGTTCTAGAAATACATCATACCGTGAACTGATGGGCCACATTCCATTCGAGATCTAGACTTTGGGTTATGGACTTCTGGTATAACATAGTTATAAGCAAATTGGAACCAGGAGCCGAAACTACCAAACACTCTTCGCGGTATGGACTGTCAGAAACTTCTAACATTACTTGTTTTACAGTGCCGTTCAGTGGTTCCAGGAGACACAGGCACCCAAAGGAGTGGTCCAGGAGGCGAATGGAATGTTCAGTGAGTGGTTTCACGGCATCATTTCCAGAAGGTCAGTCCCGGGATGACGGAGAACGTCTTTCTTCCTACTGATCAACATGCAGTTCCCTCACTCAGTCACTTTGAGATGTGTTGATCACTAAAAGAAAATTCGTCGTCATTACCTAGGTTTCCATTCAGTTCTCTATGATCGTCTGATTCTTGGAGACTGAAAAGAGACATGAATCGATAAAGAGAAGGGTTTATTTGTATTAGCGAGCGTGTTTTTAAATTTCCAACTT
>BLFK01000735.1:1125138-1142638 GCA_014634185.1 Astreopora myriophthalma
TTTTTTAATGTAATTGCAGTGAAAATGGAATAAATTAAATACTGTGGCAAAGGCTAAGTAGAAACTGGAGACTACAGTTCGAGTCCACTCTCTTAAGAAATTAGTCAGAAAAACATTATAAGGGGTTATTTTTCAGTGGATTTTTAGCCATGATGTGTCCAAAAAGGCTACGTCATTGTGAAAGGAAGAGAATCGTGAAGAGATGAATAGGGCGGTCAGCCGCTTAGCCGTTTCAGCCAGTTAACGGATTGCTGCAGTTCACCTTTTTCTTGGTGCTTAACTTGTTACGTCTTAGCTCTCTTGTATAGGCTTGACGTTTTGGTCGACAAATGTACATTACTCATTTTGTCTGTTTACAGAGAATCTGAGCGCCTGCTGTCAGACAAGCCAGTGGGTTGCTTCTTGATCCGTGTCAGTGAAAGCCGATTTGGTTACACTCTGTGCTACAGGTAAGCTGGTCAGCGGAATTCAGACAAACGTAAAGAAACATTTTTGCCAAAAGCAACTGTAAGACCAACTTGAGAATTTGCGCTGCCAGCAGTCTGACTAGGTCTCTAACGTATAGGTGCAAAGCACCTTTGGGTGTATTGCATCTAGAATCTGCGCTATTTAAGTGCCACATCGTCATGATTATGAAAGAATTAAATAATGAAACGTGTGATTAGTAAACCGGACTTGTCTACTGGCGACTAAGGGTGAAAGGAGAGAACCTGGGAACGAGAGCAGAATGAACGGAATGAAGAGATATACGGTTTTCTCGGAATACGTCGCTAGTGTATTAGATTTATATGATAGACGTGGTGAACATGTATGTTCTTTTCGTATTATCTTGTGCGGCCTGCAGCAATATTAAAGTAAATTCCAACCTATTATCTGCGCTGGTTCTCAGGCACACCAACGCGAAAAGTATTTTGGAAAACCGTACTCTACTTAATATTGACATTTCTTAAAGAGCAATGGAAAAAAACAGGCCGAAATATTCCAAACGAATGGGCTATATTTCAATCTCAGAACTGACATTTTTTCGTTGTTTATGAGTGGCTTCTCTGGCTTTGTTGGCATTGTAATCGAACTTGTCAAATCCATGTTGCTTTTAGGGTTCAGAGTCGGTGTAAACATTTTATGATCGACCAGACACGCTCCGGGAAATTTGTTATCGTTGGCATGCCGAGAGTTTATAAATCCCTCAAGGAAATGGTGGATTTGCATAAAAAGGTACAACCCTACTCTCAGTCTGGTAGGCCACAGTTTTAAAGGCTAGTTCCATCTTGTTTGATAAGCACGAGAATAAGCCTAGGGGGCTCTCAAACTTGAAACGATCAGAAGAAAATGAGGGGCAGTGAGCAGCTATTACAAGATCCCACGCGATTGGCTCAAGAAACAATAGGAACATTCAAACAAACAGCAGAAACAACGAACCCTAACTATATAAACAATAGAGCTGCGTCCCAACCAGAACCAATGAAATTAGAGGTTGTCAAAAGCTGCGTGGTATCTGGAAAATGAGGCAATACGCTCCAATACGATTATGCTTATTCTTGGGCTTATGCTCGTGCTTATCGCACAAGCGGGAACGAGGCTTAAATTTTCTTAAACAACAGAAACCAGATTGCACAAGAGTAAAGATTCGGATTTCAACTCCTGGACTCGGCATCATGTGTGGGTTGAGACTGTTGGTTTTCTGGCCTGTTGTCAGAAGTTTTTCTTCCGCCTTACTCCTTTGGGTACTTCGGCTTTGCCCTTCCCTAAAAACTAACATTTGATATGATTTGAGTTGATTTACTGTCAAGCTCGGAAAAGCACCTTGAACATCTAAATTGTTGTAGGAATGTTGATCGTGTAGTAACCGAGGTTGAAAATTTAATAATGATCATTATAAGTTATAATTTAAGTTATTCTGTCAGTGATGTGTGCAGCACATCGATAAAGTTACACCACCAAGTTCACATAGACATCAACCCAAGTTTAACTTAAGGCCAGCTTTAACGTACATTTACAGCACCGAAATGCAATACCAGTCGTTTCAAGAGATCTTTTTTTATCAGCAATGACCAATTTCTAATAAAACTACCATATAACTTTAGTCTAGTATCGAATGTTTTTATCCATTTAAAAAAAGAAATATATACATATAGATTTTTTTAATATTGACTCGTCTTGCATTCATTACGCACGCAATTAAGCCTTTTGGGTCCTATGTAATTACTTTCTAATAAAAATATCTATTTATCTGTCCATCTCAAGCTCAGTCTCAACAGGGACTACTTTTCTTTTCATTCTGTGTGATTAAACAGGTGCCAGTAACTAAGGATGGAGATCTTCTCGTTTTACCATGTGGTCAGGTTAGTAACTTGGAAAACAAGGACTGGAGATATCGATGCAGAGGTTGTGACATGGAGCTCAAGCTTAAACGCCCAAGGACTGAGGGCCGGTAGACTGGGCATCAACGCCGTTGCTTTTGATCAGCAAAATAAGACGTTTTTACAGAGATGTTTTATTAATTTTCTGTCGAGTAGTTGAGTGTTTGTAACCAACTTGCTGTATCGTTAACCCGCCCTTTATCGTGTTTTTGTTAGGAATTTGAAGAAGAAGCAGATTATGTGGAGTTGTTGTCTGTGTCACAGGAAAAGGTTAGACAAGACTGTTCCGCGTTTTGTAGAAATTCCAAGTCCTAAAGAAGATTCTATCTATTACTTTAACAGAAACCAACGTGACGCCCATTGCATTGTCATTGGCGTTTGATTAGATTCTCTATAACAGAGAACATTCCGCCGTTGTACTTCTCTGTGTTCTTGTTGAAATTGTCAGCATCTTAATACTGGTCATCGCCTTCCTACTTAGCCCTCTAAACAAGTTTAACATTGTTTGCTTTTATGCGTTTCATGGTGGCTTTGAAATGAGTACTGAAATATCGCGAAACTCTTTTGTCAATGCTATCTTGCTTTTAGTTACGTCGTTAACGCCTGTTCTAAGGCCGAGTTTAGAGCTAGTTGATTAACTAAACCAAATAAAACAGGTTTTTTTCCCCACTACAACACGAAAAACGCTCAAGTAACTGAAGCAAAGGAATCTAGTTCATCCTGATAGAACATGGCCGTCTAGGTGGCAAAATGCTTTTCGAGTTGTTTCAGTGGATCCTTAATCGTACTTTTTTGACGCACGTTTTCCCAACGAACCGGTGAACTGAATCGAGACAAACTCCTTGTGGTGGCCAACTAGAAAACATGAGCATCACACACTTGCTGTAAGCTTTATTTTGCACTTTGTTTTGTCCATACAAATATTGAATAACACGGAAATTTTATCAGTCCATCAATTTTATAAATACAGTTGAACTTCCCTTTGCGACCACCTCTCGTTTAAGCGACAACTTCCCATAAGCGACCAGTTTTCCAAAACACCAAATATTTTCAAGTCAAACCACTTTAACTGGAACCTCTCGTAAGCTACCCCGACGGGATTCAGAGCTGACGGTTAAACATGCTCTTTTTTGTTTTAACTTCCCGAAGACGACTACTTGGCACATAATCTCTCTCCCGGGCCAAAGTTCGAAATTTATTATTGCGTGACTGTAATAATTTCAACATTGACCATCTCAATGCAACACTCATTTGTTAGTGCATGTCTAAAACTACAATCAATGGGACACAGACGGTCTTTGAGAGAATAGGGTGCGTCTGGGCAGCAGTTTATCACTAGCTCCAGCTCAATTCAGCTCTGTTATTTGTACGCTGCGCCTGATCGTATATTACCGACGCACATGTGTGGGATTGCTTTCCAACCTTGGTCTGGTGCTTTTTCTAATGCGTATGAGCATGCAAATTACTGGCTATATGGAAGAGCTGTCAACTTTAAAAAGGCGGCAAGTCTATTCATCATTTTCTCGTGTTCCGTTCTTTGAAGGATTTAGGCAACACCCTGCTGGACTAACAAGAGGGTGGTACAAGGTATTTTCGTGATTCGCTCTTTTTCTTCCCGTGAAATGGGAAGTGGCTAATTTTCCCCTCGTGAATCGTGATTTCCATAGCAGCAGTGAGGCGTAAATTTTGCAAATTACTTTCCGTGAAACGAGACATACGTGTTTAATTCGCCGTGAACTGTGATTTTCATTATGTCTTCGCTTTCGTGAATTGTGAAAGGGCCGTTTTACTTTCCGTGAAACGCGATCTAGACCCCCCCCCCCTTACCACCCTGTAACAAAAGTTTCAATGAACTATGATGCGACTTGTCCGAATCGCCGTATTATGAAATTTACGAGGCGATTGACAATCATCCTAGATCCTGACATTCCTTTGTTACAGTAATTTTGGAATAGCCTAAATATATTTCTGTTGCCACGAAAAGTGATTGGTATGGGCTTAGAAGGGAGCCTATGAATAGAACCGTCCATACGTTATGGTCCGGGACAACCAGCACAGGAGTAGACCAGGTTATTTTCAGTTTTTGAAATTCCCGCGAAAAGCGATTGCCATGGTTGCAAGCACTCTCCTCTATGCGAAAAATACATGGCATAAATAATGAGCTGTCAATCGCTGCCATGCTAAGCCATTTGATTGGATGAACGTGCCTGCCTGTGCTTTTTGCGGCGCGAAATGTCGTTCCAAAAACAGATCGTCTCTTCCTGTGTTGGCGTACGAACTCAATGGTGTAGACGGACGCTCCTGGTTTAGATGAACACAGGTGAAAGAGGTAACTTACCATGTGCAAATTGCCCCAAATTTAGACCCCTTTGGCCTCATCTCTGGAAGCGAGCATCTAGACTGGATATTTTGGGTGGTGAAACAAAATGAATTAATACAACGAAAGCAAAATAAGGAAATGTAACCTGCAGTTCAATTTCAGTTGGTACGATTCCACCAAAAACTACAGATTTTTTAAGCTCTGCCATTCTTTCCTTCTTTCTTTCTTCAGCAAAAAGACAACAAAAATCGAAACGTGAATGTTCCACCCCTACCCCCTAAGTCTCCTAAGAGACAGGACGGTTCCTTACCACCGCCTCTTCCAGCACGAAACTACCAGGTTAGTAACAGGGTTAAGTGGGATTGAGCAGACCTGGCTTCCATGGGATACAGAGTGAGACAATGCCTTTGAATTTTTCAGAATCATTAGGGTTGTAATTCACACATGGAACTGCAGTGGCAAGAAATGTTGTTGCCAGTATCATTGATCTTTTGCAGTCGAGTTGCATTTGTCCTGGTTAATACAATGTAATCTAATTAATGTTATCAGTTATCCTAGGAAGTAACGTTTTAAAAATAGACTTAAACAATTTTATTTTTCTTGTCTGTATAACGTCTTTAATGCAGACAACATCCAAACGCATGTACAAAATTGTCTGCCCAAAACGATGCCGCCGCATTAATCCCGTGCAGGCGTCCTCCTCCTCCTGCTCCTCCTCCTCCACCTGCTCCTCCTCCTCAACCTGCTCCTCCTCCTCAACCTGCTCCTCCTCCTCCTCAACCTGCTCCTCCTCCTCCTCCTGCTCCTCCTCCTCGTCCATCTGCTCCTCCTTCTCCTGCTCCTCCTCTTCTTGCTCCTCCTCCTCCTCCTATTCCTTCTCCTGCACCTCCTCTTCTTGCTCCTCCTCCTGCTCCAGCTCCTCCTCCTCCTCGTCCACCTGCTCCTCCTTCTCCTGCTCCTCTTCCTCCTCCTCTTCGTCCACCTCCTCCTCCTTCTCCTGCTCCTCCTCTTCTTGCTCCTCCTCCTCCTGCTCCTCCTTCTCCTCTTGCTTCTCCTCCTCCTCCTGCTCCTCCTTTTTCTTGTGGGCTGGGTTCGGGGTTACTTCTTAGCTTGGGGTTGGACTGGGTAGTATGGCCTTGTAAGGAACCTACCTGCTTATTGGCAAATTTATAAATAAATACATTCTTTTCCTCTTTTTCGGTTTTAGGGAACCCAACTTCGGGAATAATGCCGTGTCTGTTGTACAAAGAGCAAATCTTTCAGTGCACTTTGCCTATGAAATGCCGTATTTTGGAGTTGAACTCCTCTCCTTAGTTGCAGAGACCTCCTCCATACATGTAGTTTTCTTCTTGTTGGAATTCTTAGAATTCGAATTCTCAGAATTGTCGGTTTGTTTTGGTAATATTGCTGTTCCCTCAGTTGGCGTGTTGGAAAGCTTGCGATATACGTAAGGCCTATGCTATTTTCTGCCCAGACTTAAGACACGTCGTAAAGTAAATTTTTAGTTTTTTCGTCAAAGCAAGATGCAAAGGATCCAAGTTCCTTGATGATCCGTTAAAAAGAGCGTTAAGAAGCTCTCTAATGTTAGCCTGTGAAGCCGGCGGGATAACGCGCCTGACAGCTTGTTATGATGTCAACTTAAATTATTCTGATACGAAATGATTACTACAGCCTGGTACCTTGCATATGTAATACACAGTTCTAGCACTTTGCCCCCAAAATATTACAACCAAAATAAACAAAACTGTGATATTTAACCACAATCTGATTATTATTTCATTATCATAATAACTATGATTTAACTCAATACAACCAAATTCGTATGGTTACCGACCACGCGGTGGTCTTTCTTGTGTTAACTGGAATCTGCTCACTGCGAGTGAGTGGGTTCCAGTTGGTCAATTTCGTTCACCAACTCCCTCGTCGGTAACGACCTCTATGCCGCATTTTTCCCTGTTCTCTCGTCCAGAACTTCTTGGGGCCTAGTAGCTGTGCAATGATGTCGCGATCGGTTGCGGGAAAACTTTCTGAAGCAACAAATAGACTCAAATAAATCCGAGACAGCACTTTCAGTGGTTATGAACGAACATCCAGACCGTGGCGCTGAATTGTCCCATTCACAAAGAAAATCCAACTGCCTAGAAGAAAAGAAGAAACACTGTTTTGGCTATAAAATAATTCTCCATCGGACTTACTCGCGACTCTCAAGAAAAGAAAAAAATCGATGTGTGAAAATTCTGCTCACATCGCTGTGTTTAACAGAAGTCACTCTCGAGAGACGTGTGAACTTCATTTTTCTTTTCTTTCATCATTAGAGACCTGATACCTCGGTAACTTGTACCTAAGGACAGGGTACCAGGTGAATGTATCACATACCATTCTCTGTATTGCTTGTACAATACATTGAATTCCCAGACCATGCTTTTCCTCCAAATTTCCATTGGATTATGCAAGTTACGGAAGTCTGTCGGGTCTTTTAAAAGGGTCGCCATGGGGTTCACCATTAGCGGTAAAAGGGCTGAAAAAATTTAGCCGTTATGCGCAAAGATTGCAGAAAAAACAACCAACCAAACAAACAAACGAACAAGAAAAAACACTAACCCTTGATCTTAACAAGAGTTCTCCATAAGAAAATTGTAACACGAATTTCGTTTTAAAAGTGTCCTGGCGTGCCTTTCTCGAAAGTCCCGAAAACCTTTCGGACTCAAAAAGGCACTTTTAAAAAACGGGCATCAATAAAACCCCGAACACGAAACTTTCGAGGACATCCCGGAACATCCCAGAACATGCCAAAATTATGACCATTATTATTTAAAAATAAAACAAACTGCTATCATCTACGAATATGAAAGAAATATATATTTAGTTGGAAGTTGGCCGGAAGAGAGGTTCTTCAAGTTATGACGGATTATATTGCACCGACCACATAGACACGACATACCTCTACAACGATACATAGAGCTATACATGACTTACCTGCGAGCAGTGAATTCTCGTCTCTTACCCGTTTTGTTAGAGAAACGAGAGAGAAACCGAACCACTGCGAGCAAGCGTGGTATGTTTGCTTTGGGTGGAAAGATTTATCCCAAAAGCGAAAAAAAATCTGAGTTCAGGTGCACTTTAAGAAAGCAAGAGAGAGCTGTCATCAGACCACGTACAATTTTTATTTCTAGATCTTATATCTCGTTCACGTGTTTCCAAGACAAGAAAAAAACTACTTGCTTACGACCAAACTTTCAGAGATTGAGGGTCATGATCCCCGGTCAGTTGGAAGAACCTTTTAATGATATAAACTTTGTCGATTTTAAGTTTGTCACACAAACTGTTGATGAGTTGTTCCAAGTAAAATCCATCCAACCCATTGGATGAAAAAGCACAAGCCACATACCAATCATCGGCTATTCCTAAAACATAGAGCTTTGCTTTTTCCAAAATTACTAAAAATTATAGTTTCATATCTTCCTCACTCATATTTTGCTAAATCACTGAAAGTGGCAAAAACGATTTTTAAACTCGTCAACAGTCGTATCCAACCAGCACATGAAAATATCAAATCCAATTCTAATTCTACACTTTTCATCTGTCACCGTGAAGATTTGATTCCCAAGCGAAAATATTTATAATAATCTGTTTCGGCTGCGGTTTAACTGATTCCGAAGAACCACAGTAACACAATCTGAAATTGGAAAAATGGACTTTTCGCCAAAATACACTCCCTTCGATGACAATTTTCAAAGAAGTCGCAATTCAACCACTTCGCAGCCAAAATTTACACCGATAGAAATAAGTTATGCAAACTATTGCCCCGCGTTAAAAGCACTCTTCTCGAACATTGGTTTCCAATGCATCTACTCTTTCTATGGCCCAGCAAGTTATTTGCCTTTGAAATCCTGGGACATTTCTCTGTAAACAAACCGAGTCAGCTTTAAAATAAGCCAGTGAATGAATAACTGGATCAGCAATGCGCCAAATCCCTTATAAAACCCTCCAAGACCCTCATCTCTCCAGATAGAATGAAAACAGTCCATCACACCATCGTAATTGGTACAGAGCGGTACAACACCGCTTCCAGTGTCCAAATCATCGACGATGGTCCGCGTGCCTTGAACATACAGCTGATTAAGAACTGTCCCCAGTGGGTATAACAGAATTTCCGGCACAAACAGTGCTAAAAAATTGGCCACAAGCTCGGGGTAGTAGGTTTGTGTCATGTCTGTAGGATCGGGTGGTTCCTCATCCGATGACTTAAGCCCCTGGTCATGGGACCCTTGAATCCCTTTACCCTTCAGTTTGATTAGAACCAAGTGTTGAATTAAGGTCCCCAGAATGTAGGTGAGCAGACCGTGAAGCACTGTGGGTAATACCAAAGTCCACATGGGAAGAAGACGGCCGTGGCGACCTGAGGACCTATCCCAGCCAACCACGCGATACATCCAGTCTTTAAGGCTTTCTAACATGTTGCCTTGGTCGCGCGTGAGATCACTCTGTTGATGAATGAAGACAGTAATATTTGTTATCGTTCGTTAACATTCGTCATACTTGTCACTTACAACAGTCAACATTTTGGCAGTTGCTGGGACGTGTCATCCGGAAGGATAACTTTCTTGTTACAAGAGTTACTTCGGCGAATCCGCTAACAGATGTATGATTGCGTTTCGTTACATGTAAAATTGCTTACTGTATTAAACATATACTGCCACAAACATTTCTCGCAACTCTTTTTATCGTCTTTGCGAGAAGTAATGTAGAAGTCGGTTCTACTCTCCGCAACCGGTGTGTACTTTCCGTAACCCCTCAGCCTGCAAACTGTGTTTTCAAACGCTATGCAACTAAACAATATTTCCGTCTCGCTGGCAACGCTTAGCTTGTGTTGCAACAAAGTTGCAACTGAATTCTCACTACAACATTGCCATTAGACGTGCACACGATGCAACTGAGAGAAGGCTCCTAACAAATGAGGCAGTTTGACGCTGTTTTACAAAGACCATGTAACTGACCTTGACTGTCTCCGTTAAGCTTGCGGCTGCAACTGGCATGCTGATGGCCAAGCTTAACCTGAAAAATCAACAAGTTCCCCGGCACTTCTCAGCATTTGATGGTCTCAACGGTGGAGGCGGCGTGGCCAGTGGTTAAGGCTCTGGATTTGTACGCGGGTGTTCCGAGTTCAAATCCCGCTCCCAAGTGGATTTGTCCTCGATGTTGTCCCGAATTCAACTCCATCACGCCTTATAAATTGCCAACTGGTTGCCTCCTCCCTGTTGGGATTCTTAACGTTGTTCTGTTTATTAGAATTTTTACTTTCTATACACGGCCCCACGAGCTTGAAGCTTTTAATATAACCGTGTATAAATAGAGGTTCCTTACTTTCTTTCAAAAATTTATTTCTTTGCAAACTCTACCAGCCAAGCTGACCACGAACTGAACAGACCTAGTAGTAACGTTAAGATTTAAACATCGTCGAGTTGTTCGAAGCAAGGTTAGCACTATGCCAGGTTAAATACCGTTACAACCTATCGGTTTTAATTAGGCTTAACCTTGTGTTAGCGCTAACCCTGCTTCGAACTACTCGGCCCAGGTCCGGTAAAATCGCCGGGTTACAGGATAAAAGGAGAGTTTATCTCGGTAAAGTTGCCTCGTGTAACCGCAGCTAAAATGTTGCAACCACTTACACGCGCTTAAACGAATTAACATAACTACTTGTGGGTACATGCCAGCAGGGTGCACGTCAGCAATTTAACACCTAAGCTTTGAAATACACAACAGCACGGATAGAACGAACTAAAGCTGTTGCACAGAATTTTTTATGTTAGCGGGAAGACCATAGGGCTAACAAAGCGCTACAAGGGAATCTATGCTAAAACATCCCAAGGCATTTCTCAGGTTTGCTGGTCGCTTTACTGTTGAGGGGTCAGTAAGCAGCTATTACAACAGCCCACGCGATTGGCTCAGAAAACAACAGAAGCAGAAACAATGAATCCTAACCCTAAAAACTACAGAGCTGTGTCCTAACCAGATCCAATGAAATTAGAGGTTGTAAACAGCTGCGTGGGATCTGTTGTTGAGAGATGAATGAAGATCAAGCCACAGCCAAAGCTATTGTACTACAGTAGCTAACCCAAGGCTGAGGGGCAACATGAAAAGCTCGATTTAATATATATCGTGGATTGGCGTTGGTAGGTGTTTCAGTAAGTGAGCCCTGGGGTTATACAAAGTCATTCAAAATTTGGAATTTCATAGTGACTGCTGCCCTTTTGTAAATAGATTGCCTTTTTTATTCTTGTATCCATTCCCTTTATTCTCATCATTGTCATTGTAATTTTCATTTTTCTTTTTTTGTCATTTACTTACTTTATTTTCTCGAAGATACTAGCAACGTTTTGCTATTTTAAATTAGAGTATAAATAAAGTTGTTGTTTGTTGTTTATGATAGTGAGGTGAGCAAATGCGAAAATCACCTGATACACCGACGAAAAAGTGTCTTTCTTTGCTAACATACCGAGATTCTCGCTACATTCTCGGTACTTCATTCTTTAGTTCTGTGAATGCGCACATGCGCAATGAACGACTTATCGCTGTCTGCTGGAGAGTGGAGGAATTTTAGTGTAAACTCGCTGGGTAACCTGGCCATTTTAGCGATTTGTATGAGCGCCGCACATTGTTATCTGTTTTGCTCAAACGGAATCTTTTTCGTGTTCTATCAGCTTAGAATTTTAAACGCAATACTACAGTACATGCTCTGTTCGTTATTTCAAATTTTCTGATTGCTTTTTTCTTTTTGGTTATTATCCTGTTATCAGTTAAAATATTAGCCATGCTTCAGCCACCACTTAATTTTGACAGATGTCATTCTAAGTTAAAGAAAAAATTGTCATTTCTGAGCTAACAGTTAAAATTTCAGCCAATTCTCAGCTATCAGTCATTAGCCATTACGAAGCTCTAGCTACTGTAACACCCCATTCACGACTAGCCCTTTGATTATCATCTTAGAAGTTCTTTGTTAGGTAATATGCATGAGAGGTGAACTTGTATAACAATGGCATCACCATGCAGCACCACTAACAAAAAATATTGTGTAATACAAACAAAGCATCTAACATAATAGGTTCACTGGAAAACAATAACCTGCCTGGTTTATTCATGTACTTGGCCTGTATGCCTGTCTAGTAAAATGAACAAACCATTTCATGGATTTCTCAGGATGCCAAGTACTTGTTACATACACCTTATTCCATAATGGCCACCATTTAAATATTTTTTCGTTTTTATTCAAATTAGCCCTTGTTGCCTTGTTCAAGGTAAAATATTCTTTTCAATTTTGAGCTTGAGAAAGAGGCATCAAGGGCTAATTTGAACAAAAACAAAAGGACCATGAAATGACAGCCATTTTGGAATAAGGTGTATAATTATACTACAAAGTTTTATGGCAAAGCAAAACAATGTACTGCACTGTCTTAAGTTTTTCTCCTCTACTGTAACAGGCCATTTCACTTCTGCCTCGTTTTCAAAGCAAGTTTAAGTCTTTCTTATGAACTAATAAGTTACAAAATCCTTTTTTATTCATATGCATAGTAAAACTAATTAGCATCAGAAAGCTTTCCAACTTAGACTCAAGAAAAAAGAGACTGATGTGAACTCGAAGTTTACTCAAGGGAAATGCCCTACAGCTATTCTGAAAAAGTATTTGTTACCCTTTCAAAAGAAGATGGCCTCCTACATCTTTACATGAACTTTTCCTGTCTGGGGCATCTCTGAAAAGTTTAAAAAAAATTACGTCAATATTATTATTATTATTATTATTATTATTATTATTATTATTATTATTATTATTATTATTATTATTATTACTGTTGTTGTTGTTGTTGTTGTTATTACAAAAGTTTTTTAGCAACTGATGGCCACCAGAAGTGACCAGTTTTCCTTTAAAACCTGCTTTAACGCTACCACATTTGTACTGCTCGGCTTCTTCACTCATATAATGAGATGATTTGCTTGAAAATTTGGGGCGAAACCAATTCCAAAGAATACAATAAGGTTTTTCTAGTTGACCTCTGTTGCTCCAAAATGCCTTTGCTTAAGCTCTCTTATTTCTTTGGAGAGTGTGGGACGATTAGATGGTAATGAAGCAAGTCGCTTATTGCCTGTTATTTCACTACAATATAAAATACATAGAGGATATTACATGGCCATGCAGAGATACAAAAGTTCTCTTTGAGTGTTGAAAAATATTACACGAAAAGAGAAATTTTGTATCTCCAAGCAGTCATGTAATGTATATAAACACCAAATCATATCACTTTAATAAAAAAATTTTTCTTTTTGTAGAAAACGTGCAATTTATTATGTAACCATAGGAACAGTGATCTTTTCTTGTGTGAAGACAACATGTTATTTTCATGCATGAAGATGTCATGTTTTGGCACGCAAGCTCACCTGGTTGTTCATTGATGTTTACATAACAAAAGCTTGAATTTGACTTACTGAGGAAGATGAGCCAGGCTACTGATAGCTGCTTCACCAAAAAAGTTCACAGCACAAACGACATATGTACTGCCACATCCCTTCCACAATGAGCCATAACCCTAAAATGAAATCATCAAAACTTACAGTAATTATTATTAATATCAATAACTTCAAGCGACCTCAATACCAAGGATTACCCCAGACCACATACTGTATATGTAGTTCAAGGTTATGGCATTTGGTGTTAGAGGTTGAGACGGTTTGTCAGTTTAGATTAAAGTTAGCAAAAGCCACATGCTGCACATCAGCTGCCATACTGATTTTCTTTGAAAGACAAGATAGGGAAAAATAAAAAATGATTTTCTTTTTATTATTTCCTGGTTCATCAGATGTGAAAGATGAAGCTTTTACACAGCAACATTCATGAGATAAGATTAATTCCAGGCCCTGAAAAGCCACAGTAAACAACTTGCATGATATTCTACCTTCTGCCCTCAAAAGCTTTTGGATGAGGCCAGTCATATGATTACTAGCTGCTTGAGTTGAGCAGTAAACACGGATCTAAGTGGCTCATTAATCAACACTAATTTTCTTTATATAATAACCAAAATCAATGCATGCTGTTATTGGTCAATCAGCTATAGTGTATTGTGCCAGTAAACTCTGTGAGAAATTTCATGTGTCTGCTGAATTATTAATAGAAAAGTAACAGACCTAGCGTGTGAACACAGACTTTTTTCTCGCGTGGAGAGAAGGGACAACTGTCCAATTACGTCTGCGTTTGCAGGCTATAATAGACCATATATTTCTATGGTTTATAGGCATGATAATCATGAGCTCACGGCAAGTGATTCATGAATTCTTCGAGTGTACTTTCAACAAAGAAAGTGGTTTTAAACCACTTTGGATGTTGAAAGTATACTCGCAGAATTGGTTAATCACTCGCCTACAGCTCATGATGAACTAATTCTTCTTGTCTTCAGTTCAAACACTGCACATAATTTATCAGCCTATAAGCCATGGAAATGTGTAGTCTATTGTTTATAATTTATTCAGTCCCAGCAATACTGTATGCAGTAAAGCTGTGACCTAGACATAGTTTTAGTTACTGACCTGACTTCTTCGCAGCCTGAGTAAAATCTGGAAGACAGTGAATGGGGACAAGTGGTACTTTCTAGCACCATGGTTTACCTGCAAAAATAACAAGGGAAATGAAGAAGACTCATCTGGGAAAAAGAGTAACTCTTGCAATAAAGATGTTATGAATAGAGCTCTAATTCGTTTTATGTAAAATCTCAATTGTTTTGATACCTGGCATTGCCTCCTGAAGACTGTAAATGGATGCGTCAGAAACTGAGCAGCTAAAATACTATCAAAAAGTGGACAGTCCAAGGGAAATTAACAAATATACAATAATAATTGTGCTGTGTAACCTTAAAATTTATTGCCTGCATTTAAGACACAAGTCATGTTAAGCTGAGGAAAAGGGTTAAGGAATACTTCATGAGTAAATATAATTAATCAAAATATGTGTGCATCTCATTACTTGCAATACTGGACGCTTGGGTCACATCGTGGAGCCGACAGTTTTAAAAGGCACCATTACTGAAGTGCTCTTTCATACTCAATTAATTTGCTGGAGAATTTTTTTACCATTATCTGATCCCAGCTGAATCACCAAGGATACAGTAGGTCAATGATTTCTCAAAGTTAAAAAAAAAAAGGAAATTTGCACATGAAAATGAAATAATAATTATATTATGTTTTATACTGACCTTCCAGTCCCAATGGCAAAACCAACAAGTCTTTGTGTACTTTCTGATAAGTAAGAAGTCATTTAAAACAATCACTTTCTGAGTAGTCACTAAATTAATTTTATAGAAACTGAAGATTAAGGAATATGAGGGACTAATGTTAATCATATTAACTAACTATAAGCTGTTAATGTCACTTTGAACAAAAAAAACTTCAATGTGGTAGATCTGTATGGGTACTTGTCATAAACAGCTCTCAACCTCTTGGGGTCTCTTCACATGATCCCCATTGACTGGGCTGCCTCGGATTCCAAGATCTCAACTCACAACTAAATCCTTTGTAAAGGTCCTGATGTGTTCAAATGAGAGGGTGTTCATATGAGAGTTTGGTATAATTTCAAATTTTACATGTGTAGCACTACATCTGTAATTACAAGTCGGACGCTTGTAACCTGGACTTGTAACGATTTTTATTGAACTCGTTTCCCGCTGCGCTTGTAAATACAATGGCCCGACTTGTAGATTACAAGTGTAAAAGTTTTATTGAATTGACCCCAGGATAGAAATTTCCCATGTGAACACTTCAGCCCAGTAACCAGGATGACTTTTCTCCAACCATGCATGCCTTGTGTATAGTTTTAAATCTTCTGTCTGTCTGCCTTTGGCAGTTTTTTCAGCTTGGAACCGGGCTGACATTTTCCATATGAACAGAAGGCAAGAGGCCATAAGACACCACTGGTGTGCACTAGACCTGGGACTAGAAGACATCTTCCAAGACTGGTATTGATCACCACATACAAACTCTAAAAAAACTTGCAATATCGGTATTAAAGCAGTACAATGTGATACGATAACATTCAAAGCTTTTTCCAATTAACTGCAAAATACACGGCCATTATATTTATTGCTCATTGCATGAGAATAGCATTTTCCATGTTTTGTTGATTAATTATTGCAGACCAGAACTGCAGTTCTCAGACAGAAAATAACCTCCAATCCTCGTATTCGGCCGATGTAAAGGAAAGTGCTTAACGTAAAACAACTAGCCCTTCTAACAAAACATAATAGTTTACTTTCTGACAAGTTGACTTATTTAACGTTTTGTGAGTTTACCGACGGAGGAGTGCATGTAATTTTGGGCAAGGCCGCTCACCTATTTGGTGTTCTTTCGGAGTTTTTCCATCAACAGAAGTTAATATATTCTCCTGAGCCACTGACTCTTCGTCGTTGAAGGGTTGTTGCCTGGAAAGAGGCATATTTTCTCTTTCAACTCCCCTAAATCTGTCGTACACCATTTTGTCAAATCCTTGTACCGAGTCTCCCATCTGATAGGTGTGAGCGAGCCTGGGAAAGAGGAGCATGTACCCATGGGCCCCATCACTGGGGGTTTTCTCTTCGTACACGAGTGAAAAGCTCCTCTGGGTTCTGGCACCCAGAGTGCATGGGTCCTGCTACCTCAATCAACTATACCGATAGCCTGCGAAGCAAGCGTTTCCGTGAGATTTCATGCAAAGAAAGACCGAGTAACGAGGCAATTTTCGCGCGGCGAAAACATCGAAAATCTCGTTCTTCGGTCTTTCTTTGCATGAAATCCCACGGAAACGCTTGCTGGTCCTTGCTACGCAGGCTAATATAACTGCCATATTTAGAGGTTCCGAAGAAAAACAAAAAAACTATCGATATCACTTGCAAACACACAAAGATATGCTCATCTCGTACCCACAGGAGATTGATTACTTATCACAACCCTAACCTCAGAATGTTTCCATTGTCACGCACTAAGAAATAAAATCTGAAACCTTTCAATGAAAGAAGCCAAGAAAATGAAATGTTATAAAAGACTAATACATGAACGATCTTTCCAAGTCTCAAGTCTGTGTGGTTCATTGTTTTTTGAGTTATTTGAATTGTTTTTTCACAAACGTATGCAAAACAGAAGATAGTGTTGAAGAGCTTACCCCTAACCTTGAACACATAACCACGCACCTAAATGAAACACTAAGCTGGTCACTGGGGGAAACAAACCCTGATGAAGTCCACGATATTATGAAGAAACTGAAAATAAACAAGGCCACACGATTTGACCTAATTCCAGTACGCGCGACCAGGGAGTCCACCGATGTGCTGAATCACCATTTCATTGTCCCAGTCAATCATGTACTAAAAAATGGAAAACTACCAAGTACTTTACCGTCAGGTCAGGTCGCTCCTGCCACAGGTATCATGCTACCCTATGCTACCTGCCGCATGCAGAGAAGGACAACTCTGTCAAAAACCTCCGCTGCCTTGCGGCTAATATCTCTTTAGAGAAAAGGCTTCAGGAGTTAACCTCGAGGAAAAAATCTGGAGCTGGAGTCCCATAGGCAGTTCGTCGTTGTAATCAATCTCGCTCTGGCAACTCCTGCGACGTCAATGCCCCCGGACCGTACCGGCCCTGCCGTGCCGTCCGGATCAGCCATTGCCGTGGAGAGGGGGGTCCTGCTAACTGGGCAAGAGCTGGTCCTCCATATCCCCATGCCCTGGCCTGTGTCCTGGAGAGGACACTCCAGCTTCGCCTCACAGCGTCGAGCCAACACGGAAAGCGGCAGTTTACAGGTTTTAAGCCA
>BLFK01000735.1:1147638-1162658 GCA_014634185.1 Astreopora myriophthalma
AAATATTAATTCACCTTTCCACGAACAGGTCATTATTTTTAATAATTACTTCCTATTCCACCCAGTGACAACAATAGTGACCTCCTGTTCCAACTGGGTGCTTTCTTCGTTCTGTAAAAATCACAAGGTGCATTCTGAAAGCAAATAATGCCTCGTTCGTTCCCCGGTCATCTTAAGAATCGGTCTTGTTTCGATATCTTAACAATTGACCAATAAATTGCATTGTTTTTTGCGTGATAGGTGATCAATACAGCAGGCCAAATTTATCATGTGACGTGTTAAATTATTCACATTAAAACATCACGTTGTGGAGCCGGCAGTCGCTGAGTTTTTCGCGGAACAAAGACTTACTTCGTGTCACATAACAGAAGGCTGAGAATATGGAAAGCGCTTCGAAACCTGAGGACATGGAGTCATCTAATAAACTGGAATGCGTGGTGAACAGTGACGTAGACCTGAAAGGAGTATTCGACAAAGCGAAACAGTGGGCCAAGAATAATCCCATACCAACTGGTAAGTGCATGAATGTAAATGGCTGTTCATATTTCTAGTGATATGATATCGCCCTGATACGAATTATTAATTTTACGGACATGTGCACGTGCAAAAAGGACTAAGCAAAAATTCCCAAGTCACAATGCAGTTGCGCCTTCCGTGGCTCAACACCACTAGACGTTTTTGAGCTACTAACGTCAACCGGAAGTGCAACGTTTTTTGCTTTCAAACTGCCTTAACGCTACGGCTAAGACATTTGTACTGCTCAGCGTCTTCACCCTCATGAAGACGATATGCTAGAAAATTTGAGCGAACTAGGCCTTTACACAAATCTCGGGCTATTTTTGGAGATATTTAGAAGTTTACGAGATATTTAGAAAAATTTAGAAAATTTTAAGATGTTTGGAAAATTTTGGGATATTTAGAAAAATTTATAGCTTTTTTTGGCTGTTTTCTAGCTTTTCCTCGCTATTTTACTGACGGAATAATCAGTTCCAGTCTCAGAGGTTTCTTCGGGTTGCATTTTATTCTCTTGTAAAGTAGAGCGGATATTTGTATTAATGGGGAGGATTGTTACTCCGTCATAGTCATAGTCGTCACATGATAGACATACCAACTGTTCATTGAACTTTGCATCCATGCATGTTCTTTGGAAAGTTGCTTCATTTCCAAAAGACTAGTGTAGACAATCTGACATACTTTTCAGCTCCCGCTGGGGAAAATTTTGGCCTAAGGGATGCAAAATCGGCTTATTATACGAGATATTTCGAGGATTTTTTTAGATATTTAGAAAAACTTTTGGGACATTTAGACATTTTCTTGAGAATTTCCGGAAAGATATTTAGGCGATTTTACGTGATATTTGTGTAAAGGCCTAGGGCGAACCCACTGCCCAAGAATACGAAACGTCCACTTCCGGTTGACGTACGTCGCTCAAAAACGTCTTCGTTTAAGCTCCATTTTGTCTACTAAACTGTATTAACTTCTTATTATTATTATTTCCTTGGCTTCTTATGGCTCTGTTTCTTATTTATTTTGTTTGATAACTGATCAAGACAATATGACAGTTGTGAAATAATGGTTCGAATGGCTGCAAGTAAAAATTGCAAGTTGGTTTCGTTTGTGTCAGTTTGGAGTAAGTGTGTGCTCATTTAATAACATGAAGGATTAGTTGCCAGGATGTAGGAAGTCCAAGAAATAATGTCAATAGATGGTTGTCACGTTACGTCATCGCCGCCATGTTGATGAACGAAAACAATAGATCTGTCATTAGCTTTGTTTGTTCGTCCACCAGTAGTTGTACGTTTCACCATTGTGATCCCTGCTCCTAGGGATTGATGGAAAACCACCTATATATCTGCAAGCTGTTGATGGAGCGCAGCACCTTGTACAATGTAACACAAATTTCTTCGCACAAAATTTGAAGGAAATTGGAGAAAAATTTTCTACTTCATAAAATATCGCTGGCAAGAAAATTCAAAAAAAAAAAAAAAAAAAAAAAAAAAAAAAAAAAAAAAAAAAAGGAAAGAAAGAAATTTGCATTTTTACTAACGTGACAAAAATGAAGTCATGCGTTGGATCCGATGCTGATTGGCTAATTAAAGGACATGTGACAATACCCCAGGGAGAATAGGTGCGTTCGCAAACCTGCCTTGGAATACATAATTTTGTACGGAAAGTTGCAAAATGGCTTCATCAGAAACGATAAATACGGGCAAGCAAAAGCTCGATGCTTGGTTGCAGCAGAAGAACCTCTTCACTGATGCCTTAGGGAAGGTGGAGAAGAAAACTGGAGTGAAAAGAATTTACCTTTTCCTTGGTAATAACGGTTGTTACTTGAGGTGTAATGGCGTTGCTTTTCACCGGGTCTAAACCATGTTAATGCCGGTTTCCTTCTTCAGGTCTGGTGGGACTATTCGCTCTCTATCTTGTATTCGGGTATGGGGCAGACCTTATAGTGACACTGCTTGGTTTTGCCTATCCTGCTTACCAATCGTGAGTGTCTTTATTAGCCGTTTGATTCTTGTATAAATTTGTTATTTAGCATACAAGGTATACGTATTCGTGCACGTATTGGATTGTTTTACTGAAAAACTGCCACGCTACATAGGGTTCTTCCTCTCATCCTTGTCATATTCCTTTGAAGCTCTGGTTGTTGTTTAAATAACCAATTAAACACTAAAGCATATTTTCATGCTGTGTTCTTTTTTTAGTGTGAAAGCTGTGGAAAGTGAAACGAAAGAAGACGACACGCAATGGCTGATTTATTGGGTGGTGTTTGGAGTCTTCAACATCGTAGAGTTTTTCTCAGATATTTTGCTGTCCTGGTTTCCCCTTTATTTCTTAGTTAAGGTACTCCAGTCTAGCTCAGACAAGCAATTCATTCAGTGCGTTGGCATATCATCGAGATATTTATGAAAACTGAGTAGAATCTTCGAACTTCTCCATTCTAGTAAATTACATTTCTCTGCACTTCGGACCCAATCGATGGAAACTATTCGCCGAGCAAAGAGCTTGCAAAATGAAGCTTACTTTTGTCTCGGTTAAGAAACTTTCGTAGGCCAGAGTAGCAGAGATATTTCCAGACCGGCATTTTGGAAAATCAGCGTTCCTAAAAGAAGCAAACCTTTTCGGATGATGATGAAATAGACTGCATCTGTTGTTTTTGCAGCTGATATTCCTCGGTTGGTGTATGGCACCCGTGTCTTGGAATGGAGCGAACACAGTCTATTACAGAGTTATCAAGCCTTTCGTATTGAAGCACCAAAAGGATATAGATAAAGCTTTGGACAAAGTTGGAGAAAAAGTGGATGAAGTTGCCAAAGAAGGTGGGTTACCACCGTTTGCCAAAGACCCATTCTCATAATGAACAGCACAAAGTCGAGTAACTATGAAAACGTAATTTATTATAACCTAACAATATTACTTGCATTGAAATCCTTATCATTTAATCAATGTTATGCTCTTCTGGAGATGGAAAGCTGTTAAATGGAAATAAGAAGTGTAGTTATTTAATTCATGACACGGTGTATTGAATAATTTAACAGCATCATTGAGCAGGTGTGAAAAATAATTTTATAGCAAGTATTGGGTTTTTATACATTATGAAGTTCTAATCTGTCGAAAGGGCATGGAATGTGCAAATGAAGATGGCCATTTACTTTTCTGAGCTTTCAAATCAAATCGTTTGATTTTCATTAAACGAAACCACCTGTCTTGAAACAATGTTTGCAAGCAAGTCGTAAGCTGGAATTAGCATGTTGCATGGGTAAATTTTATATGATTAATCCTAACTCGTGTATTTACATTTGTTGGGTACTGCCGTCATGGATATTAAAATGTCACACTGTTGACCATTTTACATGCAATGAAATGATTAATAATGAAATGTGTATTGGTCTTCTAAAGTATCCACATATTTAAAGAACCACTGAGAAAGCCAAATCACATGATGTAAATTACAAGACACACTCATGCACACACAAAATCGAAAACACACAAAGACAAAAAGACAATAATATCTACATGACAGAAATGGCTAAATCCAACTCAAAGCAGCAAGTAAATCATAAAACATCATCTCAGGGGACCTGTGATATTGCAATGACTTGACCCTCACTGCCTTGAGGTTCAGATGTTTTCTATAAGAAGGCTGCCCATGATAAATTCGGACAGTTAATGCAGAATTCAGTGTCGAAAGTTGAAAAGTAGTGGGCAATGTCATGTTTTAATCTGTCATTGTCATTGCTGGCTATAGATGACTCTGAATAGATTCAATGCAGTGATGTACTCTTCGATAATGAAAGGGTAATATTATTTTCTTGTTTCCACTTGTGCAAACGCATTTGTTAGTCTTTCAGTAGTGGAGGGTACATGAGACTGGATGGGAAAGGTCATGAGAGGGTGGGAAGATGGAGAAAAATAAGAATGCTAACTTATGTGTTATTGTGTGTGAGCAAATTACCAAAAGTAAAAAAACAACAGCATTATTTAAATTGACTGAGAAGCTTATAGCATCTTTATGTCAGCTCATGAACTTGAGCTTTTAACAGGCCATTTCTGAATTCATGTTACCCTCCTGTTTAAAGCGAGTCTAAGTGCAGGGTTTTGTGATGATAATTAGTTTCAGTTTGCATACCAATTGCAACTCGTTTTCATAAGACTTTGCACTTAGACTCGCTTTGAAAAAGAGTGAATTCGGAAATTTGTGGCCTATTTTCTTGGGTGGGGGGGGGGTGCAGGGGCAGGAGACAAAGGTATGGGGGAGAGGTGGGAGTGGGAGAACAGAAAACAGGAAGCAAGAGCTCCTGGCCCCCCTACCCCATTCCATTCAAGGTAATGTGGCAGTACCCTTTAAAGTTGCCAGGGTTCTATTCTTTGCTAACTTTTTGCCAACTGTTTTTTTTTCCAATTGTTCTGGAACACTTTGCTCATGCCTGCTTGGCTTACTTATTTTTTGTTTGCAGTGGACGGCTGCCTTTAATGATTTAGTTGTCTAATTTTATTTGTTTTCTTTTTGCAGCCAAGGATGTTGCCACAGCTGCTGCCATTAGAGCAGCCACAGAACCAGACAAAAAAGATGAATAAGTGTCCAGAGAATTCAGAGTTAAACCAGGCAGGAAAAATGGTCACAGAATAAGGAGGATTCTTAATCATCACCTGATAACAAAAGCAGAAAACAGAAAAGGCACTTCCAAAGTAGATGCTATACAAATTATTACTAAGTTAGATATCACACTGGAATCAGTTGGGTGGGGGAAGAATAGTTGCTCTTGCTAGAATCTCTTTTCTTTTTATAGCTTTGTACTACACATAAATTATCATCACAACACCTCTGCTAAATGATCATCAGCTGTGGAGGTGAGCAAACTAGATGAAAATGAATAAGACCATAGTCGCAACATCTGACTCCTTCCCTCTTGATTTTGAAACTTGACAGTGCTGTAGAGGATTTTTGGCATTCACAATCATTCTATTTGTCATTCAGTTGTGCCAATTACTAAGCACTTTATTTCGCAGCCAATAGGTGACCCTCTGATTGGCACATTATGGGAACATGGAAGTGGCAACAGTGCAGGGCAGTAGCCAGAAAGAGGCACTCACTTCAATAAAGTCATGAATAATGCTTAAGAAGCATTTTTTTTAAGCTTCATGTATAGATCAGGCTGTGCATACAAGTGAAATAAGAGGCTCCCATGATACTGCCTGACATAAGACTTCTGGTTGGCTAGGGCCCTCTAATAACAAAATCTTATGAACACTGGAGTTTCAAAGGAAAACATTTGTAGTGGCCTCTTGGAGGCATTTGGTTGTTGCAATCTTACACTTTAGCTCAGACCTTGTGGAAATTATGAAAGTTGTTTGTATTAAGATTCCCTGTTGCCAATGCTCAGCTATAATAATGTGCTTGGCGATGGTATGTTAAGAGTTACATTCAGTTAAATATTTTCCTACAAGAGTGCCAAAGCTTTGCAAAAATAAGCCATCATTGTGGCAGTGAAGTGATTTTGTAACTGCCATTACCTGCAGTAGTACATTTTAACTAGTACTCTACCTACTTCACTATATTGCCACGTCTATTTTGGGTGTTTACAGTAGTTGTTTGCTTTTCAGTTATCAGCGTAGCCTTCTTATACTTATAGAAGTGACACTAAGGTTACTGATTTTTATGTTCTTGGTCAGTCGAAATTCAAAATTAATGATTATTGCTGTAGTGAACTGAGCAACATGCTTGGTTTGCTGCAACCATCAATCCATCAGAGTGTTTCGATAACAAAATTAACACATACTAACAATTTTATATAACTATCAAAATTAATATGCTCATTACTTGTTTGGTGTTGCAATTTTTTTTCTTAAGGGGAATTCCATGGATTGAGCAGGCAGCTTTCTTTTAATGCCGTCTTATCCAACCTTATAGCCGTTGTAGATTTGAGCCAACTTCTGCATCAATCTTCACACCTGCAACAAGCTTGTTCTCAAAACTAAGCTACTGTACATTAGAGTCCATGAAAGAGGCTCATTACCTTTCTTTTTTTCCCTTGTTCAAACGAACTGTAATGTTTGTTGGCAGTGTGTTTATTTTATGTTCAGTTGTGCACGTTACTGTAAAATTTACTTCAAGGAGCATGTGATTGCACTATAAAGGTAGCAAGCAAAACTAATAAACTTCTATTTGACATTCCTGTAAACTGTGAGTGTTGACTTCTCCTTTTTGCTCCAGGTCTAGGTAAACTGTAGCTGCAACAATCATGTCAGCAGATGAAATAAAAGCAGGTTAAAACAATGATCACTGTAAAGGCTCTGTTACAGTGTTCCCCTTTTAAAGTTAAGCTCCATGCAAATGGATGCAAGATTGTTGGCCAACAACTCCCAACGATGTTGGGGAGTTGTTGCATCTGTTTGCACAGAGCCTTAGCTAATAAATGTCTGGTAAGCCTTTCTCTCTAATATCCCCACCTGGCACATTTTTATAAAGGCTGAAAAAAAAAAAAGAAAAGAAAAGAAACAAATAAATGAGATAGCCAGTCTCGATATGATTTAACTTTGGTTTCTTTTCCTTGGAAAAAAATAGGTACACTAATTAGGTCTCTCTGTAGTGGACCCCTTCAAGGCCTTGAATGAAATGATCACACCCTTTGTGGCTACTGCCTTGTAGAGATGATGCCACTATGTCATTTTGCTATTAAGAATGGGAAAGTAGGATCTGTCAAATGTGGTCTGAGGGCTGACATTTATCCTTCACTGCCTTTCAGGATAAGTACCTGAAAGCTAGTTAAGGGCCATAGCTGGCACAGGTAAAAGCAGCCCACAGGCCGAAATCTAGGGGGGTTAATCTCGTGTCGCAATGCTCTGGCTTGAATGCCCACAGGTACCACTACTGGTTCTGTTTTTCGTTTTCCTCTTAACTATTTCTTCTGCACCTGCACAGATGGCCTGGTGCATTTGCCATGAACAGACCCAAAAAACACACTATTGTTACACCCATTCACTCTTTCTTACTGCATGATGGTGGGACTTTGCCTCATTGAGGCAGTAGCCACAACAACAAACGTTTTGAACTCCTGAGACTAGTAGTCAATCCATAACCTCAGAGGTGATTCTCCATCAGTTCACAAGGTGCATGATACAGCCACAGACTACAACTGCAAAGTTTCCTTTAATCACCAGGCCCCAGTTGTTCGAAAGGTGGATAGCGCTATCCACCGGATAAATGCTGGCAAATCCAATTGAGTTATCCTGCGGATAGT
The DNA here is from genome assembly GCA_014634185.1 of Astreopora myriophthalma. Lineage (NCBI taxonomy): Eukaryota > Metazoa > Cnidaria > Anthozoa > Scleractinia > Acroporidae > Astreopora > Astreopora myriophthalma. The sequence goes on from BLFK01000735.1 coordinate 1,155,384, forward strand.
GATTTATCCAGTGGATAGGGCTATGTACCTTTCGAACAACTGGGCCCAGTACTCTTTTCCCTTCACGCTGACAAAGGCCTTTTGTAAAAACCCTTGGGCCTGAATGAAAACTACTGCTATTGACCCAAGTTATGAGTTATTGACTTGTTTGTTTTATTTTATTGCTATGTTGTACAAAATTAATTGAAAGTACATGTATTAAAAGCAAAAAGACGTTCCAGCAGCTTCTCGTGCAGGTGTGTGACAAACACTGGGGTACTCCTTAAATCACCATTCTACAGCTACTTTAGTACCTTCAATAAATAGTACCTAGTGTAGATTCTTGTACCCAGCCACATAATGTGTACTGTTTTTCTCGATTACAGTTTTGGCCCGGCTTTTTTTCGAGGCCGGCGTTTAATCGGGGACCGCCGTTTATTAATGAAATGAGATTTTCAGCCATTTTTTCAAGTTGATTTATTGTTACTTACCCTCGGAAACCTAGGGGCAGTTTGTTAGTGCGGGACGATTTTTCCCTGGATTACCCGAAGTTACAGTATTATGGCACTACATAGGGCACGTGTAACATGTTACAATCAAGATTTGTATCACTAACAAACGGCACATAAACAATGTATGAATGATGTTGGAGCAAGTAAATGATATGAGTACAAAGTTTTAAGTCTATAAACGGCAATGTCGCCAATGTCCTCCTCGTTTGTGTCAGCCAATGTGTGCAAATTATTTCAGTTTTAATTACATGCTAATCTTCGTACACCACACTTTCATTAAGTTCTTCGTAGATGTCTGGCTCTAAATCCGTGAAGGGGTCATTTTCATCTACAGGAGTGGCTTGTTTCAGCGCATTTGTCATGTTATTTGTCATGTGACATTTGTATGTGTCCTAGACAAGAAATCTTGGAGCAAAGAAGAAGCGGCCTACAACATAGTAATAAACGCCGGGACCCCGATCAAATGCCGGGGCCCCGATTAAACGCCCCCGGCGTTTATTTAAAAATCGGCAGTTTTGAGCCGGCGTTTTTTCCAGGCCGGCGTTTAATCGGGGTCCGGCGTTTAATCGAGAAAATACGGTACATCCCTTTAGGCAAAAATAAAAATGTAATACAACTAATTAGGAGGGGCGGGGGCACAATGGCCACATACAATTGATCACACAAACCACAAACATGTTACAGGTTACTCCTACTAGCTATGTGCACTCCATGACCATTTTAATTAATGGTTATTCATTTTGCACAGTTCAAATTGTGCAAAATTAGTACGCAATGTACATTTTTTTTACAGCTACAATAGCCCTTAACAAGATTACCTTAAGTTACAAAAATGTTAATTATCGGGCAGATATCCCTCCCTACTAGCCTGAGTCGTAGCCCTTCGTGTTATCAGCTTAATCAGTAATAGGCCATTGGCATCATGGTATGATTTACTACCAAGACCAGAAAGCATTGACTGGCTTATATTGTCAGGCAAATGTTACCAATTGTCTCAATATTCTTTGGAGAGTAGATAAGATATCTGAATAACAAAGCGTTTAGACAAAGCATTCTGGTCTCGGTAGTAAAATGACGTCAAATCCTGTATAAAAAAAAACGGGAAATACAAAAATGTACATCCACTGTACCCTAACTACTGTCAGTAGTGAACTCAATGTTGCAGACCACCTAACAGACATCTATCCCTGCTGTATAAATATTGCTGTATCCTGGCAGTTTTTCGTATCAGCCAGCAATAGAGTTACTGAAGTCTCTGTTTGGAAAACAAATGGGAACCAAAAGAGTCCACAAGTAAAGCAGAAATCCTAGCCAACATGAAACCATTTTCACCCAGACGGAACCCTCAGACCTCTGAAATTCTTCAAGCTTGGAACCTTGAGGACTAAAACGAAAGAAAGGTAAAGGAAATCAATGTCAAGGATGAAATTTTCAAGGACTTAATGTTATTGTGTACACAGTCATTAACCTTTTATGACGACAGCACACACTGTCACATGTTGTCTGACTCATGCCAGGTGCAAAGTTACACATAAGCAAACTACTAGTAAGAGAGACCTAACAAACCGTTAGCTCTGGTGACCCAGTGATGCGTTGCCACATGCTACAGATTGAATAAAGTTAGCCGAAGTTGGCATTAAAGGGTGAAGACCCCTGTGTTAAGAGTGTGAATGAATACAGTTAATGCATACGTCCAGCATGTACGAATTTTTTTTAAAAATGTCTTCCCATTATTCTCATTATACTTGGCCAAGCTCTTAAAGGTATCAAGAGTGCTAAACGGAGACAGATTAATACCATGAAACTAATTAAATTTTCACTGGACTTAAGTACCCAGAGTTAGTGTGCACTAACCCTGCTTTGAACACCGTGACCCTCCTGGTATTCATGGTTTGTTGTCCAATCAGATTAAAGCTCAACTGCTTCTCGTTGGTGGACAAGCAGGCTTCAGTTCACAATTAATTTACTTCCTCTTAGGGATTAATTAGTGCTGTACTGGCCTTGTCCTATTCTACTCACAGCCATACTGTAGATACGTGCAATTCTGACTACACTACCATGAGCTTCAAAGTGAAAGTTTATTCAGGATGCATCAGCCAGTCATACAATTGGAAGAGAATCCTTACCACACCCAAGAGACATACAAAAATCAACTGTAATGGTAACAATGTATAAGAAGTCGCCAGATACGAAAAACCACTAAAAAAAAACTACCCTTTAGATGTGGCCAAAAAATATGTGGAAACATACTCCTCATCTAATGCAGTAGCACAAGACCCCGATGAAAAGGGTACAAATGAACGTTACACACAACAGAAATAGTGCTGTGTTAACTGTACATACTAAAAAAAAGAGAGAGAAATAAAAAAATAAAAAGTGAATGGACAGGGAGACTGACCAACCTAGAATGGCTTAAGTCTCCTGCCAAACTGTTAAATGCCCCTAACTGCCCCCATCATGCCCTATGAGCCTCCGCATCGTGCCATCAGAATATTAGTTTCTGACTAATTCATTCAGTCAGTCAAGCATCAGAAATTACATGTTACGTACCTGTACCAGTTTGTCAGCATCATCATGATATACAGTGAAGCCAGGAAGTAAATGGAATGAAAGAAGGAGTAACTGTATGCCACACCATCTTCCTCATCACTAATCACCTCCTGTCCTTTCTCCTCATCATCTGTCAATCATACGTGAAGGAGCATAAAAAACAAATGCCTATCCACAAGTGCAGCCAGTTATGCATGACTGTATACTGCCTTTCCAAAATATCGATGGATATATGGATTCACAGTTTGTTTTTCAAATGCATGTTGACAAACAAATCCATAGAGCTGTATGCTTACAAGTCAACAGAGCTTTTAAAGAACAAACTTTGAATCCATATTAGATATAACATGCTATATATGGATTCAAAGTTTTTCCTGCTATTAGAACTAGAAGATTTGCCAAGTGCAACACATTTGTCAAAAGGAACGGTTTTCAGGTGATGTATATATACAGATTTTTTTTAGATATTTTTAGTATGATGCTCTATTATTAAAAGTGTAAGAAAAAAATTATGAACTTTGTTTATAGCTTTAGTTAGTTTTTAGATATTATTAACAGTTCATTAATTTTGTAAAGTGATGATATTAAGTTCTTACTGTGAAGCCACATGATTGGGGTCTCGAATAAAACTCAGTCTATAATAATAATAATAATAATAATAATAATAATAATAATAATAATAACAATAACATGATATATTGCGTAAATTCTAGGAGAAACATAGACTCTGAAAAAATTTGAGTCCCAGATGGGATTTGAACCCACGACCCTCCGTGATCTAGTCGGATGCTCTACCACTGAGCTACTGGAGACTCTGTGGTGAGCAAGGGTCAAATTGTGGGTATTGACTGGAACCGCATCGCGCGGCTACACAGCCACATGCTGGCTCATATGAACTCACTAACAGCATCGCCCTGTCACATTAAGGCATCATATATGAACTCACTAACGGCATCACGCTGTCACATTAAGGCATATCGAGATGCGTCCAACCAATATACTCACTTGGGAGGTTGGTTGGGAACTCTTCCTTTTGGACTAATCAAAGATACACTTTATCAGCAGATTAACGCTGAGATGGTTTACGATGCTGCGTTAAGAACAAAGGGTTCGGGGGGGGGCTCGGGCGTAGATGCCAATGGCTTTAAGAAAATGCTAGCATGCAAATCCTTTAATGAATCTGGAACTGACCTGTGTCCGGCTATTGCTACAACGGCCAGGAAGTCGTGTACAGAGTATACCGGTATTGACACTCTAAGTATAGAGAGAATCTTGGCCAACCAGCTAATTCCACTCGATAAAGGAGAGAGGGTGCAGTCCAGCCCATCAGGGTTGGATAGGTATTACGGAGGATAATCGGGAAGTGTGTGATGAAAGTAATGAAACCTGATGTTATCGATGCAAGTAGCTCTCTCCAGGTGTGTGCAGGCCACAAAAGTGGGAGTGAAGCTGCCATCCATGCCACGTGTAGAAGTTTTGACGCCAATGACACAGATGCTTTTCTGCTTATTAATGCATCCAATGCGTTTAATACCCTGAATGGAACTGCCACCCTGCACAACATAAGAGTGTTGTGTTCAACCATAGCAACTTATGCGATCAATACCTACATGGACGACTATTTGTAATAGGCGGAGAGGAATGAGATCGGAGCAGGGTACCACACAGGGCAATCCTCTTGCTATGAGCCTTTATGCTATCAGTCTCCAGCCACTGATAACTCGTCTACAAATCTTGAGTGCAGCTAAACAGTGTTGGTTTGCTGATGACGCAGCTGGGAGTGGTTCTTTTGAGGATCTACGAAAATGTTGGGATGAACTGTCAGAGAGTGGGCCGGCATTACGATACTTTCCTAATGCAAAAAAGTGCTGGTTGATAACTAAGTCAGGAAGAGAAGACACTGCCAAGGAAGTATTTGGCGAGACAGCGATTAACATCACAGTTGAAGGACATAAACATCTAGGAGCGGCTCTCGGGTCAAGATCGTATCTTGAGGAATATTTTGAGGAGAAGGTAAAAGATTGGGTGAATCAGGCCACCATACTTGCAGAGTTCACTTCATTACATTCACAAGCAAGCTATGCAGCCTTTACATTTGATGTGCAGCATCAGTGGACTTATTTCCTGAGAACGTTGATATTGCTGTTCTTTGGGAGCCACTCAAGCGCTCGATAACTGATGTTCTAATACCAGCTCTTATAGAACATGAAGTCACCAAGGTTGAGCGTGACCTGGGCCTAGTAAAACCATCTAGAGAAGCAATCTCTGAGTTTACGGCCTCAGCTCAAATTACAGAGCCTCTAGTGAAGCAGACTGTCGATCAGACACACACTCCTCCAGATCTGACACAAGTAAGCAAGAGAAAAAGGAAAAAGAGGAGAGTTTGAAGGAGAAGTTGGAGCAGGTGAAGAATTCCCTGGCAACTAGAACCAAGAGAGCTGTAGAGTTGGCAATGGACAAGGGGGCTTCAAGCTGGCTGACAGGTATTCCCATTAAGGAGATGGATTTCAGTCTTAACAAGAGAGATTTTCGATACGATCAAGCTAAGACACGATTAGGAAATCACCGACATACCAACCGTTTCTGTATGTGGAGTCTCTTTTAGTGTTGATCACGCTATGGCGAGCCACAGAGGCGGCTTTATCATCCAGCAACATAACGAACGGTGCGATTTGAAGGCAGGGATGCTAAGCATGGTATGTAACCATGTGGAATGAGAGCCGGTCCTGCAGGAGATAACTGGGGAAAGCCTGAACAGGGGTGCTGACAGAGCCCCTGATGCTAAGCTTGATATACAAAGCTCATGGATTCTGGGAGAGAGGTCTGCTTTTTTTTATGTCCGGGTGTGCCACCCTAATGCAGATTCTCACAGAGACCTCAGTTCCAAGCAAATCTTCTCAAACCATGAAAATGAAAAGAAGCGGCAGCATGGCAGTAGGGTGATGGAGGTAGAGCGAGGATCTTTCACGCCACTAGTTTTCTCTAAAATGGGTGGAATGGCTAAGTGCAAGAGGTTCCACAGCAGACTAGCTGAGTTATTGTCTATTAAGAAGGGCAAAGATTATGCAACCACAGTCTCATGGTTACACACTAAGGTCTCCTTTGCCATTTTACAATCAGCATTACTCTGTCTAAGAGGTTCAAGAACCCAGAGATGGACTGTGAACATCCAGGAAAATGATCTTAGTGTAGAGAATGTAACAGCTGCTTTAATGTGATGTCGTATAGAACGACAGTTAACCGATCGGTTCAACATCAGCTACTTGTTTTGAGAGTTTTCAGGTTTTAACAATGAGCTTTTGTTTTTTATTTTTAAATTGTTTATAAACAATGATTCTTGATTATTGGGCAAGTTGTACTGTCATTCGCATGCTTCTGCTCAAGTGTTTTGTTTGTTTACTTTTGGAACTCTTATATGATTTGTACTTTTAGGGATGTTGTTTGATTTGATTAATATTAAAAAAAGTTATTATAATTATAATTATTATAATCATCATCATTATTGTTAGTAAATTTATAGAGCACACTTTCCATGGCACGATGATCAAATGCGCTTAAAATAAAATGGATAGATAAAATGTAATAAAATCTAATATATATGTACAATAAAACTATAAAAACTACGAGCAACTATAAAATTCTTTCAAAAAGCTAAGATGTATCTCATTCTATGGTATGGCATTTAATTCCCAATTAATTCACCACTGCATAAAATGGAGTAAAGTGCACAACAAATTTACAGTTCATGTGGCAAAATATACCTTTGGTGGAGGTGCTAGTTCCTCCAGTTCCTCCAAGTTTGTTTGCATTTCCTACAGTCCGTAAACTGAAAAATACATTTCTTTTAATTATTTCATATTGTTTAACAACTGTCAATAGTGGATAGTTGATGGTCCAATATGATAAGTGGACATCCTCTAGAAGCCAATAAAGTGGAGATATATGGCTGCCTAGCTTAAATTAATGTAGAAATTATAGTAAGTTTGTATGGAAATTCAACTGAACGGTAAAGTTTTGTTTTTGGAAGGAGCTTCCACACAGAACTGTCCACTCACAAGTCAGAGAGTTTGTCAAAAGAGCTTTTCAGTGACAGATCCAGATGTTGAGGTATAAGGAAAGGGACCCACTCTCAAAAATTTGTTTGCCATTTTGTGGTTTTGGTTTTTTTTTCTTGATTTTAAGGCAGCTTCATTGTAACCCAAACATTCCAAAAGAATTCCCAGGCCCCCTGGAC
>BLFK01000735.1:1162668-1172668 GCA_014634185.1 Astreopora myriophthalma
TCCCACCTTGGATCTGCCACTGCTTTTGACTGACTTTGTATAATTTTGTATAAAATTATCATTCACACTGGCATTTTAACTGTAATAGAATGGCACAAGTGTGGGTGGTGGAGAAGTATTCTGACTTGTAATCAGTAGTGACTGAAAGGTGCATATAGCTGTCTTCAAGGGAGGGGCTTTTGCTGGATGGGTCTCTAACACATAGACAGAACAGGGAAGACTTGAAATGGGCTGGATGGGTCCTGGTGCTTTTACCATAATTAAAATCATAAAATTGATAATTTATAAAGAGGATATTACATGGTCGCGCGGAGATACATTTCTCTTCAAGTGTTGAAAAACATTGTCAACACAAGAAGAGAAATGTCGTATCTCCAAGCGACCATGTAATATTCTGTTTATTACATAAGTTACACCAATGAAATATGAAACCATTTCACTTTAATATTTTAAATAGTCGTAAAGTAGAACGTGTCAACTAAACATGAAAGAAGTACACGGCCTTAAAGCGTGGACGAAAAACAAATTTCTTTTTATTACAATGCAATAAAGTCTAAAATGATGGCCCTTAGAAAAAAAGCCAGTTGTAAACAACATTATTTTTTCCGCTCTCAAAGGCACGATTTACTGTGTAACCATAGCAACAGTGATCTTTTCACTTGTGAAGATAACATGTTATTTTCACGTGGGAAGATATGAGGTTTTCGCGTGAAAGCTCACTTGGTATTTCATTGGTGTTTATATAATAAAGTTATATGTGAGGCAGTTATCCATGGATTAAAAGAAACCAACCTTGAATAAATCACAAGGACAAACATGATTGCAAGTCCAACAACCAAAGCGAGGGTCTCAGAGTTTTGAATTGTCCCTAAAGATGAACCACAAATTCCTTGACTGGTGCTGTTTCCTCCTTCAAAAAATAACACATGATGGGTTAGATATAATTGTTCCACAAATTAGTTAACAGAAGAGACTAAATCTACTACTGACTACATGATTGTATATTATACAAGTTTAGTAATTCACTTTCAAGTGGGCTCAAAAGGGTTTCTTACACATTATGTGCATGTCAGAACAATCCAACATCAAAATTTTACGGTTGTGGTCACCCAAAACAAAATTAATCATCATCATCATTATTATTAATATTATTATTAAGTGCAGTCTATTGAAACATCTGTTTGTTTTGTTAATAATAATATTATTATTATTATTATTATTATAGGTAGTCTTACGATAGGGCTGTTAAAGTTTCCTTTAAGAAGATTTATGATACCGTGTGTTGCCTAGGTAACTATAAGCCTCCAAAGGCATAATTGAATGGTTCGGAGAAAATTAACTTCATAAGTGATTTTTTTTAGTGTGTTTGGTCATTTTTTGAAATTGCGGCCAAATTCCATGCAATACACACTGATTAGGTTATGGAATTACCTCCTCTGACTAAGGGATGTCATTTGATTTGATGCAAATTAGCCGTGATTCTGCGAAATGACCTAAAAACAGTGCAAGGCTCACTTTTGGTGAGTCTTGGCGACCTATATTTTTACAAGCATTTTCCAAGGTTTGCAATAATTATTCCTGACTTCCTGTGTAAATTAGAAAAACAAAGCCCGACTGTAGTGTAGAAATCAATTTAAAGTGAAAAAGGCCTCTCAAAGATGTTAAAAAACCCACAATACTGTCAGTACTTTCTTTGCTACAATTTGCCACATTTTAATAGTTTAAGTTAATGGCCCAAAAAATTTAACATAGGCCACTGTCTGAGGAAATTTTTGGGATCCATCCTGTGAAAATACTGTAGCCAGACAAAGCAAATTTGAAGCCCCAAACAAAATGATCCCAATTGTAATTTTTGATCCTTGTTGACTCTGAATGACCGTAATTGTCCATGTGGAATAACCTTAAAGAATTTTTTAAATTGAAGATGTATAAAGCCAACATACCCATTAACTCATGAAGTCAACACACAACATACCAATTAACTCATGAAGTGAATACCAGATCATCTTTTACAAGCTGATAACTTGACCTGGACAGGTGCTATTTTTCTTACCTTTATCCAGTGGTTCATTGGCAAGAGCAGACAAGGTGAGGTAGCTCGCATACAAGGAGATGACAGATGCCTGCAGGAGACCTGATTTGGGTTGCACTATTGGCAGAAACAGCAAAGGAAAAAAGACGTAAACCAGCCTGTGACTGACAGGCCCAAAGATCTGAATCAAACTGAGTTTAAGGAGCTTATTAGACAGGACCATGACAAAAACTATCCCTTTAATGCTCAACAGTGACAGAACAGATTTTACTCGGGCTAATGCCAGGTGATTTTACTTGTCAATGGGGTACCCCTTGGGCAGGAAAGGGTTAGTTTACAGTGATACTAACAAATAATAATTACCTTGAATTGGAGAAGTGATCCTCACACTTTCTGGACAATGTAAGCAATTGTCTAATATATGCACTTGAAAAATTCAAGTGACTTCGCAGAGGTCGTGGGTTCGAGTCCCGTCAAAGTCACTTGAATTTTTCAAGTGCATATATGAGACAATTGCTTAAATTGTTCAGAAAGTGTGAGGATCACTTCTTCGATTCATTTCTAATCTGCACTTCACAATCATTTTATTAATAATTACCTTCTTGAACTTTAGGAAGAATTGAAATAACAGAGATGACAATGCACATTATTAAGTTGAAGCTGATAAGAAACTTGTTCAGTTGGCAACCACTTGACTGAAAAAGATAGAGAGACAGACAGAGAATTTTAACTCACAGTGATAAAGGTATAAAATTATTGCACAAAACAAAGTACGTAGAAAAATGACGCTGATCGCCATTAAATCTCATTTTATTCCACAGAACATTTCTACAGAGTGCAACTGAAGTTAAACACTGCAAGTTATACACCTACACTGTATGTATCAAAGTTAAGCCCCAGGGTGGGAGGGAGGTACCCTTGCAACACTGACTCTCAAACCAAGAGACTTTCCTGTGTAGGAATTTTTACATTGTATGGATTGCCCCAGGGTCAGCCAGTAGTTCCATGTCCACGCCAGTTTTTCCTCTTGGAGCTCCCCCAAGGCACTAAATTAACCCCCCGCTGCAATAATTTGCTATTCTTGTGAATCAGCTAGTTTCTATAGTTGGCCCCATCAGGCCAAATACATTGATGACACCACCATTTGTGAGGTCGTCCTGAGGTGCCACCCTAGTTACTTACAATTTGCTATCAATAGTGCTTCTGAGTTTGCTGAAAGTCCGGGCATGTGCCTTTATGGTCAAACCAGGTCATGCGTACCCCCTTAGATCCTAATAATGAAAAGATTACTTGAGATTTGAATCTATTAATCGTTTCGGAAAATGACCCTTGTGAGCAAAGCGGTGTTAGGTTACAAGTGGTTGTGGACAAGTTGAGGAGCTATAGAAAGTAAAATAGCACTGATTCGAGGCTAAATACTGTAAACAAAACTGAAACTCAGCATTCATAACAGAAATTTAATTCAGTGTTCCGAATTGGCTAATGGGATATTTCATTTATTATAACTGCACAAGTTGCCAACGGTTGCTTGCAATGCAATCCTGTATTTCTCACAATGGTCATGTTACAAAACTACTTGTGCATTCAAATTTCAAACATTCCAGTTATTAATAGAATCTTGGGGGGTACGCTTGACCTGGTATGACTGTAATCCACAGAAATGTAAGGAGTTGTGGATCAATTTTTTGGAATACCAAAATGAATGTTTTATTTCAAAATCCTTGGTTATTGGTGACACAGTAGTAGAGCAGTTTGACAGTTATAAGTTACTACGGGTGTGTTCATAAGTTCTGATCTTTCATCTGGAATATTCACATTAATTATATTATTAAGAAAGCTAATGAGCACCTTTATTTTCTCAGAGTTCTCAAGAAAGCAGGTGTTCAGCCACCTGATCTCGTTCAAATTTACTGTACACTGACATGGTCTGTCAATGAGTATGCTGCACATGAGTGTATGGGCAGCTCTTCCTGATTATCTGTCTAATGCTGTTGAATCTGTGCAAAGAAGAGAGCTGAGACCCCATGCAAGATTACGATACTGTGCTTTACAGTGCCAGTTTGGAATCTCTCAATGATCGCTGCACTGCAGTGTCTGCTAATTTCACAGCCAAAGCCAGGGAAATCCAGCAAGTTAGCTATCTCATCCCACAAAGTGTATGTGTATATTCCCTGAGGTCTGGATCATAGAGAGCTCACGAGTTCCTTCGTCCCACAAAAAAGATTGAACAGTTTTGCCACAGTTTGGTTCTCGTGAGCCTCAACTTAATATATAGTTTTGACTGTTATAATCTATATTGCTGTATGTATGTGCATCCTGACATCCACTGTAATTAAGCATTGCAGCAAATGTGGTTCAATAAACATTATTTATTTCTCTTGGAAGAATGGACATTCAGTAGGTGCTTGGGGATGGTGATGTCAGAGTTCCTTGGGGTCAGCCCCTACCCTGGGGCTTAACACTGACTGATACATTACATACACTTAGCACTTGACTACCCTCTGATAATTCATAACAGGGAAGCCATACATGTTTTATTTGAGCTTATCATTAACTAACCTCTGTGAAAAAGATGTAGGACAAGATGAATCCAACCAGTGCCAAGGCATAAAACACGAACATAAAGAAAGACAGGCCTGAAGAAGAATGGCAAGCTAAGTACATCAATATACATATTACAGGGTCGTAATGAGGTATGTGGGTTATGTGATGATCCCAATTTTGACCAATTTTTTGTAATCCATGATCCCAAAATTTTGGATAATTTTGATCCCTGATGCCAAAAACCTACAATGATCCTGTCTGACAAAAAATTGATCCCTCTTTTGACTTGTCCAAAGTGGCACTGATGCTGGATTTTCCTTCTCATCCCTGATCCCACCCCTTTGATCCCTGATTCCACATACCTAGTTACAACCTTGATATTAAAGTACCCTGCTTAGCAAGCGTTTCCATGGGGTTTGAGAGCAAAGAAGATTGAGGAACACAGTTTTTTTTATGTTATTGAAAATCACATTCCTCGATCTTCTTTGTTCTCAAACCCCATCCAAACACTTGCTACGCAGGCTATAATAATAAATTAAGAAACACAAAGCCTGAACAGGAAAATAGGACTCAGGCTTTATGTAGTGATTATGGAGAAACCGAGTGTTTCTCAAATTGAGCTTCCCATTAGACATGAGGTGTCTGAGAGACACAAAATAATCTCTCACTACTCACTGCTAGCAATAATCAATATAAATGAATGTCTTTCATACCCTAATTAACACCTTGTGAAAATGAGGAAAACCAAGCAAAGATGCAATTATTATAAAATTTATAACTTATGTTAATTATTATCACATGAAATTTTTCACTTTCGCAAGAAACATGGACTGAGGTTTGCATTCACAGTGCTCAGAAAGCCTTGTTTTTTTTTCAGGTTTTGCCTTGATTCAAACTTCAACAATAATTAGCTTTAATTACTTTATATAAGAACACTATCTAACGGTACCCTATAGCTCTTACAAAGCAAAATTTCAAATTTATTCAACAACTGAAAAACATAAATTGTAAAATTGTATATGACTTGTAACGTATAGTATATACAGACAAAGGCTTTTTGAGGGCCCCAATGGTGTTAACTGCTTAATGTACACTATATGAAGGCCTGTCTTCATTATTGTAAGCATATAAATTGCAAAATATTAACTGACAAGTGCATAAAAGTATGTGATCTTTTAAGCATAACTGTATGGAGCAAATTAGACCCGTAAAAAGAACCAAAATTAATACAGGAAGACCATTTTCTAAGAATAAAGTGTCTAGTGAGATCAAAAAGCATAATTTGCCAAAATTAGACCACTTCATTTTTAATTAGTCATTTTGCCCATTATTTGTGACTGGCTTCGTCTGGTTGCTGTACTGTCAGTTAAATGGCAAGCTATGTTTGTGAGCCTGCATTTGCTGTGCCTGCACTGTTGAGTTTCTAAACCCCACTCTTCTCTCTCTTAGCTTGCACAGCCTTGCAAAAATGGCTTCCATTACTGCCATAATATCCGTGTACAGAAATTCTGAAGTTATCAAGCGCTTTTGCTGATGAATCTTATTAAATGAAGAATTGAATAATTTAAACTTTTTCAAATGCCACCTAGAAAGAAGGCAAATAAAAGGTTCTGACTGAAATCTTAGATTACCATTTACCACCTCGAGGATTTCTCATCATTCTACATACCGCAGAATTAAATAATAAATTAAAGTAATTAATTTTTCATAATAGACAAACAATGCACTGTTCAAACTACAGTGTATTTTTATACCTAAATACCAGCACTTATTACCATCATCTGCATTTGAAGTCCTACAAGAAAGAAAATCAAAGTTTGAATTTATTTCTTAGCATTAATGGGAAAAAAAAGGATTGTAACTTGTAACTTACAGCAGGCTACCTTGTGATTTAAACAATTTTCATGCAAACTGCAACTGTGCAGTCCCAGGACTTGAAGGAATTGATGTGCAAGGAACACAAATTTGACTGATGACAGCCAGTAGAATTGAAGTGAGAGGCTAACAGTAGATGGTAATAGGTAGAGTACCGCTTTTTACCAGGGCACAAATCTTGGTTCATTGTGTCCTAAAGTTACATGTAAATATACTCTTGAACCATAAGAAATGGCCTGAATATCAAAGCTGATAAGTTCCTTTCTCAGTTCTCTTCTTTACAGTTTGACACATGACTCACCAAAATAAATATGTATCACATACCATTAGTCTGATTTTTTTGCGATCAATTACCATGAATTTTTCAAAAACCACAAATCCATTTAAATCTCCACACAGAGCTATACAGTGTACACGCATGTAAAGTAGGCCTCTTAGCCATTCGGCCTTTATAGGACAGCACAATCAGAATTAGAGGAGGCCTTCCAAGGGGGTTCTGGTGTCACTTTGTCGCTTGTTTTAGAGCCAGCCTGTCACCAGTTTTGTTACGGAGAGTGTTGCTGTTGTATTTAGTCCCTGTCACCATAACAAAATGTCACGGTGACCCTTTTTCTGTCATTTCCAGTTGGTTGTTGGTGTTTTGGAAAAAGATTGCTGCCACATTTTGAGGTCATGTCACCTGTCCGCAAATAGCCTGTTCCAGGCATTCAGTTGGTAAAGGGGACGCAACAGTACCGACAGAGTAAGCTGGATGTAAAGTGACGAAAAATGAAAGAGGCTTGCATTGGGATGTGTAAGGAAAAGAAATGCCTGTAAAACTTCTTTTGAAGTAGTCTTTCCAGAATACTAGATTCTGGTACACCCTCTGATTGGTCAATTATGACAGATGCTGTCAACAGAAAGGTCGATTAGAAACTGACAGTTATAATTGTTCGGATTTTGTAATTTGCAAACTAGAACGTTGAGCGCCTCAAATCATGTGAAAAATTAAGACTGTGGGATAATGCTAAGCACTTGTGGAAAGTTACAAAATTAAGTTAAGTATATTTTTCCTCACTCCATGACCATGCAAATGATGATTTAATTCATGCATAACTTTCTGGTATTTCAAAGGAGCTACAAGAAAATCGCCAAGAATGCATCAAAGCGGTACATTGTTATCTAATTATTACAGAAAGAATTAGAACCTTAAGTTAAATCAGGAGCCCACTCCTGGTTACTAAAATTTACAATCTACACAGGAAATGAGAAAATGTAGCGTTTGAAAGACTTGTTTACTTGCTGTAGCGTTAAATAACTTTGGAACAGCAAAAAATGAAAAGCGCAAGCAAGAAAAATGCAAGCGCAAACTAGAGATTCTAGTCATCCTTTAGAGGCTAACACCAAAGATATAAAGAGCCTGCAAAGTCACCATGGAAGCAAGTTCAATATAAGCATAAATTTTGCACATTAGGTAACAAAAACATCTCCAGTGGAGATTGTACATTTGATTGACAACCCAAAAATAAAACCCAGCGACAGGTGGCCAATTGGGCAAAAAGACCAATCAAAAAAGATTTTACATGCATTCCCTCCCCTCACCCATCCCAAGCCCACTCCATTTTTCATTGGGTCATGTTGTTTGAAGCAGGGTTATTGCCAAACCAGGTTAAATACCATGACAACCTATAGCTTTTAATAGGCCAGTTCTGAGATGACATTAGCCCCTTTTTCAAGGCAAGTCTACATGAAGAAGCGCAAAAGTCTTGTGATGGTGGTAAGTTTTACTTTGCATGCAAATTAAAACTTATTTTC
Source organism: Astreopora myriophthalma (assembly GCA_014634185.1). Taxonomy (NCBI): domain Eukaryota; kingdom Metazoa; phylum Cnidaria; class Anthozoa; order Scleractinia; family Acroporidae; genus Astreopora; species Astreopora myriophthalma. Next base: position 1,170,914 of record BLFK01000735.1, read on the forward strand.
ATAAGAATTAAGACTTGGCACTTATAGACTGACACTTTGAAAAAGAGGCTGAATTAAGTGAACTTGCATGGAAATGGCCAATTAGACTTAACACAGGGTTTATAGCGCCATTAAACCTTGCTTCAAACAACTTGGCCTGGTGTTTTGAAAAGTGTGCTAAATAAATTAAGTTATTCAGTTTAAAGACTTCAGGAGTTCAATGGTTCATTTTGTATCTTGACATTTCTCAGTGAACATTGCAATCTTACCTTGCAATAATTTAAATTATGACAGTTTCCTATTAGCTAATGCTATTTACCAATTCTCATTCCAGTTGTGAGCAAAATCTATCAAGAGAATCAGCTGGATGAGAATAAATATGAAAGCACCAATCAAGCCAATGTACATCCAAGCTACAATAAAAAACAAACAAACAACACTCAACTACAGAACACGTTTATTACTTTATATTATAATTTTATTAATAATTAATTCCCATATGATAAGTAACCATGGGACCAATTGTTAGGTGCCCAAGAAAAGCCTACTGCCGAAAGACCTGAACATCCTGAGGAAATCATGAAAGTTAATTAATGGATAAATTAAATACAAATAAACTTATCTCAGACTCTACCATTATTATGAACAGAGAAAAAGAACAAGGAAAAGGCACGAATGCAGCATCAGTATCAGTATCTTAACAGTACCTGAGTTACATTTTCTGAGAATTCGTATTTCTTAAAAATGTACATACCTTGTCCAAACGTCCCTCGTGGTATGAAAAAAGCAGCTACCCACAATGCCAACAGGAGAAGAAGCTTCAGGCCCCAGAACCTTTTTCAATCAAATTAAACTTTGAGCAAACAAAAACACCCTTCACTTTCAACATACATGGCTTTAATTAATTTTGTCTGGTTTGAAAAAATGATTTCCAACCATAACTCAATGAATCTTTATTAACAACTGTCCAATATTCCTTTGACTGTGTACTACACCATAAATGGTGGCAATGGAAACTGAAACTAATTTGAAACCAAACATAAATTCAAGACTGGCTGACAACTAAATGATACATTATCAGACTGCAAGCAGACCCAGTGTACAGTTAGTGGAGCTCAGCTGCCCACTTCTCAGTCACACCAGGGAGCCAATTTTCCCTACAGCTGTTAGCTCACTTGCATGACCAAAGGGGACAGCTCAGCGGGTCTAAAACACAGGTCACAGGTTACAGGTCAGGTCTCAGGTTATCGTTTTTACCAATACTGAAACAATTCTCAACCTTCACTAATACTAACCTTAGGCCTAAACATTCTCTTAGTGTACATGTAGCATTTAGGCCTAAGGTTAGCATTAGGAAGGGGTTAGGGTTGTTTCACTATTAGTAAAACAATGACCTGACCTGTGACCTGTGTTTCAGACCCACCGGGGACAGCTTGACTCACTCGCAATGATCCTGCTTGGAGCGTTCAGCTACACTTTTAATACATCATTCTGCTTAAATCTGCTATTACACTGTACATTGCAAGCTTCTGTCAAATGTTACAGTCATTTTTATACTTGACTGAGACAATAGCCACAAGCAAGCTACACGGACCTTCATGAACTGGTACCATGTGAAATTAATGGCTGGGCGCATAAAGGATGTACCGGTATGTTAAAAATTAATTTTAGGCCGTTGATAATGATAATGATAATCTAATTCACACTTCATTGACCATTCTCCTTAAGGAGTTGTTTGGGAACAATGAAAGAAACAACATTTCTACCAATTGTAGA
>BLFK01000735.1:1180168-1186475 GCA_014634185.1 Astreopora myriophthalma
GGGGCCGGGGTCGACCTTGTTCCCTTTAAAAATTTTGTTTGTGTTCCCTTGTTCCCAAAATTAATTCCGAACTTGTTCCCAGCTTTTTTTAAATCTCTAAAAGGGTTTATGTTCCCTTGTTCCCTGAGATATTTTGTCTTAGCTTTGTTCCCCTGTTCTCCAGTTCAAATTTTGCCACGTTCCCTTGTTCCCTCAAACCCCAGGGAGACCTCAAGAACGAGCATAGTTCGTTCTTCTTATGCGACTTATGTCGAAGTGGGAACGAGAGTGAAATAAGCACGCTCGTGCTTGTTTCACAAGTGGGAACGGACGTGAAATAATGTGATGTTGCCATGTTTATTACACACCGTATTCAGACAAGCGACACGTATCTGTGTTCCTAATCGAACCATACATTTTTGGGGGGGACTGGGTCGGGCCCAAATGGACTCTGCAGCTTTCGCTACAATAAGCATAAACACAAGCGCTAAATTAACAGTAGCTCGTATTTCGTCGGCCGTTACTGCACTTGCGTATGCCTCATTCCCTTGTGCTTGTTTCACGTGTGGGAACGTCGTAGAGATGCTTGTACTTATGGTTGCGCTTATGCGCTAGTGAAAACCAGCCTTTGGGAATAATATAAAACTGTAAAATAGTGACGCGATCAAGGGGTTTACTGACAAGCAAAGAGCGAGGCGTCTACCCTTAACACCATCAATATCAACATCCTAAAAGAAATACGAACACAAAGGCACCAGTACGATGCTAAAAAATATAATTCGTCCCGATTTAAATGATAAAAATGTTTTTAGGGAATTATTTTCTTTTCTAGATTTCAGCTGCTCGCACGTGCGTATGTGCGTTTATGGTAGCTACGCCCTGAATGCGTATTGGCTCAGTCCTTTTCTCACATGTTTCAGCTGCTATTTGCGTATGTCATTCTTTGTTCGCCCATCAAACTCCCTTTGATGATCTTTTCTAGAAACACCATATAACCTGTAGACAACTGCAGTGTTCGACTTCTTTCCTTTCGGGTATGACACTCACCATGGCTTTCGCACAGATCTTCGTTCTTGCAATTTTGGCTTTCGCGGTTGATGCTCTAAGAGGGTGGAAGAATTGTGGTAAGAATCATTCCGGTTAAAACCTTTGGTTCAGAAAAACTGAAACAGGATCAAACATCCAGCGACAACTAAATGGTTCACTCGTTGCATTCTATTTTCTTTGACAAGGAATGAGACACTTCTTAATTCAGAAAAGTCTATTTTTGCTCGGTGAGGGTAAAAGGGGGAACCTCTTTTTAGCATGATTTAGGGTAAGGGTTAATTGATTTCTTTGAGTCATTCTGCATATATTACATTCCGCATCATTATGCCATTCCGAAGGTCGTGCCACATGCCATTCCGAAAACTCGTTCCTCCTTTTACCCGCACCGATTTTTGTTTTCCTCGCAATGATATAATTTAATGTTCTTGTTCTTACATGTTCTTATATGTTCTTACATGAAAGATTAAGCTACTCGTTCCCGGCTAACGCCGATTAACGGCAAAAAGGCCCGCAGGCTAGCCTCTGCTTCTCATGAGGTCATGAAAATTATTTTGTGCTAGCTTATTTTTCCCTTTTTATCACTTGTTCGATGGCTTGGCTAAGAGGCAAGAGATAAACTTTCATGAAAGAAGTTTCCGTATTTGGCAGCTAGACAGTAATTCAGTTTCAGTCTGCTGTAACCGGATGCTTAAAGTAATTGGGAACCTTGCCAGACCATGCTGCCTTGCGCAACTTTAAGTATACAAGCAGAATCAGGACGGTGGTAAAGTGAGACGTTTCAAGGAAAATAAAACGGTCCTTTCACAATTCACGAAAACGAAGACATAATGAAAATCATAGTTCACGGCGAATTGAACGTATGTTTCTCGTTTCACGTTTGCAAAATCACTCCTCACGGCTGCTATGATTCACGAGGGAAAAAATAGCCATTTCACATATTACGGGAAAAAGAAAAAAGAAAAAGAAAAGAAAGCCGATCACGAGTCAGCAATGTACCCTTTACCACGTTCAATCCGATCCTCCCTTTCCAGAACGGATACCTCCTTTCTAAGGGTGGTCACTGCCCGGCAGAGATTTCAATCTTACGTTCTTCGTAGTTCTTAAACGTACCACTTACAGTATCAAGGAAAAACGAAACTAAAAAAAAACAAAACAAAACAAAAAATCACAAGTTGACAATTTCCCTCATAGCTATTCATACCAGAAGGGCCAACATGTATCTTTTCACGCCGCCTCATTCCTTCCAAAATTGTTCTTCACTCACACAGATACACAAGCAACATATATGATAAGCCTTATCCCGGAATTCCAACCCTTTGAATTGGAAAAAAAAGAGGGAATGTACATCCAAAGCGCTACCGAAAGGCGCTAGCTCATGGAGCGGTCTTAATGAGCTTGACACCCACGACCCTCTACAGAATATGGGCTCTCCACCGTGGCATTTCCCTCATTTTCAAAATCACTGACGATACATACATTTTTCGATCTTTAGGGTCGTAGCTCTTACCAGATGTACCATATCTTTGGGCTTTTCCTTACTTCTGTTGGCTGTCTGTAACCGTTTGCCAGTTGTGCGCTTCCGTCCTAATCTGGGCGTAAACCAAGAAACTTTGCTTGTCCATCTCTAGGATTCCGGAATCCAGCTCTAGGAATCCTGTCCACGATAACCTTTTCACGGCTAATGTCGCCGTATTGGTTGAGGGGCAAACACGGCTAAAATTACAGTGAATGTATGGGATTTTGGCGGAACTTGAACCTCCGTAACTCCGGCCGCTACGGAACAAGTATTTTGAAAGCCAAAATGCCTTTTCAAGACATTTATACTTACATTATTTTCATGAAGTATAAAGAAGAGATTCAGGCTGCAACGACCGTAAACGTATTTTGAAGATTTCATAGAAATCCTTGTAATCAAAAATATGCAAATTGCCGCGAAATTAGAAGCGACTCTATGATTCCCAGTTTACGCACGTCATACCCCCTTTTCTGGCCTGATTTTCTCTTACATGAATGATGCCAATAACATTATTAAAAATAGCGGCAAATGTTGGAAGTTGGCCTGTTCGTAGCGGCGTCCCAGCTCCTCAAATTCGTCCAAACTGTATTTTCAGCCGTGTCTCTCCTCCCAACCAATATGGCGTCATTAACCGTGAAAAGGTCTATTGGATTCCGGCCGGTTTTGGAATCCCGAATTGCACAGCAAGGAAAATCAGAATCCTAAACTGTCTCGGATTACCTTACACGGGTCGATACTTTCTTTTGTGATAGACAGAGCGGCTGCTGTGCAGATCAACGAGATAAACCTCTCGCCAGACCCTGTAGTTCTCAAGAAAGGAGCAAGGGTTACGTTTAGCGGAAAGTTCAGCGTCGTTGGCGATGCAGGAACGGAGTACAAAATTAACCTCAAATTAAAGAGAAAAGTGTGGGGATTTTGGACGCCTGTGCCGTGCTTTGGAAAATGGTAAAAAAATAGGGACTCTTGAGGCTTTATACTATGAAAATACCCGTAGTACTGATCCCTTGCCTTCCGGTTACACGCGCCCACCCAGTTCCCTTGGCTTCACCCCAAAGCCAAAGGAAAGGTCTGGGAATGAGGCTGGCCCCTAGCTCCCCGATTAGAGGCCTCCTTTGCATTTATGTGACCTGTTCACGTAACTCGAATGAACTATCCCGATGAGGGTAGAAAAGTTGACGAAGAATTAAAAGATAGCATGAGAGAACATATCCCCATGCTCACTGATAATTATTTTCAATCTATTTTTAAATTTCGCATCACGCATGGAGACTATTTTTAAACTCAGCCCCGTGACCTCGCAAGTCATATTTCACAAGACAGACCAATCAGAATCCGTTCTTTAAATAACTAGTCTCATGACCTCATACTAAAAATAGATTGAAAAGAATTACGATTGATAGCGGGCCATGTACGGGGGATACTTTCTCTTACCTCATCCTCTTTTGAGACAGAGACTAGAATGTAATATGAAGGAACGTTTCCTGATTAGACCACTAAACTGGGTTATTTTACACCTTTTGCTGTTTGACAGGGGGCGACAAAGAACCATGCAGTACACAGAACGACGGTTTTTGCTCATACACTTTTGTTTTCAATCGTTTTGTTTCATTTCCGTTCCGTGGTCGTCGCTTTACTCCCTAAAACGTACCAACATAAACCATCAAAACCCACTCCAGGCATATTTTACTCTGCATCAGGGATACGTCAGTTCCATAGTGCACTTTATTGACCAAGGAGAACTAATTAAGTCCTCGCGTGTTCAGCACAAAGTCGAAGCTAACTCTTTCGTTGATTTGCTTTGTTAAAGTACCTCTGACATTGGATGCGACCAGTTGATAAACCTACTTGAAGGACAGCACTGTCCACTGGCACGCAAGGAATACGTCATAAATCAACGCTCGGAGGTTTTGCCCGATGTCAGTCTTCCATCATTCCTGACCAGTGTAAGAAAAACAATTTTAAGTAACGGCATTAAATATTTTTTATATGGCAGGGCCCGCGCCGAATTGGGGTGGAGAGGTGGGGAGCATGCTTGAAAATTCTTTTTTTTGTTGTTTTGTTTGCTTTTTAAAATTTACTTAATTAAATAACTTCTTTTTTTTTTGCACAAAAGTGGGTTGGGGAAGACTCACCCCCAGCCCTCCCTCTGCGTGGTCCCTGCATGCACACCAGTGATCAAACCCAATCCAGCAAGTGACACTGAATAACGTGGGAAATATTATTTGTGGTTAAATTGGGCATTTTTTTAACCCATGGGGAAGCAATTTCTTATGTGTGCGTAAAGGATACGAGTGTTTCAAGAGTGAAATCACCTGTGGGAAATTTCCAGGGATAGGTCAAAAAGAAGAAAAGAATTGCCCGTGGCATTTCCAGATGTAACTCTGGGCCAGTCGTGTAGCGGTGTTTAGGAAAACAGTTTGTTTGCCATCCTTTTGTCCGGGGTCACTTATTGCCGTGTAACCGCAAACCAGGACTGATCAAACTCCCCCTGCAAACCCGCCAACTCAAACGATTTCCTCTGCCAACGGGACCTCTGGACAGGTGGTCTAGTTTAACCGCAACTATGACTTGATAATTCCCAGTTAATGTTTACAATTCTTGGGTCGATTACACCGAAACTCATTCTTCGAACTTCTCAATAAATCAAACAAATTCATAAAGAAGTTTTATTAACAACAGTTTAGGAACGGTGAGAATTCCCTTTCTTTTTTTATTGCACTCTGGTTATAGAATTCCCTGCTCTAATTCGCCGTTTTTATACTGGAGACGCATTCGTCCAGGACCAACTTCGGCAAACTTTTTTTTCTGCGTCTGTTTAGTTTGTCCAGTAATAAAGACGGGCACAAGACGAATTATGCTTCTAGATGAACTGCGTCTGTTTAGTTTGTCCAGTATAAAGACGGGCACAAGGCGAATTATGTTTATAGACGAACTATCTTTGGAAGCCGCGTCTCCCAAGACGCAGTGAAGTAGATAATTCGTTTACACGCGTACCCGTCTTGTGCCCGTCTTTATACTGGACGAACAGACCCAGAACAAATGTTTGCTAAAGTTTGTCCCAGACGGATTATGCGTCTCATATAGTACTTCCCGTCTTTACATTGGACAAAATGACAGACGCAAAATTCGTCTGGACGGATTATGTGGCTCTAGTATAAAAACCGCCATTCATTGTTTATTTTGTAAGGTTTTGCACAAATTGCCGCTAACTGAAATCTACTTGTCTCAGAGAAATGCAATGGACGATTCATAAGATATATTAGTTAGCTTTAGGTTTAATCATGTATTCTAAATTGTATATTATTTGTATAGTCATCTGGTAATTCGCCTTATCTCCTGTATGATCTTTGCCATATAAGCCTCTGGCTTCGTCAGTTGACTATATAACGTTTGACTCTGTAAACTTTAGACGATAAACTATTAAAACTATTTATTATTATTATTATTATTATTATTATTATTAAGTGATATTCTTCGTATGTTTGTATCTCAGGGAAGATACAAGATAACGGCAGATATGAGAGACAGGGCAACCAGCCGGCCAATTTCTTGTCTGGAAATAGAAGTGGATATAAAGGGTTGAAAAACTCTATTTTCTTGACGAGAGAAGAAAGCAATAAAATCCTTAAGTGACTGCACGACTGTGAATCCAGCCGTTTTATCTTTTAAGTTTCCTTGTCCCTGCACACGGCAAAGCGAATAATGTATCGATCCTTGGTATTTCAGTGCATGTGACCCTGTGCAGATTACCTAAACTGATTGCAT
>BLFK01000735.1:1186485-1188985 GCA_014634185.1 Astreopora myriophthalma
GGGGGGGGGGAGGGACGGAGAGGGAGGGAGGGTAGGAGGCAAAACTGATCTTGAATTGCTTGGAACAGCGAGCAAGAGACCCTCGAGGTTCGCTTGTGCATGCCTTGTAAGAGACCCTCTAAGTGAAGTCGCGGATGCCGAGAGTGCCCCAACTGGAAGCTGGAAAATTACTTAGCATAAAACCATCTATTTCTTTTCGGAAATAAATTTCCTTGGTGTGCGAGCCTTACTACGTTGGAGGGGGCACGTACTTAAGCGAATCATAAGAAAACGGTCGGAAATGCTGGGACTTGTTGGTTCCAAAGTTTGGAGCGTTGCTGCAAACTTCACCGAACAAGATCCCACGAGAGCCAACAGCTCCAAGCACGGTGCGAGAACGCATGCACCATGATGGACGCAAACAAATACCTCATACTAACCGAGTTCGAGAGCCGAGGAAACGAGGTTAGTAAGATGTTCAGATTACATCTCTTGATAATCAAATTGAGCGTGAAGGCACACCATGAAGAATAAGTCCCGCTAACCGGCGTGGACAATTATAGCTCGAGTGGTATCCGAGAGAGAAAATAATTCTGAATATTGTTGGCAAACGATGTTCCCACGGCCTTTGCGCAGGCCTCGTGGGAAATATGGCCATCGGACCACCAATCTAAACTCATATCAAATCAAAAAACGTAAAGACTCTTGTACTATGTTTAGCACTGACGTCCCTTCAGTTTAAACATAATAATAATAATAATCATCATCATCATCGTCATCATCCCAAACTTTAATATACCACGTTGTTCAATTGGCCATTTGTATCACTATCCACCGCTGCTCGCTTCTCCTGTACAAGTTGAAAGAAGATCAATCAAGACCTTGGTTTCCAGGCGTGAGGGCTTGCACTTAGAGATCAATGCACTTGAAATCTCTTCATTTGAATAAAGTAAGCATTTTGCTTTCATCTATCTTACAGTTAGTCGCTAACCTTTGATATTCAATGAAATGCATACAATTGCAATGTTTCTGTTATCGCATATGGAGCGATGTTCAATTGAGTGTCGAAAGTAATTACACGATTGCTCTTTGGTTTTGGTTTTGCTTTGCTAAAGGTTTGCTCTATGATTGGACCCTGAAAAAAACTTGTGCCAACTTTTCAACCAATAAGATGCAAAACTAAAACCAATTGCGGCTAAGTAACTCTCGTTTTCCCGCGCTTGGCGTCGGATGCGTTGGCCTTACGTTTTGATTGGCTATTAAAACCAAGTCGTGAATTACCTCGATTTGTGGTTGGGTGAAGAATCTGCATTGTAATTGGTTTGGTTTGGTTTTACGACTCTCAATTGAAAACGGCTCTATACGTTTTCCCGCGCTTGGTGCTGGCTTTATGGATTTGCTTCGGGTGGTAGTGGGTTCTATCGAGCGTCTTCCTGTCTTGTGATCGTTCAAACGAATCCAGACCTTGCTTGTGAGAAAAACACAACGAATCAGGAGCCATAACAAATTATTTGAGGTTGAATCAGCCGAGCGAGGCTTAACTGAAGACGTCCATGTGACCAGGAGCTGGTTTGCTATCTCCTTTTTGTGTTCCACTCGTCAGATGCTTCCAGCGTTTTAAACCAGTCACGCAAGGCTTGATCCACCCTGAGAACCGCGAGGAAACTTGTAGATAACACGACGGGCGTCAGCAGAAAGGAAACTCCCTCGAACACAAAACGGGGCGCGAAAATCTTCCAAACCATGAGATGGCGCCGGTGAAGTGCAGCAGAACAACAGGTGGCTAAAAACTGTAAAAGTAGTGCATTAGAATCAACCAAAAGTATCACTGAAGGAGAGAAAGACACGCAAACCTTCACCGCATAACTGACCAAAAAGACATTGCCATGGGTTCAGTTTATGTCTTGTCTACAATAAAAAACATTTCACTCTATACAATATCCTTATCGATTTATCTTGAGGTAGTTTTCCTAACATTATCTGCAACGCTCTTCATACTACACAGGTATACAGATAGGTTTGTTCGAATTTAAACGATGTCGCAAGCGCAGGTGTATTAGCGGAACCAAGTAGGTTTTTTCCGTTTTATTAAACTCGAGGAAAGTTAATTGCGGGATCACTTTTCTCCGGAGCTTTTTTCCGCAGTTAGTTTCATCACAGGGTGACTAAACCATGTCCTTGATGAATTGGTCTTAAAAAGTGTCCGGCCAAAACTTGTTTACACGAAAATTTCACCCATGACATAGTTTCCTACTACCTGCATCAAGAAAACCGCACTAAGAGTGACACAATTTTTGCCCAACGAGTAAGTAAAGAAACAACGCAACTGACAGTTTTCAACCACAACATCTTTTGTAACCGTTTTTCTGCTGTTAAAGGAGCCTGGCCCTAGCCTTGCGATCATAACCTTCAGCTGTCAATAAACCACTGAAACTAAAACAAATGCCAAACGGCCAGATACCACGCAGCTGTTTACAACCTCTAGCTTCATTGGATGTGGTTAGGATGCAGCTCTATTGTT
>BLFK01000735.1:1193985-1203923 GCA_014634185.1 Astreopora myriophthalma
GGTTGAGGCCAACCCTGTGCAAAGGCGCCTTTGATTTTTTTATCCAGCGGTCCAGGTGATTCGAAACTGGACTATTCCACGTAACTTGCTCGAGAAAACTCGGGCGCGGGAAAAATCGGGCGTGCAAGTGCCGATTTGTTTTGGATTTCCTTCTCATTGGTTGATAAAGTAGCGTGTGGTTTTTAAGCCAATCACAAACCGTGGCAATCACAATCGCGTAATTATTTTCGACAGTCATTTGAAAACCGCTGTAGCATCCCATTTCTTTCAACCATACCGCGCGTCCACATTCGGATCCTATCAGTATGCAGGACGATTGCCCAGTATGAACCTAGTTCAATGGCCTAGCTCGCACCAGTCTCCAGTAGCTGAGTGGTAGCGCATCCCAACTCAATCAAGAAGCTCATAGCTTCGACTCCTGTTAGGAGAACTCGGATTTTTTTTCCCGAGTATGCCTGCGTCACTTTCTCATTGAAAAACATCATTCTCAAGGCTTATACAGCTGACCAGCTGTTTGCCGTTTCAAAACAAACACCAGCACTAACCTGAGCTCGTAATATCACTATGCCTTGATTCAACATCATGAAACATGGCTTGAATCTCGAGCAATAAAAACATCTGCACGCACATGAGAAAAACAGACAACGACATTCCACTACCAAGCAACATCGTCATAGGTAACGCAATGGCGAGGAATAAAACCAATAGCGAGGAGGAATACACTGTTGCCAATCCATAAACGAGCGGGGTATGTTCATCATCTGTCGCACCATCTTCAACTCGACTTTTGCTGCCATTCAAATCGTCCCAGTTCTCTCTCATTTCTTTGACCAACACGTGGATAATTTTAGAGCTGTCAGTAGCGCCCTGGAGGGATTTCACTGTTTCACTGAGAGAGTGCCTCCTGCCTCTGAAGACCGTGTAGATACAGAGGGGCGAATAGACGACACATGCGACTGTTGCAAAACAAAAACAGTACACCATTTGTGGAAGGATAATCTGTTGGCAGATATTAACTTCTGGAAGAACAGAGGTCATTTCTTGAGGCAGAATTTGCAAGGCCCAGTGAATACACATTAGGATAAATGCTGCAGGAAGAGTGAATTTCGCACACAGCACCACGAAAGATCGTCCATTTAAATTTCCTTGATGAAAAAGCCATTGCCGTATTGACAGAGGAATCACGCCCGTGAATAAAACAGTTAGAAGAAACCGATTACTTGCGCCGGAGACCTTCTCTGTTAAAGCTGACAAAGGCTTGAGAAAATCTGAAGGGTCACAATACCATTGTTCTTCTCGGCAAGCTTTCAATAAAATTGCAGTTCTGTTGACAACTTCAAATCCTAACCATGCAACGGATAATTTAAGTAGAAATCCTGATATACTTGCTTTCTTATTGTCTTTCTTAGTGAAGTTCTTAAAATTCTGTCTCGCATTGGGCTTCCTGTTTTCAAACGGTCCACTCTTCCAAAGAACTTGAACACATTTGATTGTAATTAAGGCCTGAATGAAAAAGCCGAGAATTTTATCCTCGTTGACAACAAAACTGTTCGAAAACATGGACGCACATTGAAGCAAAAACAAAACCAATGCTAGCACATCGTCTACTGAAAGTTTATCGACAAAGCTGCGAAATGTTGCTTCTGTTCTTTTCATAGTCCTCTTCCAAACAAAAACATAGCCACCAAGTACTAATCCGCAAATAAGAAATGAAGGAATTGCAACGAGGAAATTGAACATAAACGAGGTTACCGCCGAAGCGAGGACCAGGCAAACAAAAGTAATTACGGCCATTTGCGAGAACCGTACTGCCGTCCCTAGCAGTCCTACAAGTACCACAGCAATACCAATGAACAGCACAGATATACCAACAAAAATTGAGTTCAAGTCAAACTTTGCCCACAAAGACCGGCACAGTGCTTTTGCTCGCGACAGATAATCGAGAAAAAAACGTTCAGTGTTGTTTAACGATTCTTGAAGGAGAAGCAGATCTTCAATTGAAGCTCTCTCTATGAGTTCACTGTGACTTTCAAATTTATTTACTAATTCTCCAGTTCTTGCAAGAAACGCCGTCCCATTTTGTAAAATCACTTGGAGTTCTTGAAATGTGTTCTTTGGGATCTCTCCTGAGATTGCAGTGTATTTAGTGAGATATTTGTGAACTTGTATGACATTAAGTTCGAGAGCTGAGACTCTCTGCATTAGGTCCAATACGTGTTTGATCACGGTACCATTTATGGTATTTGCAGTAACCACTTGCGAGTCTGATGCAGGGTCACGACAGAACAGCTCGGGTATGATGCTGCCTAGGTTGGCAAAGGGTATCGGGATACCCAAGAGAAGAGAGAAGGTTGGGACCCAGTCAATTTGCGAGACTGTGGTTGTACTTTTCTGGAAAATAAAACACAAACAATTTAGTGAAATACCATGAACTCTGGGTATTTCCGGACAAACTTATGTAACATTTACAGTTTGTTAGCACAGACAAATTTGCACAAGCGGTAAGTTGTCCGCACAGCTAGAGGCTTAACCTCATATCTTTGCCCAGGAAGCAAGCTGGAGCATTAATAATGATTCAATGGGTGAGCTTCTAAAGAGACTGTTGTGCTGCATCAGTGGGGAGGGAAATTTCACATGCTCTACTTCGAGCACACCTGCACCATTTTCAAATACGTACAGTTTTGCGCGTCTTATCAAGCAATTTGGCAATGTAAACTGGCTGCAAGGCAGGGATTCCAAAGCTGGCATTTGCGATGCATGGTATTCATTTTGAGGGGACAGAAGAGGGGCAAGAGGCATCTCAGCCAAGAATGTGGAGAGACCCTGTAGCTCTACAGACACGGTCATTGGTTGGAGAACAAAACAACAGCTGATACAACAAACAATGCCACTAGCCCTGATTAAAAAAAAGAAGCTACAGGTCATAACGACCAATGAAAATACAGGGCTGGAAGAGCTACAGGATTACTCAGAATGTGAAGTGTGTGCTTCCCTCCTTACATACTCTTCACATTCTTGCACACCTGAATTCTTACCTATCACCTTTCTCTTTGAACACATGCAGTGCAGCTTGCAGGCTAAGAGTTAGCCCTTTGTCAGAGTGGATTTTGTACAGGTAATCACATGATTTCGAGTGCAATTTGGAATAAATAAGCACGAGTAATTCTTTCAAAGACTAACAAAATTGCACAAGCCCGTTGGGCGAATGCAATTTGTGGTCTTTGAAAAAAATTACGAGTGATTATTTATTCCAAATTGCACGAGAAAAATCATGTGATTACTTATTAATAATATTTGTGAAAAAATTGCGAGACAGCTTATCGTAATTATACAGAAGCAACGCTGGTAAATCACGTGCAAAAATAATCTATTTAAACCCTGCAAATATATCATCACGCGTTCAGTCAAAACAACAGATTTTTCAATGTTTTAAAGTTTTTTAAGCCGCAAAAAGTTACTTCTCTTTTTTGCACTGTATTTCCTTTTTTCTGCACTGAATTACCTTTTATCTGCTTCGTGTTTCCTAAAAACTGCATTTCCCTTAGCCAGTCAGAATAAAGAAATTTTTTCATGTATATCATTAAAGGAGCTCGGTCACGATATTTTGGGTTCAAAAAGAGACATAAAAATTGTATTTAAGTAATGGGGAAATAGTGAAATAACAATTTGTTAGGGAAGACAAGAACCAAAGAGACAAGAATAAATGCAAGCATGGCCAGGATGGTGAAGGATGCAGAAGATTGAAACGGATTACTAACGATCTTTTTGATAAATTGAGGCTAAACTTTTCAAAATCCAAGACCGTGAGGTAGCTCCTTTAAGGACAGAAGCAAGCACAAAGTGCTCCCTTCTAGCCTCTCTTTGGTGACATGACTTGTTTTTAAGAACTGGTCATGCATCATGTAAACACCAAAGCAGCTTGTGATAGTCACGTTTGAGCAAAAGAGGCCAATGTATATTTATCGATCTGAACATCCAAAGTACTCACCTTTATCATACTGCAACTGGTTAAGGGTTTTGGTGAATAAACAAAAAGTGCAGCATCCACCTCATCATCACTAGCACCACCATGGTCACCCGTACGTGTCATGCCATGGTCACCCATCACAAACAATACTGTATCATCATCGAGTGTTTCTATCACAGACCTAAATTTGAAACACATTTACAAGCTGAAGTTGGTGCTGGAATTGTTAAGTGTGTGTCAGAAAATCTCCACTTACATGGTGAAGAGATGGAGTCAGAATGACTGCCCCAAATTATTACTTCCATGTGAAAGACTAAAAGTCTTGCTTATGTCTAGAATTGCACCTAATTAGATGCACACTCAATTTTGAAATTCATTACAAGGTGTCCCATTACTGTAGTGATGCTTATCAAAATATGCATACATTTAATTAGGTGCAATTCTCGACATATCTGAAAATTCTGTAGTGCACCACACATTCTCAGATTGGATTGAAATTTTTCAGCTCTTACCCTTGCTCCAAGACATTTTACTCCATATATACGTAACACCCTGTCCTCAAAAACCAAATCCAAGCTGTCTATCTTTGGTCCTAAATAATTGCATTGCTCTATGTAATCCACTGGAATCTACTGTAGCCAGCAAGCCCCTACTGACAGTGTGTAATAAGTACCACACACATGGCTGGTAAGGGTCACATGTCAGCTGTCAACTGGATCACACCACCAAAGCATTGGGGATAGGGGGAGAGTAGGGGGTGAAAGACGACTCAGAAGGTCCCAAAGATGGCTGGTGATGGTGGCACTGGAAAATGCCTACAACATGACTCCAAAGAACAACTTAGTTAGTCTGCTTACAGTAGCAGAAGCTGCTTAGCTAGCTTAACAAATGCAGGAAAATGACAATTATTAGTTCATTTATGTACCTTAAAACATGATCCATCTGACTGAGTTTCAAAGCCATCTCGGGGTGATCGGGGCCATACTTATGCCCACAATGATCCACTCCAAGAAAGTGAGCGATAAGCACATCCCAGTCATTGGTCTTCAGTTCAGGAATCAAATGTGCAATCACTCCATTGTCCACTGTATGAAGATCCATGAGATTGAAAGATGGGAATGGAAAGGACTTGTGAAATGATTCAGGAAACAGACTGCCCCAAGTGTCATCACCCATAAAAGTGATGTGTTTCCCCAGTGACACCAGCTGAGAAATAACGCTGTCCTCCACTATGTTTGAGCTGGCAAAGTTGCTTCCAGCATCCACAAAGGTAGGTAAACTCCCTGATTAAAAAAAATAATAATAAATAAATAAAAATAATAAAAAATAATAAAATAATAAAAAAATAAAAAATAAATAAATAATAAAAATGGTAAACAGTGTCCACAGATGCAAAAAAGGTACTTTGCAAGGCTGTTAGCCTGTTTAGCAGGCAATGTTTTACAGAATTCAAGCAAAGGTACAAAATAAGGTGCAAGGTTACAAAAGATGGAGGAAACAATGGTGTTGTTATCTTTGAATATCATAGAAAACAGAAAAAGAAAAACCAACAACAACTACAAGAACCTTTGTGGGCCTCTCAGGTAGGCTCTTTCATATTTTTCACCTTTCACATCTCCTTCACTGAGCACATTACTAAGAATCCCATTGCTTGCTTTAAAGTTACCGGTAGTGTGGTTTACAGTTTTTGCTGTCCAAAAGGCAATCATCAGGTAGACAAGCCCCAAGTTATGTTTTAGTGATATTAATGATAGTTATTGTTTAGTTTTTTTGCCTTTCTTTCATTGTGCTCAATTTATCTGTGAAATCTCATTACATGTATACCAAGATTGTTTTCAGTCTTTCCCTTTGTTTCCTTTGTACTTCCTCCCTTGTGATTAGTCAACTTAATTTTTTTCTTTCAATGAACTTGCCAATGAGACTTACCTAGTATGTAGTTAGTTATCAAGTGTCAATTTTTAGAAACCCAAATCCAACTTTTACTACCCCTCAAGTAGTGAACGACAGCCAAGGTCAAGCACTAGTGTAAGAAGGTCAAACACTAGTGTAAGAAAGTAGAAGAAGGATAAAGTAGAAGGGACTGGTCAAATGATAACTGTAGACCAAGGAATTGACGATGAGGGCTGCCCTCTCGATTTGAAATTGAGGGGAGGTTCAACCGTTTCTATGCATGCATGAAAGTAAATAGGTAGATAACCGATAACAAAGAGTAAAGACAGAGTGTATTAAAGAATGGCATTCATCTCACCAGTAGTGAGTCCCTTCAGTCGCTGCATTGTGGTGGTCGGAGGATCAGCAACAAACCGGAACAGCGCTCCGTTTTCAGGGCTGCTGTTCAACACGTCACGAATCACCGTCAACTTGTTTTGGTAAGGGAGCGCTTTCTTTAGGCTGACGCTTGCATTGTAGAATGCAAAGTCATAGCGCAACGCATCAATGATAACAATCACAGCCTTTGCATATCTCCTTTTCAACCAGCAACCTTCAATATTGCTCGGGTGATGCTCATGAGGAAGAGAGTAACTAGATATGTTCCTGGAGCAATCACTGTATTCGTCGATAACCAGTCGCTTCAAAAGAAAACCACGTGTAAACAAAAAAATTCCTATAGCATAGAGGAAACACACGGACTTGAACAAAGCCAGAAGTTTCAGCCCGTATCCCATAGCGTGATTTAAAATATATTGCCTTTGACAACATTTTCACACGCGTTTTCATCCGCCATGATGGATTTATTTGCGCGGTTGCTAAGCTCGTACCCATACTCTCGTCGTTTCTGGATGAGAACGAGGTTCGGTTAATGTTTTGGACTATCCAAGGATGGCGTCTGAAGAGATTGATTTCTTAGAAAGCGATTCTCCGTACTTCCCTCCCTCCTCAATCGTTCCTAAAACGGTCCTGGAGGATCTCTGCAGGTAAACCAAAGGGCAATGAATTTGTGAATTTGTGAATTTGCCCTGTTTTTGTTGTCTTGGATGTTAAGAATTGATTTGATTTCTACTTTTTAGTCGATTTTTGATCAACATCCCGGAAGAAGAGAGGAAGGACATCGTACGATTGTGTTTTCAGGTCGAAACTGCGCATTGGTTTTACGTAGACTTCTATAGGCAGGAGCATCCGGAACTCCCACCATGTGGTCTTAAAGATTTTACCAAAATCAATATCCTTTCCATGTTTAATGTTCCAACTATTGTTATTGTTTGATTCATATTAGGTTAAGCCCTATTTGGCAGTATGTATTTTTAGGGCTTATCTTGTGCAAGAACCTGTCAAACTCATGGATGACTGAAAACAAAGAAACCAAAAGATCTAAACAATAAACTGAAGAAAATAATAGCTATTAAAGATAACAAAGAAAAACTTGTCAGGTTCTTCCACCAAGGTAAGCCCGTTTTTAGTGTGATAGGAATTGTAAATAGGCTTTCCTTGAGAGATTTTGGAAAGATTTCCATACAGCTCCTTACATTAATGATACATGCATATTTTTACTAACCCTCTTCCAAAAAGAATGAGCGTGAATAGAGTTTTGCTAGCAATATGCATGCATAATGAGTTCTGGGACCTGTACAGAAATCTTGCTGAAATTTTCTCTCAGTCTCAGATGTACATGTAAATGTCGTATTAGATGGACACTACTCTCCAAATATATCCTGTAAACAGACACCAAACATGCTAACAGTTTGAGCCATGAATGACTATGCATACTTATTTCTGAGTTTGCAGGTTGTTTTGCAGCAACTTTGAGAGAGATTAATTAATTTAATTTTTTTTCCTTAACTGGGCCACTTTTTGAACAATTTCCATTTCTTAACAAAAGTGGGCAAGACATTGATGAAGTTTTTGAGAACTGGAAAAAATATAAATACAGTGTTCCTGTTTATGGAGCAATATTGTTAAATCAGAATTTAGACAAGGTAAGATTCCATTCTTTATCCAGAATGTTTCAAAATATGGAAAGAGTTGAAAGCAAAACGAACGTGAGTTTTTTTCCTGTATATGCCTGCATTCCTTTCTGGAATAATATCATGCTCACTATTCAGCAAGCTTGAAACTTAACATCTCATTTCTTTCAACTGGATCACAGATCAACATTCAAATCTAGAGCAGTATGCAGAACTCTTGTCCCCTGAACATAGTTTAATCACCTAGCCCCCACAAGTCTCCTGTAGTGTAAGTGGTAGAGCATCTGAACTATTATAGTTATGTCCAGAAATGCAAGTAATTAGATGCACGCCAATTTTGATAAGCATCGCGAAGTGGCCCCTTATCCTTCTCCTCAACTTCAACATCACTTGTGTCCAGAAATATGGGTAATAAACCTCACAAAGTGTCTCCCAACATTTTGAAGTAAGCATAAACAGTTGTATTACCCTTATCTAAAAATAACCCTAACGCTAAGCCAAACCTTATTGTTAAAAATAAGCACTAGATGCTTAGACTTAACGGGACTTGATGGATGTCAAAATTGAGCGTGCATCTAATTACATGCATTTCTGGACATAACTGAACTTAGTAACCAGAAGATCATGGGTTTGACCCCTGTTAGGAGTACTCAGACTTTTTTTTCCAAGTGTGCCTGCATCACTTTGTGAAATAAGATCATTCTCAAACATTACTTTTTTATATTATTTTCCCAGTGTGTGCTGGTGCAGCCATTTATGTCACGAACTAGTTGGGGTTTTCCAAAAGGGAAAGTGAATAAAGATGAAAGTGCTTTTGATTGTGCAATAAGAGAGGTAAGGAAGTTGAAAGAACTTATGCATGAATTAATTTTTATGCCAGCTCATGGCAAAACCGTAACTTATCTCTCAGAATTTTGTGGCGATTTTACATTTCATTGTTCCAGATTGTGGTAAGGAATGTAAGGCAGACAAGTATGGCAAATAAAAGTTCAACTGGTTTAAACAATTTTAAACCTGGAGAACATTATTTTAATGTACATGTATGTGTTGTAGGTACAAATTAATCCCAGGTGTTTAGAATCATTTCAAGCTACGCTTGTTTGATTCATACTAAAAAAGTATTTGAGATAAGGAAATTTGAGATAAGGAAATTTCAAATCAAACTTGGTTGTTGAAATTAGTTTTAGCTAATGTAACTTTTCACTGCAACGTACTACAGTGTTTTAATTTTTTTATTTTTTGGCAGGTTTTAGAAGAGACTGGATTTGACATGACACACTTTGCTGATCCTGAGCAATATCTGGAGCATAACTTCCAAGATCATCAGGTCAGGACATTCATTAGCCATCTCTTGTTGTTAAGACTCTTTTTGTGCATGTTACCTTCTTTTCTACAAATTTAGCACAACAATGGTGGAAAGCTGTCAGTCTTTAACAAAACATCTTGAGAAACACTTGAATTGTGTGTCTATTCATGTATCTTCAAGTTGGCAGAAGAAGATGCACAACAACAAAAAAAACAAACAAACAAACATTTAGTAGTGTACTGTATGTATAAATAACAATGTCGTTTTCCTCTCCGTGGCAACTTCATTTTCCCTCAGATTTACTGGTAAGAATCCATACCATAGCTTATCATAGTTATTATGTGCAAGTATTTACTCACCCATTGGTGGTATCACAACACACAAAGACCAGGTCATGATACCAGGGACTACAGTATGTGGGTTCTGTTACATCCTCCACTAACTATGACAGAGAAGATGCAAGAGGCAGGACTGGTGTTTTTGATAAGGTCATCCAAGTGATGTGATGGTCAGACCATTTCCATTAATACAACGATTGTGGGTGTGGCTGGAAATCAAGTCTCGTACTTGAGTGGTGGCCCTTAACAACCGTGTTATGAGTAACAAGTGTCTTTGTTCTGGGCCCGTGCAGCAAGTTTTTGAGTTGGGGGGTGAACATGTGAGCCAAATTGGGGGTGGGGATGGGAGTGGGGGGGCATGTTGAATATTTTTTATTATTTTTCATATTTATGTATTGATTTTTGCACAAAAGTTCGGGGGGGGG
>BLFK01000735.1:1203933-1208933 GCA_014634185.1 Astreopora myriophthalma
TAGCCCCAGGCCCACTCCCTCTGTGTGGTCCCTGTTATTTCAGTTGCAAAGTATTGGTATTGTTTTGTTGGTATATTTAGTGACAGTTTTGTTTCAATCTGTGTTATTAGGTTAGACTATACATTGTCCCTGGTGTCCCTGAGAAAACAGTATTCAAACCACACACCAGAGGGGAGATTAAGGTAAAGTACCAATAAGTAACTACTCTCAATTAGTGTATAAGTTAGTAGGCTGGTCGGTCGGTCGGTCGGTTGGTCAGTTGATTGGTTGATTGGTCAAATAGACAGTCAGTTAGCCAATCCATCAATCAGGAAAATCATAAAAAGCTAGCAGTTGTGTCGAGTATGCCCGGTGTCACTCTCTAGAAAAATAAGTGGTTTCATTCATTCACTGGGCTTGAAAGCCACCTCTTCATTTTAATATTGATTTTACTGAAGAGATAATTGTGAAGTGCGGGTTTTAGAGATGAATTGAAGGAATGATCCTCACACTTTACGGACAATTTATTAAGGAATTGTCTCATATAATTTATGCACTTGAAAAATTTAAGTGACTTCAACAGGATTCGAACCCATGACCTCTGCGATGCCTGGTGCAGTGCTCTTACCAACTGAGCTATGAAGCCATGCAGTTGAGAGCAGTCAATTGACCCTGCATCACAGAGGTTGTGGGTTCGAATTCCGTTGAAGTCACTTGAATTTTTCAAGTGCATATATGAGACAATTGCTTAAATTGTCCATAAAGTGTGAGGATCATTCCTTCAATTCATTGACTTTACTGTTGCAAATTTCCCATCATTGGAGGTTTCAGTCCAGTAGTACATGTATGCAGGATGATGGCTGTTGCATGAACCTAGTTCAGCCTACTTCAGGAGACTCTGCTGTAGTAATTAGCAGGTCATAGCAACCTCAATCCCAGGATCTCTCTTCTTCCCATTCCCAGGATGGGACTGGAGTGAAAGTCCTAGTAGTGTGCAGGTTTGCTCACGTACAGAGCTAGTTGAAAGGCCTAAGTTCAAGAGTCTCCTGTAGCTTTATAATTGGTGGAGCACCTGAACTAGTAATCAGTTGAACTCCAGTTCTTTTCGAGTGCGCTTGCATTACTTTTTTCTAACAAAAAAGTGCATCCTTTCATGGCACATTGTGATCCATCTTGTCACTTTGGTGCGTTTTGCTCTGAGCTTTTGCACAAGTTAGAAAGATGCTTCCTTAATGAAGGTGTCCATGTTGTTCAGCTGTAAGTTTCCTTAGAGATTGGAGTATCTAATGTTACTATTATGTTCATCAATTTTCTCACTTATGAATGAATGAATGAGGTTTTGTGTTCTGTTAGTTGACTACTAATCGATGCGGTGTTTATAATTTTCTCCAGAACATTGAGTGGTTTTACATCAGCAATCTTCCAAGCCACAAAAAAGACACAAGTTGTCGAGAAAGCCTGGGATTGAATCCGAATGCTTTCTTCATGGTTATACCATTTGTAAAGTAAGCACTGGAAAATGAAGAAAAACAAGAAAAAAACAAAAAACATCAACTCAATATACGTAAACGTAATCGCGTAAGGTCTTGAGTAGGCCCTTGGTCTTCGGCCTCGGGCACAGTTTTTAACTATACGGACCTCCCGCCCGGTAAATAACGTGTGTCATATCTGACAAAGATTTGTGGGGGAATCTTGCCAGTCTTCTTATAGCGCAAGGTGCAGCCTTGCAGTTAACTCTCGTATATTTGGGGTCAGTACACAGCTGTTACAACCGCCCACGCGATTGGCTCAGAAAACAATTCAACCATTCAAACGAACAACAGAAACAATGAACCCTAACCCTAAAAACAATAGAGCTGCGTCCTAACCAGATCCAATGAAGTTAGAGGTTGTAAACAGGTGCGTGGTATCTGTATATTTGACTAGCCAGTAGACGTCACAGCTGTCCCCGGAACAGAATGAGAAATAGACCGCCACACCGCTGACTACGTTCCCTTCTCTTTTCGAATATCATTTGGGTTCTTAAACGTCCCACACAGGTATTAAGACGCGTGAGCGGTTTTTTTAACCAATCACCGCAAGTAAAACAATCGCGGACTTGCTTTGCGACACTCAACTAAAAGCCGCGGCTTAACGTCCTGGTAGCTATCGCTGCTGATGATTAATGTACTTTGCTCTATAGGAGTTTAAGGAAGTGGATATCCGGGGCTCGACAACGGCAAAGCAATGATTCCCCAGAACTAAGTCTCGTGGAATCATCGGGAAAGAAACAGCTTCTAAAACTCTTGGCCATGGAGGAGCAGCGATTAGAAGAAGAACAGAAGCGGGCAGCCATCGAAAGAAGACGAAAACTACAACAAGAGCAGTTCCAGCTTCAACATGAGCTTAATCATCCATTGCGACAACATCATACGCCACAAGGCACAAAGCTAATAAAAGGTGGGTTGATGCGCTTATTGAAATCGAGGCAAACTTGGTCGGCAGAAAAACTGTACATTAAGTTACTCACAGTCGCCAACGCTGGAAAATATCACGACGACCACAGCCGTACCATAACCAGAGACACAGGCTTTGTCCTGAAGGAACTAGGAGGAGTAATGTTAGACAATGCCCAGTGGCGAAGCATTGTGTGTGCCATCTCGACGGCAGTCGAATGATGACGACGACGACAATAAAGTGACCCCTTACTACCGCAGACAAAATTTTAGGTAACAATATGCGCTATTAAAGTAGCCATTTTTCCCTCGGGGAGATGGTTGTTGCCCACGGGGAAGCAATTGCTTATCTGTCGCCGATCATTGCCTGAGGGAAAATTTCCATGGATGCATCCAAAAGAACAGTAGAATTCCCCTGGCAGTTCCAGATGTGAATGGTATGGTCCATCAAGATGCCAAAGCGGCCCAGCTAATCGTGTAGCTGTGTTTACGAAAACAACCTGTCAAAGTTTCCTTTTCCCCAGGATAACTTATTGATGTGTAACCGCAATCCGGAAGTAACTCAAAACACAAAGCAAACCCAAGCTAAGCGATTTCTCGAGGAGACCTTTGGGCTGAGGGTCTACTGTAACCGCAGCCATTTGGCAAATACCTAATGCAACATGCACCTTCCGAGGCTAACAAAAGCTTACTAAGCTTCTGTTAGCCTCGGCCATGGCTGTAACACATCGCTGCTTAGACACTATATTGATCACTAAACCGTACATGCGGAGTGTGAGCCCACACGTTTTGTTGAAAGCCCAAGGCTTTCTTTACTCAGGCAACTGGATTAGCGAATACATATGTTGGACACAAGAACGGAATGAGCAAGATTTGGGAAAAAGTTGCTGTAAGAGTTTCTTGTGCTACCCTAATTTAATTAACTGATCACCAATAAGCATTATTTCAGCAGCGTCCATGATATTCCCGGACCCGCAATACAAAAAAAAAACTTTATGTGGAAACTAAGGTTGCTCTTTGCGATGAAAATCTCTTCTTACAGGACTTCTATGCGCAGTGGTTTCTTTTAGCTCAAAATGGCTGTCTCTTTCTCCATTCCCAGGTTACCAAGCCTTGAAGGAAGAACAAGGCGGTCATAGAATTTCTCCAGTTATGAGAGAGAGGGAATACATACCTGTCTTCAAGATACTGCAACGACCGTCCGAGGAATCGCACAGGGAAAAAGCTTTAAATCCATTGCAGCAACTACTCTCTGGTGAACTAGGTTATGGTCCTTTCATGACGCATCAACCCCCTTCTCCTGTGGGTGTGTCAATACCTCACGGGGTCCTTCATCACCATGATCCTCGTTCGCAAGGTGTCAACGCACCCAGCCAAGAACACATACCGTCGCATGGGACTCCTCCCACACCATCCTTGTCTTCACACTCGAAACAGCGGCCAGCTACCCCTTCAGAACATAGCTGGGAAGAGAGAGAGTTCCAGTTTTCTTCTCCAGCTTTTTTAAACTTCAAGTTTGACCCGCAACCTATTATGGCTTGTTTACCCACGTAGCTTTCAACGGAGTCATGAAATCCACACACGTATCGGTGCCAGTCAAATCTCGCTGTCTTTGGCGGCAATCATCATTGAAGGATGGTTTGTGTAACATCAACAGGAACACTTTTAGCGGACACACGCGAACTCTATTTCTCTAGGCCACCGTCATGGACTTTTATCGTGTATCCCAAGGAATACCAAGGAATACCAAGGCATCACGAAAGAGCAAGCAGGACTGCTTGTCAAAAAGCCCATTTTTTATGGACAACTCGCGCAATTTTTATCTTTTAATCATCGTACGAAGGCGTCACCACAAAGCTTGACTTTTTAAAAGTTTTATTTTCGAGAACATTTAATTAATAGCCGCGATGTTTTACGTAGACACTCGATCATTTGATGATTCAGTTTTCTTCAGTTCCTTTTGACAATTACGACGTTAAGCGTTTTTTGGCAAATGAGAGGTGCGCGTTACAGAAGTGTGCCAAGTTGGCTACAAACAGTTTTGAAACATGGGCAGGCTATTGGCGAGAGATTGACCATTGCCTATTCGTTGCGCCAACGAGTGATTCGTGTGACGCATGTGCTTAAAATGGTCGACACAAGAATAGTATTTCCGGTCTCAGCCTAATCAATTCTCACTCACTCTCCACGTGACCGAAAATGTTTGTCAACCACTGGTCTGGAGGTTGTGCGGCATGTTGTGACGAAGCGTGCAGAAACGGGCTCGTTCTTCGGGTACCCGGCCGTACACAATAGGGGATCTTCGTTTCCATTTTTGCTTCATTAGCATATGCTCATCATTTTCTGATCAAGCTATTAAAATAATATCTGTATATTGAACGAAGATACTCATAGCAATTTAGTCACCTCTGAACCGAGTAGTTTCTGAGAAATCTCTCTCTTAAAAACTCGAAAATTTACAAAGAATGTATGGCTCATCAACGTGTTTAACACCCAGCAATTTTTGCAGTCTCTGATTGGTGATATTTCGTTAGATAATGCTTGCATAGAGCTGAAAATTGTGCAGACTGCTCAGGTTGACCCGCT
>BLFK01000735.1:1216433-1234345 GCA_014634185.1 Astreopora myriophthalma
AGGAAACCAGGGCTTATGAAGAGTTTATCAGTACATTCCCCAGACCCACCAAAAGACCAAGACCCACCAGCCGGGCCGGCCTCGAGTCACTGGACTTGATCGTGGATCTAACAGGTTTGAAATTTCTGCCCTTGTGCTACAAGGAGATTGTTTTCTAGTTGTGCGGAAACGGAGTGCCCTGCGCAGATATAGGAGGTAACTCAATCTCCATGCATGCTGCTCTGGTTTGTGCTAGCGTAGGAGGGCTGGTGACCTCTAGCTAGGTCGGGCCATTGAAGTCTCGGGTCCTCTTGATATGAACCGGGTTTACTGTGCTGTCGGGGTGTCCGAAATCTCGCCACACCAATAAAAGCTTTATAATAATCTCGATGTGTTCATAATAATAATGATATTTATTAACTTATAATGCGCCAATTTCAATGCATATTTTCATCGGCGCAAATTAGATCAAATCAAATGTTGGTTTTTGTGAAGAGGGGAAAACCGGAGAACCCAGAGAAAAACCTCTCGACGCAGAGTAGAGAAACCAACAAACTCAACCCATATATGACGCTGAGACCGGGAATCGAACTCGGGCCACATTGGTGGAAGGTGAGCGCTCTCACCACTGCGCCAACCCTGCTCCCTAGAGCTTCATAGAGCGGCTTTCAAATAAGTGTCGTAAAACCAAAACCATTTGAAGGTAATTACACAGCCGATCACCCTCTGAAGGAAATGCATCCTTCAGCCAATCACAACTTGTGATAATTCACGAATTGTCTTTACTAGCCAATCAGAACGCAAAGGAAGTAAACGCAGCCGGTGCAAAGCGCGGGAAAACCAGAGTGACTAAAGTCGTAGTTGGCTTCAGTCTTGCATCTGATTGGTTTAAAATTTCGCGCAAGTTTTTTGATTCAGCCATTGAGGAAAGCAAAACCAAAGCAATCGCGTCATCACTTTCGACAATCAGTTGAAAACTGCTCTTCGTGATTTATGGAATTTATGGTTTCACGGTTACGGTGTGGAAAATTTCCCATATGAACTCTTCAGCTCGGTTACCCGGATGAATTTTTTTCAACTGCGTATTCCCTATGTGTATTTTTAATTCTTCGGTCTGTCATTTTAGCGGTTTTTTTTTCGGTAACCGGGCTGAAATTTCACACATGAACAGAAAACCAAATTAATAGACGTTATTCGTATTCTCAGTATTGGACTGGAACGAGCACACAATGGAGGCTCATGAGGGGAAAATAATTTGCATCTGAAAAGATTCCCCCGTATCAGCCTCTATTCCATCCTCGTTTCAGTGCAACCGTGAGAATACGAAGATTGTCTATTTCGGTTAAGCTCATATGAAGATGCCCTAACTTGCCATTGATGTATGGGAAACCCGCCAGTCTTGTCGCGAAAATGTAATTGTCTGTGTTATTAAACTCTGCCACCATTTCTTATTGACGTTTAAAAGGATACTAGTAAGTCCATCGTTCTTTTCACCGGCGCAATGATTTTTGAGGTACAAGGATAAAGTCTTCAGCTCCTATGTTTGAAGTGTTTTTATTATTTTCAGAAATCCCTGATATCTTCGGTTCACCGCGAAACAAAAGCTCGGCAAATGAGGTTTGAGGAATTCTTTTCTGTGATGTAACAGTAAAAATTCAACCCCAACCAGTTTATTTCTGTTTGCTTTTCTGCATGGTTAGAGGCTCTCAGCCTGAGTAAGTTGTTGCTATACTAGAACAGCGATTTTCAATTGAGTGTCCACTCGAAAGTAATGACGTGATTGCTTTGGTTTTAGTTCTGGTTGCTGTATGATTTGATGAAAAAACTTGCGCGAGCTTTTCAACCAATGGGATACAAGACTGAAACCAATAGCGACTTTAGGTACCTTTCCTACGGAACGTGATTTGCTACGCAGTTACTTTGCTTGTGGTTTTACGACACTCGATTGAAAACCTCTCTAATAGGCAGTCTAACTAATTCCCTCCCCCATGTCCAATCCCGATAAGTGCTGAACAACAGGTGTATCTGCCCAGAAGAAGGAATTTGTGTCCTTGACTTCTGGATATCTTACAATGTATCATGCGATAGTCATTTCCCATTTGAAGGTAGTGGTATAATCTAGATAACTATCGAGGTTAGATTTCACATGACAGTAAAACCGATGTTGTTCGTCCACAAAGCTTTGCAGCAGTGCCTTTCAATAAGGGTGTGCCGGAAGTTAAACATTTCTAACAAACCGCTAAAACGCCTCGGCATTCACAAAGGGTCTCATCTGTATTCTCCTATTTTGTGAATGCAAGCTGCTAAGATATTTTATGATTTGACTATTTATAATTTCCAGAAATAATGCGAATAAATTTATTTTCTAGTTACTTATTTGAAAGCCGTGTACGTGACCGGTCAAAATGACCGCTAAACCGAAATTTTGTCCGGACAAATAGTCATCTTGGCCGGACATTGTCCGTTGACCGGCCCTTATTTTGAGCCTTGGTATTTGGGTGGGTTACTGGCAGTGCAACTCCTTGAGTGTGAACTTTTCCATCGTAATACCATCAGTAGGTTACTTTCGAATTGTGGTAGAACAATAGAACAGAGTCGAGGTTGAGAGGACAATTATATTTATCCTCTCAACCTCGACTCTGTTCTTTGTACTTGCACAGTAGACCAAATCGGCTAACTTAATGTTGTACCCAATTCAAATCCCATTGAATTGGGTACAACACTGAGTCAGCCGATTTGGTCTATTCGAACGTAGCCCATTTTGTTACTGCCGTATGGTTAATACGCTTTCTTTTGTGTATGTCATGACAAGACATCGTCAGATTCCACCGAACGTTTGGATAACTGCATACCAGGTGAAATTGTACGTCTGTTAGAGGGCAAACGAAAGGAGGAGTTCGCTGTGATCCCTGATGGAATATGGCCAGTTATTTGGGACCTGGCTGGTCAAGCTGTCTATCGTGCCATACATCCCATCTTTATGTCACCCGAAGCGGTGTATGTCCTCGTTTTCGATCTGTCAAAAAATCTTTGCGCCACCGCGCATTGTAAGGTTAAGAGTGACGGCCACGAGGAGGTCGAGATACCAGCCCCTGACAGTGGGGACACAAACCTTGATCACATCATGAGATGGCTGGACCTGGTGCACTCGTTGAGAGATTCTGAAAATGGTGAGAACTTGCCTCCTGTTCTCCTCGTTGGAAGTCACGCCGACTGCACCGACTGCAAGAGAATGGAACTTTTAAAGAAATTTCTCAGTCGAAATGCAAGAGTCTTCAGTAAACACATTGTAGAGACCTTAACGGTGGATAACACTCGCGCCGGTCGACTTCCAAGTCAAGAGGATCCACAAATCGTAAGATTGAGGGAAGAGATACTTAACGTAGCGGACACCTTACCTCACACAAAAATCGAAGTTCCTTTAAAATGGCTTGAAGTGGAAAATAGGGTGTTTCGCCTTTCCAAACAAGGAGAAAAATACATGTCAAGGCAGCGATTCAAGATGGAAGTTTCTTTCCTTGAAGGCGACGATAGTTTAGGTGATGGTGTTGATTATAATTGCGATGGTGTTGTCGATTGTGATGATGATGATGACGACGACGACAACGGCGACGACGATATTAAGAACTATGATGAAGATGGTTTTGTCAACGATGGTGTTGATGATGTTGTTGATGAGGAATGGGACTTTGAGGAAGAGGATGACGAAGAGAATGATCTCGAACACCTTTTACACTTTCTACACGATCGTGGCACAATAGTCTACCACGATAATGCTTCTAATCCAGATTCCCTAGTTGTATTAGATCCACAATGGCTTATCGATATACTATGCAAAATTATAACGGTCAAACAACAAGACAAAGAGAACCTACATATTCTTTCACTGCGCCAAGACCTTCAAGACAAAGGCATTCTCCATTCGGAGCTTCTTGACCACGCATGCAAAACTCTCGACCTCTATGACATCAAAGATTCCCTGCTTTTCATCATGAAAAGATTTAATCTTCTGTGTGAATGTAAGGATAAGTTCAACACACCAATTTATCTTGTTCCCTGCATGCTGACAACCAAACCAGTGGAAGACCTAATGGGTCCAATATTGGAAGGATATGCACCCGTGTACATCACTTTTGACACTAATTACGTTCCAACGGGGCTTTTCTCAAGACTCCTTGTTCTCTTTGGCGAGTGGGCCGCATCAAAAACTAGCTGTGAGCAGCAACAGCTATTTGCTAACGCCGCTCGGTTTTTTGTGGGAAGGCTGACTTGCCTTGGCTTTGCATGCTGTAAAAGCGTTATCAAGGTACACATCTGGACTATGGACAACTCAAACCCAGTTGAAAGCGAGCCTGAAGTGTCTTCAGAAC
This sequence comes from Astreopora myriophthalma, assembly GCA_014634185.1. NCBI lineage: Eukaryota > Metazoa > Cnidaria > Anthozoa > Scleractinia > Acroporidae > Astreopora > Astreopora myriophthalma. The sequence continues at coordinate 1,220,783 of BLFK01000735.1, forward strand.
TATCCAGGTAAAGTGATTATAAGACTCGTGGTTACCTGAAATGTGTTTTCTTCAATCATTAGTCACCAGCTTAATACAGCCAAAGGAGAATTTCGAGAATGATCGGGGTTGCAAAGTCTATGTCTGAATAGAAGGAGGCTTGAACAAATCGAGTATTAATTCTTGAAAAATTTGGACCACTTTCATAAGTGGCAGCCGATTGATTGTCATTTTTCGTCTTTTTCTTTTACGTTAATTGGTCCTGTTGATCTCATTTTAGAACAAATGTACTATGCACCTCTTAGAGACAGGAAGGCTTATTAGCATTAAAACAGAGGGCTGTTTTGTTTGGCTGCTATTGGTGATCGTGAAAGAGGTCTATTGTTTCCAGCGTTTTAGGGAAATTAGTCACATCTGTTGACATCACTTACATCCACAGGAAACGGCATTCTAAAGCGCAAAAGTCCAAAACCTTTCCAGTGAAACATGACACTGGACCCCCCCCCCCGTTCCTTAAAGGGGGGCGCCATTTTCCTCTATCTGTACCCGTGCAACAACCAGAAGCACCCTTGCTGATACTTGTTTTAATGCCAGGCCGAATTGATCCTCACGAATCAAATAGTTTTCTTTTTGTCCCTTGAAACTCGCAAATGGAATCATTAGAGTTTTCCGTCGTTCTTTTGCTTAGAATTTCAAATGTTTTTATAATGTTTAGTAGTTATCTATCTTTTTCGTCTTGTAGTTCACCAAGGCAAGCTAAATATCGTACCAGTTGCAGTTTCAAAACTGGCACCAAAGTCCCTTGCCTCCGATTAAGACTAATCTCATTTTGTCATTTTGTATAGCAACACCAATTAGGTCAACAACACTTAATAAGCAATCAGCAGTAAAGATAGTCTATTTCTTGCCAGCAACGGATGGTTTTTCGACCACTTCTGACATTATGAACAACTGTGGTTGCTGGATTCCCCTTGAAATGATCAATGTAACTTCACGTGATAACTGATCTTGTTTGTTTTCTTGTAAGCTCATTACTCCCGCAACATAACATGAACAGCCCACCTTCCGGCACTGGACTGTTGTGTGTTGATTCAGTGACGGATTCAAACGGAAGCCATCAAAACGTCGAAACGCACGGCAAAAAAGTTTCTTCTGGGGCCAAAGGTGCAACGGGCTGCACGTAAACCACTTCATTTTACCAAAGACTTTTCATGTCACCAAAGACTTGTCATCTTACGAAAGAATCAAATACCAGAGCAATAATATACTGACGAACCTAGGTTTGGCCATAAGTAGGCTCAGTAAGCAATGAAAGAAATCGTTGTCCTGAATTTTATGCAAACAGTAAGAAAGTTGTCACTTCTTGTCCAGGATTTTGAAGAAGAGTCTGCGTGTCCTAAAAGAAGAGTGTCATTGGCTGCGAGCGGTGTCCTGGGAGATCTGTGGTCAATGTAAATTATGTCCTGGTAAAGTGGATCCTGGAACTGGAAAGTGCTTCCGACATCAGGAACTGCGATGTGTTCATGACGATTGTGCTCACTATGTTTCAGTTGACTGTTCGCCTTTTTGCTGTAAAGATGCGAAAGGTCCTGACCTTCGCGTACCTCGCACGTGGATTCAGGTTCGTGCTAGTGTTACCCTTGTCCGATGTTTTATGCGATAAGTATAAAAAATTAAAGTAAACAACCTATGTCTTACCCTGTGGTATTTAAAGCTTGAAGCTTTTGGGGTCGTGTTCATACCATGAAACAATTCAAATAGACGTATTAACATTAAGAAACCGAACTGGACGGAGGCAACCAGTTGGCTATTCACAATACCTTGCGGAGTTGAAATCAGGACTTCCGAAGACAAATCGAGTCAGCTCTGTTTTCAGAGTGGGAATTGAACCCAGGGCATCAGCATTCAAACCACGCGCCCTAACCACTTACCCACGCCGCCTCCTTTTCAGGAATTCAAAGAGTTTTCAGTTAAAAAGTGATGTACTACTTATTTTATCCATTATTTTTTTTGATACGCCTTAAGATATTAGTTTTTGTTGTTAATTCTTCTGTGTTGAGTCGGAGGGTTTTGAAGTTTGCTTTTCTTTTAGGCGGTTTACGAGTGCATCATTTCCCAGGGACGGATTGGTGAGTTAAATACAATGTATAGATCACCTCCAGTGAGAGAAAAGATGACTACAGCAACGACACCGTGTCTGTCAAGTACACGTTTCTGTCGTTTAAACTAGCAGTTGGAATACCAAATGCCAGTTTTCTAGTCAAACTCACTCGGATCATTTGTATTGATTTTTCGCGCTTGATATCCATCCTCCAAAGAAGATTCTAGGGCTATCCTTGATGCACTTATACCTCCCCTGGGGACAGTTCTGCTTTAGAAAATAGGTAGACGGGTGGGAGTGGGAAGGGTTCCCTCGCTCCTCTCCCCACTCCCACCCGTCCACCTATTTTCTCGCCCCAATTTTCCCGCGGCAAGAATACGGAAATCTTCACTCGTACGGAACGCTTGCTAGGCAGGCTACTCGCAATGATTTTCTTTCTCAGTTGATATTGAGACTGCATTCTTTTGGAAATATTCCGGAATAAGAATACACGGAACGTTCGGTTTTCCTGTTGTTTTGTGACTTATTCCGTTTTCGAAATGAACGGAATAGCATTCTGTTTATTCTGCTCCCGATAGCAGAATGAGCGAGTGCGCGGCCTTCGATCTCAGTCTTAGTTGTGTGCAGACTTCCAGGCTATTTCGAGCGCTATTTCTGAGGTCAAACTGCACAAGAACCGTCGAGTTTTCGGAATACGGGTTCTTTGGGAGAACCTTATTCCAGTTATTCCGTTAATCCTAAACCAGAATAGGAAAAAACTGAGAAAAATCCCAAAGAATGCACGCTGACAATTATTCATTTTGTTCCCAGATGCACCCCTGATGCACGGGTCCATTGTTTCCAAGGGGAGAAGCGATGAAACTCCGTCAGAAGAGTTACTTGAAGATCTTTCAGGTGACATTGGCAAATTCTGGAAATCTCTTGGACGTAAACTGAAAGTTCCAAATGCCCGCATTGAAGAAATCCAAACTGACAATGTACAGTACCCTGGGTTGAAGGAAAAATCATTTCAGATGTTGATGGTTTGGTTGGATCGTGCAGATTCAGTAACATTCAGTGAACTGTCAAAAGCGTTAAGGGCGCTTGGAAAAAAGAAGCTTTTGAAAAAATATTGTGGTGGACTCTAAATCCTTCTAAGAGTGGATTGGGCTTCGGTTAAGAAGTTTTACGTGTCATTCACTTGGCCTGGCTCACCTAGATTTTAACCTGCGCTGCACGTCATCTGTGACCTAGTGCTTGAGTTCAACCGATCCGCACTGCTCATCTGCTTGGCCTTTGGCGGGCTGGGACAACGCTGCGACTTCAGCATGCAAATAATTTACATTCAGCGACTCTTGACCATAGATATGGCAGCTTCTTGGCTGGACCGCATCGCACATTGAGTATCTCTAGCGTTATTGATAGTGTTTCCGTGACCTAAGGCGAGGGCTTGATCGTTCGTTGGATTTATATTAAGCTCCATTTTTCAGAACAGATGCGTAGCTACCAAGTTACAAGTTTTACCTCTGTCCTGAGGACGTTTCATCGTCAAAATTGCGGACTTGGCATAGCCTATTCCAATATGAATACTGAAAATTTTTATCCAAGGATAAAAAAAAATTGTTAGCCAGTTATTTTTGCAAACGCGAAAGGGAAAAGTTTTAGGCTTTTAAAAAAGTTTCGAAACAAAGTAAGATCTTTAATTATCAAGAGAAAAAACTGGTTGAAAGTTATCTGTAAATAGGTCATGTTTTGTATTTCCATGTCGTAGGTTTTGTACCGTGGTTTTAGAGAATTGTTATCTTTATTGATGTTTTTACATTAATTTCGGTTTCTACTCTTGCACTGTTCGTGTTTCATGTAAATCTGGTATTCTTATACGTGACACAGTCGACTCAATCGTTGTACAGATCTTATACGCTATTGGAGATATGGAATTTTTTTTTTGTGGAGAAATTAGGTATGTCACCAAATATATCGTAAATTGCACTTATTTTTTAGCCAGCATATTTTATTTCATTTTGAAGTACAATTTTAAACAACGATGCATGCTTAAAAAATGAACCTCAAATTGTCGGAAATATAAATTTCCAGGGCGCCACCATTCTGGATTTTATGACATTAATAGCCATTTGCGAGTTCACTTGAACCTCTTTTTCAAACCGAGTCTAAGTGTAAAGTCTTTCTTATGACAATCATTTTTTATTCATATGCAAAGTAAAACTAATTACCATCACAGAACTTTCGCACTTGGACTCTCTTTGAAAAACAGGCTGGTTTATCCATATGACTCAAGCCAGTCTCGTTCCCAGAGCCCACGTATCTTCCAAAAGATACGTGGGCTCTGGGAACGAGATTGGACTCAAGCATAAGCAGAAGCAACATGCGCAAACGCAGTAGTGTTTTTTTATCATTAGAACCTGTTGTTAGAGGAAAAGACACTAACTAGCAACAAGTAAATGCGTCTGCGTATATAGCTTGTGCTAATGCTTGTAATATGCATGTAAACCAGCCGTAAGAAACACTTGCACTTAAGACTCGTACTCGGAAATGACCTATTTCTTCGGCCGATATCAAATCCCCTTTTCTCTGCCGTATCAGTTCAAAGAGAACAGATTGCAATTGATTGTTGCTTATGAAAATATCTGAACGCAGTAACTGTTCATCAGTAGGATGCTTAAAATGCGTGCAATTTTACAATTGGTTTCGGCTCCATTGCATCCTATACCAACTGCAAAACATTTTAGGAGGAGCCACCTACAGAGTGAGCACAGATACCGACAAGTATCACGATTGTCAGCTAGTTTTGCCTACTTTTGAGACATTATGAACTAAATTCGATTTTGAGACGACATTACTTTATAATGACGGCTAGTTGGGAGAAAATATAATTCCATTCCCGCCAATACGGAAATATATTTTTAGCGACTCCGCCCAATACGGAAATAATTACTCAGACTGGTGAATGGTGAGAATGGTATTATGCAGGGGGATTGTCGCATAAGACCCTAGTTTAATGGCTTAACTCCCACGAGTTGGTACCTGGTACAGCTTCCGATCATAAGTAATCGGAAGGTCATAGGTTCGACTCATTTTATGAGAACTCGTAATTTTTTTTCCGAGTAGGCCTGTGCCACTTTTGAGAAAACAGTCCTTGTCCTTATTCACCAGGCTGAAACTTGACATTCATGGCGATATCTCACACTTTTCGGCAAGTTGACTCGAAGGACGATAACTATATAATCGGTGACGATTTCATAACAAAGGGCCTCCTGCGGGAGGCAAGGCAACTTCATCTCAGTAAGTTTCTGAGAGAAACTCGTTTTTGAAATGCGATTTGGATCAGACAAACGATCGAACTGAACAAGAAAGAAAGCTGCCATTCTGAAAAAATTCATTGCGAAAATCAGGAAATAATGAAAATAAGACAAAAACTGTTTCAAAAAATGCCAGGATTGAAAAAATGGCTTTTGAAAGTAAAGAGAAGGAGAGTCGCCTCAGGCTATCGCCTTCGAGTTCCACGACTGTCTCTTCATTGTCGGAAAAACGCGATTCCATGGCAACAAAAGCGAGAAATCGCGATTGATACGAGACCAACACTACAGGATACATCGTCAATGAGTTTTAACGAAGATTAAATAAATTCTATTGAGAGACAAAGAAGCCGTGAGGTAACGTCTGGAAACAGGCAATTTACATGATGGCGTCATTTGACTACAACTACCAGAATTCATGTTATTTTTGCTTTCTTATTCAAATCTTGTAATCCTAGTGCGGTTTAAACGACAGTATAGTGCTTGTTTGTCTAGGTGTGTTCTATTCTTGGAGGCACAGCCATATTTGGTAAGGTACTTGTCCAAGACCGCAAAAGCCATAGAACTTTGAATTTACCTACGATAGCTTTTCATACACCAAAAACTACTCTTAATTAATTCACATAAGTATGACGCATTATTCAATCAGAAGGAAAGAGAAGCCATCTTCGGCTTTTGACTGGATAGTCTACATGCATTAAAGAATGTGAGTAAATTAAAAGTGCTCACACTCACGTGAACCAAAAATAGCTTCAATAGCGAGCGATGTCTTTCTGCAGTTCAAGACCTGAAAACACCAAAAAGTTTTCGGAACGCGGTAGAGTAATAATGAAAAGTATAGGATCAGAAGTAGTCTGTTGCAAGGAACTCGGCATGACAGACCTAAAAAACACTCGGAGGTTTTGGGTTATGAGACGTACACACATTTTGATCAGCTTTGCAACTGTCTTGTTAAGACCAACTGTACTGACTCACCAGAGTTGCTACGGTTTACGGGGCTCTGTTGGAAGTTGAGACTGCGCTGCGAGTCCCCGGTCTCTTGCTGGGAGCTGGAGCCTACTTTTCCTGGACGAGCGGTCCACGTTACAGACCGCTGGTCAAGGACGCGTGGGCTCTGGGAACGAGATTGGGAACGAGATTGGTAACTCCCTGGAAAGCATCGACCGTTTGCCGGACCATGCGGCTATCGAATAAGGGAAATATTTGAACTCAAACAGCCACTGTAAGTGAATTCTCTTGCTTGGTGAAAATTTGTCGAGCTACCTTCTCGAGCAAACAGAAAGGATGGAACAGATTACGCCAAATTCTACCGATGTGGCCGGCAACTTGAAAAAAAGCAACCGAACGATTTTCAAGTTGCAGTACTTGATGCGTATGCTCGAGATTTGCAACATGGCTCCTGTTAGTAACAACACAACTGTGGAAAGTAATAAAAAGAAATAAATGAGTTCTTTATTGAACACTTATTTCGTGGTATAATGAAATACAAAAGCTTTCTGACAATTAATGTTGGCCGTGGGTGTTTAACAATCACAACATGATGGGCACTCCGAGGCTTGCACTTCAACGAAATGTGAGATCTGGAGGGCCCTGCAAAACTATGTGATTCACGTAAGTACGTAAAACTTGCAATATACGGTTTAAATTGGAGGTTTCTTAGTTCGTGGTGAGAACCAATCAGCATAAATTCTGTTTTTGCTACATTTAGACTTAATTTGCTTGCCAAAAGCCACTCTTTACACTGTCAAGGTTTTCTAACGTATCGACATAAGATTCGTATCATATGCAAACAATTGAGTATCGTGCCTTGAGCAGCGGGAAATTCAGTAAATCATTTATACATAAGAGGAGAATAGAGGGCCAGGAATAGATCTTTGAGGAATGTCCTCGGTAATTCGAGTTTCAGATGACATGGACATTTTTGCTTGCGATTAGTTAGATGAAATTTTATCATTGATGGAACTTTCTAGTGATGCCAAATAGTTCAAACTTGTGCAGCAGCCTCCGGTGATTCAAAGTATCAAATGCCATTTCCAAGTCCAAAAACACAGCCACGTTAAAAATTTTCCGATCCATATTAAAGAGAGTCGAGTCCGGTCATTATAACAATGGCTTTATTGATTTGCGAAAGAGTCCATAGTCCTTACTGTTTCTAACGTGGGAAGGTAGACTGTTGAAAAAAGTTGCGGCAGTATCCTGAAAAGTGCCAGATTCCTTGGGGATACGTAACAGTGGGGCAACAGAGGATATCAAGTTGTATGCAGGCACTGCATGAGTGGCTAAGTGTGAGGTATTAAGGCAAATTTGTATCATTCAGTTATTTAAAAGTCAGTTTAAGAACAGAAAGTTTGCGTCTCTAAGCAATATCTAGCCAGTTTAGTGACACTGGGTCAGACGTATTAGCGTATTTCCTCAACACAAACCCCGCACATGCATTTTGTACTCTCTAAGAGAACGGCAACAGTCGAACGCCAAATAGTTGCTTAGAAAGAGTATTGTGAGAAAGTCTTATTATCTGAGCATTGAGTGTGCACTCTTAGATCAAACAATGCTGCACCAGACATCAAAACGACCGCAACTTCAAAGATCACGGGAACAAAAGTAATTTGGGCCAATTTTGGGTCAGCGGCTTAACTGATTTTGATCTTCACGCAAAATGTACCAACATTATCTGACAATAATTAAAATAGTGTAAAACCTGCTATCGCAAAACGTTGAGCCCCAAATGGGTTTTCAATATAGGATAGACTTTGTCACTCATAGGTAATATAAGAACTGAAGAATGATAATGATAAACCGTATTCAAGAATGGCGCACAATTTATCATTCTTTTTGTTCATGCAAATTACACATCCAAGCCTCATTTTAAAGAAGACATTCTTTTCAAGTTAGCACATGCAAACGAGGTTTGGTAGGGTAATTTTCATAAAGACAAAAGAATAGTTTATTGTCCGCCATTTATGAATACGGTGTATATGTAGGGCGTAGAAAGTAAAGGAACACGGTATTCACCCTCCTCCCCCCCCCCCCGGGAGAGGGCTGTGAGGAATCATGGGAAAAAATAAAAAGAACACGAGGTTCGTGTGATCCGCCATTTTGTGTGTGTGTGTGTGTGTGTGTGTGTGATGCTCCATCCCTCCGCATGTAACATATAGCGCATTCTCTATGTAGTAAATGTTCAAATGCACTTTGCGACACTTTGTGGGGGACTTGCTTTATGGCGCAGTTCACAATCCTATATCTTAATAACCAGTAGAATTCACAGGTGCGCCCAGAACAAAATGACTGAGAGTGACAGATTATCACACCCACACAGGTGCTATGAAACGGGACCTACGGCTTATCGTCCTTATCCGAGAAGACTAGAAAATCTAACCATTTGCAGATGTCATTACAAAGGCAGCACTTTCTCCTCAGTTACCTCCCACACGGAGTCCAGTGCTAACCGATCTAACCGGTTTTAATAGGTCGACGGTTGGCTGAGTTGGTAGAGCACTTGAAGGTAGAGAAGGTCGGCTAAATGACTAGCCTGCGAACGCAGACGTATTTCCGGCGGTCATTTCTCTCCTCCGAAAAATAGCGTCTGCGAAACCGGGCTGCCAAACGATTTCTGTGACGTAAAATCCTTAGCCAATCAGAGTTAGGCTCATAAATCTCCAGAAGTAACTCACAGGGGTTCTCGCAGGGAACACGCAAAGAACTTGCGCGTTTTCCACGTAATCACAAGTCAAATCAATGGGGGACAACATGAAGGATGCGATTCGAAACGTTTGCGAGATTTTCGGTATCAAAAAGTTAAGTAGCCATCAGGAGGATACGATCAAGCATGTTGTGGAGAAGAAACGCGATGTTTTCGTCAATTTGCCAATAGGATTTGGAAAGTCCTTAATTTATCAAGCCTTACCTGTGGTGTTTTCGTGTACTATGCTCTTCTGAGAAGAATGTTGTGATCGTGATTTCCCCATTAACAAGCTTAATGAAAGATCAAGTGAGTCGCCTTACCTTCCTGGGAATCGGAGCACTATTGTTGGCCGAAGTACCAGATCAGCAATCATAAGCGGTTCAGAACGGAGAATTTTCGATTGTGTTTGCATCACCAGAATCAGATGTGAAAACAGGCTCGCGCAAAGGGCGCGCGAATCGGGCGAAGACCACTTGAGTGTCTTTTCTCTCATGCGATGTGATTGGCCCAAAAGAAAACAAAGGTAGTTACGTCAAAGAAATCGTTTGGCAGCTCGGTTTCGCAGACGCTATTTTTCGGGAAAGAGAAACGACCGCCGGAAATACGTCAGCGTTCGCAGGCTACTGCATGACCAAACAACCAAATTGCAAACAGCTGAAGTATGTTAAGGAAACTGATAAGTACATTAACATTATGCTAACCTTGCGTTGCTCAGAAATAATCTGTCGTCAAAGAACTTGTTTTTAGATGAGTTCGTTTTGCAATGACTGCGTGACCAACGAGTTATACGCAAGTGGTTCAGCTATGTTAGGGATACAGTAGACTATCATTATTCTGACCTTATATTGCTCAGAAGTAATCTATAGACAAGAAACTTGTGTTTCTTTAGCTGAGTTATTTTCAACTTTACAAAGGTTAAACATATCCTGGCGTGAAATCGAAAGTTGGTCCAGCGTTTGGTCCAATTTCCGGGTCACCATTGTCATAAATAGGCGTATGAACCAGCTTCCTCAGGTGTAAATCAACCGAGTACATGAGACCAAAAGCATCCTTTAGCGTATCAGGGTGACCATTAAACATGTGGTCAAGAGATTTCAAAAGCTTGGTATACACCTTGTTGAACTTTTCTGCCTGTAAGTGAGCTCTTGAATTCTGTTCGTATTTGGTCATCCGGGGATTAGCGATCATCGGCCATACACCTTCAGGATCGAAGGGAATCTTGGGACCCGTAAAGTGGTATGTGCCATTACAGACCTTCTGAAAAGACAAGTATTTTTAATTATAAATAAGTTGTCATGCAAAATTGTACAGGGAATTAGTTTTAAACACTATCGAGAGCAGGAAAGAGAGCTCCAATGCCGGAAAACCGAAGACTAATTAAGACTTGACTCAAGTAATTAAGAAAAAGACTTCCCCAATTGTTATTGTCATTGTTATTGACATAGGAAAGTAGAGTGGGTTTCAATCAAAACCAAAATCAAAGTTAAACCAAAATGGTAAAATCAAATTCAAAAGTGATTTCTTTGGCTAATCACAACTCATGCTCACAATCACAAGAGCCAATCTTAACGCAATGCAAATTCACACAGTTGATACAGCCGGCGCTCAGCGAAGCAAAACACGCGCGAGCAGGTCACAATTAGTTTGTTTGGCCTTTGCTGGCTGAGAATGTGGCGCGAGTTTCTTACGACAATCACTAAGCATAGTTTTAGTACAATTGTACTGAAAAACCAAAGCAATGACATAATTACCTACAATAGTCAACTGAAAACCACGCTTACATAGCCAGCAAATATGCACCATCAAATTCAGCAATACGAGTACACAATATGGCATTAATAGCAACCTTTAGATGGGAATAGACCATTTTACAGTTCTATGCTCAGTTACCAGGCCTTTGAATAAAAGCGAGGCTGGAGTTGACCTTGTTTTGATACAAACCTCACTTCTTTGATTATGTAAATCATGCCGTTCTGATGCTAACTAGTCCTATTTACATAAGAAAAGCAGTGAGGTTTGTATCAAAACAAGGTCAACTCCAGCCTCGCTTTTATTCAAAGGCCTGGTAACTGGGCACAGAACTGTAAATTGGTCTATTCGAGTAAGACTACGACTTTTAGGTTTTGGCGACACCCATGTCGAGAACCTCCAAATCAAACGTACTGGATGTGCCCATAGTTTGGAAAACTAGTCGCTGATGTACTATAATCTATTAGTGGCTCATAGTCCCGCTGTAAGATATTCATAGTAAGCATAACAAACCTGAGAGTGATCAATCACAGGCCGATCACCGCCATCCTCGTTCAGGGTATGGTTCTTGGTTTTATTAAAAACTCGAATCTCGCGCTTCTCGGCAACTGAGTGGAACAAAAAGTAGTGGGAAAGGCTCTTCCCGGATTCTGTATTCCAGGAAACAGGGTTACATGGAGAGCTTCCTTCTCCCTGTTCTATAATGAGTTGAATGGCTTCCACGGCGGTGAAGTAGTCGTATACCTCGAGAGGCTGTCCTTGTACAGACCAGTGTTTGACATTGACTTGTCTACTCTTGTTTCCCGTGAAAATACTGTTATCTCTGCCACAATTCGTTAGGTTGGCAAGAGTGTTTAAAATGTGAATGTAGAATCCACCAATCGTGTTGTTGTTTTTCACGATTACCCTGTCATCGCGAGGAAAGTGTCTAAGCTGTCGTAAAATTAAACAAGAGAAGATCAATTCACTAATGTAATGCTTTTTTAATTTCTCACCCGTAGTTGGATCAGCGGTTTTCAATTGAGTGTCGAAAGCTATACCGTTAACCCGAGGACAGGAGGGAAGCCCTGTCTGTCGCCCAATTTTCAATAACGCCAAGACTCTGGGGCATAAAATAAGGACTTGTACAACTTGTCTTGTCGTGGCCGGGCTTTGAGGTGACGCGTTCTTTTTTCTTAGAGTGAATATTAACGAACCGAAATTGAGCTATTACGTTATTGCAATTGCTATACGCTTAGTGATTGCCTCGTTTCAACCAATGAAAAACCAACCAAAATCAGTTACGACTTGCATACGCGAAAAAGCCTGAAATTTCGCATTCTGATGGGATAGTTGTGCTGTTTGGTTTTAACTTGCTGCGATTGGTCAGGGTAGTTTCTTTGGTTTTCATTTTACGACACTCAATCGAAAACCGTTCAAATGTATTCTTCATTAATTAACCGGCTTGGTGATTGAGGTGAATATCTGAAGGCCATGGTTGTTGCTGTGCGATTACTATGCTAAGTAGCCTATCGCCCTTATTTGAGCAATAGACCACGTGCTTCTATGGTTTATAGGCTGACAGACCACGCGGGATTTTGGAAAACAGGAAAATAACAAATTCTCTCTCTCTCTCTCTCTCTCTCTCTCTCTCTCTCTCTCTCTGACATGATAAACCAGAGCTGATCGACCAATCAGAGCGCACGCATTGATTTAGTTTTTATAGAATCTAAACTGAGAAAAGTATCGTATCTGATCAGCTAGATTTGCGGCCAATCCGATTTCGGAATCTAGAAATTAAATAATCCGGATTTCTCCTTAGACCATTTTAAATTTTCGTTTCCAGGAATCAGCAAACAGGATTTTACCTCGGTAAACCAAGATTTTGGAAACGGAAAACAAGTAATTGAAAGTCTACGAATTCTGAAACCCGAAATTAGAAACAGAAACGACAAAACAGAGAAATTTACTAATTTTGCTGCCAAACTATGCCTTCTAGTCCGGAAATCAGAAATTAGAAATAGTAGGAGCCCATTGGCTCCTGGAAATAGGTCGCAATGCATTCTTAAATTCAATTTTTTGAAATCAGAAAAACGATTTTCCGTGATCCGAAATCAGGAATCCTAGATTCCCAAAACGGAAATCAGGAATCCTAGATTCCCAAAACGGAAATCAGGAATCCTAGATTCCCAAAACGGAAATCAGGAATCCTAGATTCCCAAAACGGAAATCAGGAATCCTAGATTCCCAAAACGGAAATCCAAAACGGAAATAAGGAATCCTAGATTCCCAAAACGGAAATCAGGAATCCTAGATTCCCAAAACGGAAATCGGAAATCGGAAATCGGAAATCGGAAATCGGAAATCGGAAATCGGAAATCGGAAATCGGAAATCGGAAATCGGAAATCGGAAATCGGAAATCAGAAATCAGAAATCAGAAATCAGAAAATCACTGGCGTGACGTAAGCCTACCCACAATGCCTTGTACCCAATTATCTTATCATATGTGGGGAAGGGGTAGAGATGGGGAGTAGAGGGGATGGCAGAGTAGGAGGGCTTTCAATCAGGAAGCTTCGCGGCCAACCTGTTTTCCTGATTCTAAAATCAAGAAAATCGTAAATTAGGTGCAATTCAGTTCTAAGTTCTGATTGTTTTAGATATGAAATATTTGATTTTCAGGCCATGATTAACCGATATTAGAGATAGCAATGGAAAAATCAGAACTCTGAAACTTGAAATCAGAATTTAGAAATCAGAAATCTGAAACCAGAATTCAGAA
>BLFK01000735.1:1245714-1258214 GCA_014634185.1 Astreopora myriophthalma
AGAGAGAGAGAGAGAGAGAGAGAGAGAGAGAGAGAGAGAGAGAGAATCATTCAATTTAAGTTTTACAGCAATTTGCGTCGAAATCATTGTAACTGATTTTCGAGTGACGACTAACAAGAAACACATGCACTTTGGGCTAGACGGTTGTGACATCTCGTCTAGAGGGCGCTTATAGCATGTTTTATGTCCTTCCACAAAAGATAAAGCTCATTAAAGCTGAGCTGGAGCTCTATTGTGTTGTTGTTCTATCCAATTCATGGGATTTATAACGGTGAGCTTGTTTCAACGAGATTCGGAATATTGGCTCATGTTATTGTCAGGAGGTGTCAATGGTAATTTTGAGCTCTTTGAACGAGTGCTCGACGAGTCCTTGACGTCATTTCTCCTCGATCAAGCTCTTTATATTAGGGCATACCGGTCAATTTTGATAACGGGTAACGTGGAACCATTTCATCCAATTTATTACTTCAAAAATTTCAAATTTTATAGTACACTCGACAAAATTACTCAATTCTGATTGGTCGAGAGCAGTACAATTAATCCCAAATAGTACTCCATAAGAGTACCTATTAAGTTTCCATGACAACGGCGCGTAAGCACAATCATAAGCGGCAAATTTGAACGTCAACAAAAAATGGCCGACAGTCGCTTCGATTCGCAATTTCCAGTGAAGACGTGCTTCAAAACTTAAAAGAAACAGCAAGCAACTACAACACGAAGAAATCTCAGAAGAAACACGACAGAAAGAAACAGAAGAAACACGAACAAACACGAAGAAACATGAAGAAATCTCAGTTCGTAATTTTGTTGAATGTACTATAAATAAAAAATCGTACGACCTTCTCGTACAATTCGGGATTAATAGATACTCGTGATTTTGATTTTCAAAATCACTCGTACCTATTAATCCCGAATTGTACTTGAGGTCGTGCGATTTCCTATACAAACCGCCTTCATCTCCAAATGAAAGCTCAAAATTTTGCCAGTTTGGTGTTGAAACACATTTTCACGCGATTTGGGTGAGCAATACTTGTGTTTAACGTTCTCCTTTCTTAAACTGTCTCTATTATCTCCGAGCCTTTATGTCTGGCGTACCTCGTAAGGGAGTTTAAGATCTACGACGCGACGGTAGCGAAAAACGTCGCTCAAAATTGCAAGTTCAAGTTTTTTAATCTCTCTCGTCATATTGTCAGTTTGTTTAACTTTTGAAAGCTAGCGGGAGAACCCAGGAACTGAATTTAGAGGTGCAGTGTCAAAGCGAGAAAAGAAAATTCCAATTCGCGACTATGTGTTCACGTTCTCTGTAAAACTTGAGAAATGATCATTTCACGTCGCAGATTTGCTGAGAACGGGAAAGAAATGTACAGAAATAAAAAAGGCACGTGAAGGGCGTGCAAAGCTTTTATTTTTCTTCATTAAATATGCAAATTTTGCGACGTTGTCGCCGCCGTCGCGTCGTAGATCTTAAACTCCCTTATATGCTACAAAGAACACCGGGCCCCAAACCTGAGACTAAGCCTTCTCGGAAGTTGGAAACAGAGCGTGGGTTATTTAACGTCCCACATGCACGCTATTCTTGACATCGTTAATTTGATACAAAATATTATGGAACTAAAATTATTCACAGTGGGATTTTGATTTAAACAAAGGCCTTCGATACTGCCGACCATTCAATTCTACTCCACAAAGTCAATCACTATGGCATCAGGGGTATCATTAATGAATCGCATTCCTCTTATCGTCTTGGTTGTTTACAAGTAACTGAAGTGAATTCCAATCAATCAATCAATCAATCAATCAATCAGTCAGTCAGTCAGTCAGTCAGTCAGTCAAGCAATCAGTCAGTCAATCAATCAGTCAATCAATCAATCAGTCAATCAATCAATCAAGGTTTTGTGCTGGGTCCAATGTTATTTATGATCTGTATCAATTATATTCACCGGTCTTCATCAAAATTTTCTTTGCTTTTTTTGCTGACGACACCATCTTGCTGTAAGCCAATAAAAGTAAAAAATCCCTTGAGGAAATTGTCAACAGCGAACTGCTTAAAGTGTCATATTGGCTAAATACAAATAAGCTGACGCTGAATGCTAAAAAGTCAAACTATGTAATTTTTCACCCATACCAACGTAAGATGGACTACTCGGTCAATATTCAAATGACTGATGATAGTACCCACCTTTCTATAGCCCCCCTCAAGTGTAAGGATTATGTTATTTTGCTGGAAAGCAAGCTGAGCTGGAAAGTTCACATTAATAGAACAGTATTGCACTAAAAGTAACTAGAATCATTACACTCATTGCTTGTCTAGGGCGCTTTGTTCCCCGTCACTTAGTCCTATTCTCTCAAGTGTTTATTGTCCTTTAATGTTGGCTCCAAACTTGCTAAAATACATGTGATTGACCTTACAAATTTTACATTTCTTGCAATTTCTTGGTTGTAGTTTTTAAGAACAACGTGTTGATATACAGTAATTGGTATTTGTCATTATTTGTCATTGTTATTTTATAATCCTTAATGTAATTGCATATAAATAATCTACTGTAATCATACATTTAGTATGCTTACCGCTGTAACTCTGTAATTCCGCCCGCCTAGTAGATTAGACTAGATTAAAATATTGATGAATTAAAATGTTAAAATATTGATAAAATAAAGTAATTATTAATGAATATTAATTAAATACTAATTTAAATGTTAAGTGAAATATTAATTAAATTATAATACTATTTACAATCGAAACTATTAACTCCATTTTATATATGTACACTAAGTTGAGCAGATATAACAATTTGTTCTACATCCGTCAACACCAGCTGGTAAATCTTTCTTTCGTATCATCGCTCTGAATTCTGTCACGGATTCGATTGTCCTTTCCTTTTTCGTTAACTTTCCTCAGAGCGATGGCTCTAAATAGCTGATTGAATGCTTGCCATGAGTAACAGTGCGGTAAAGCGGCAGCCTGAAGTCAGGGTTCGTTAAATGATATCTTCTTTCTTCTCCACAGTTGACTTCGAATAGATCCGTTAAGTACGTCGGTGCAAGACCGTTCTTAACTTTATACATTAGTATAAGTATATCTTGTAGCCTTCTATTGTGTGATGTTGTTAATTTGGCTTTCTGGAGTAATGCTCCATGTGAATCCGATGCGTCTTTAAATACCGCCCTAAAGCTCTTTCCTGTAGCCTTTCAACTTTTCGCCAATCAGAAGCTCGAGAAAAATGCTACACTAAGTGGCAATAGGTGAGGTGTGGTATTATGGTAGATTTAAACAATTGTAGTTTCGCACGAGTTGTTGATAGATAGATCTTCTGTTGGATACATCTTATAGCATCAAATGGAAAGCAGGAAAAAATCCGAGCTCCAGATGGTATTTGAACCCACGACCCTCCGTGGTGTAGTCGGACGCTCCAACCATTGAGCTACTGGAGACTCTATAGTCAGCAAGGGTGAAATGTGGGTATAGTCTAGAACGAGGAGGCAGCGTAGCCTAGTGGTCCGGTTATCGGACTTGTGATCCGGAGGTCCCTGGTTCAAGTCCTGCTCTAACCATATGGTAAGTAGTTTTTTTTGGTACGCATTGGAGTACACGGACTTTACCCATGCCCATTTGCTAAAATGATAAATTGTTCTAAGGTAGTCCCTGGAACAACTCCTCAGCTGCGCTTGTAAATAGCAAACTGGTCTGCCTCCTGCCAGTTGGGATTCTTAACCGTGTTATGTTCATTTGTAACATTTGTTTCATTGGCCCTTAAAAGCCCCTTGAGGTGAGTGGTCAATTAAGTATTTATTTATTTATTTATTTATTTATTTATAACTGCATCACGCAGTCACGTAGTCGAGTTTTAAATAACCAGGTATGACTCATAACTGCATCGCATAGTCACATTAACGTGACTGGTTTGGATCATACTTGACTGGTCGTCGACAAAGGTGCGAAATTAGTAGTTTTCTTTCAAATGCAAAATATATTTCTTGCTGTGTGCCTCAAGGATCCATTTTAGGGCCTTTGCTCTTTCTTATTTACATAAACGATCGTCCATATTCTCTTAATTGCTCGAAACCTAGAATTTTTGCGGGTGATACAAATTTAACCTTAACGGCATCTTGTTTTGTTGATCCACAGAATAAGGTGAACAGCGAGTTACAAAGAATAGGGCAATGGCTCTCCGCAAATAAGTTAAGTTTGAGTATTGTCAAGACTGAATATCTATTAGTTTGTTCTAAATATAAGGCTACCGAATTGGCATGGCTTCTAAATATCAAAATGGGTGTGATCCAATACAGAAAGTTAAGACCAGCAAATCTGTAGATCTGGGTATTTATATTGACGAGCATCTGTCCTGGTCAAACCACGTTGGTAACCTAGCAAAGAAAATTTCCTCAGGCCTTGCTGGTTTAAAACAAGTCAGACCATTTGTCTCTACGGAAATTTTGCTCGTTATCTACAAATCATTAATTCTTCCCTTGTTCTATTACTGTGATGTTGTTTTGGCAGGATTAAACGCCTCTCTGATAGACCAGAAAAACTTCAGAATAGGGCAGCTCATATCATTAATCATCCTGGTTGGGCAACAAGATTAGGTGATATTTTAAAAATGCTAAAGTGGGACACCCTTGGAGTGTGACAACATCATACCGCTATCATGATGTTCAAATCCTAAATAAAACAGTGTCGTCCTCCCAGTGTAGTATAATATAATCATTTTTTTATGGAGACCTCGGCGAAAGTGTGCAGCAACCAGAATGGTAAGTGTGCTTTGACTTGTTTTTATATGTTTTCTGTTTGTTGTGTTTGTGATGTACTTCCGATTCAAAACTTATATTATTCATTCACTACTCCCACATTTGTTTTGGTATTTATTTACTTATTTATTTATTTCAATATTTATCCAGGAGCATCCGATTTAGCAAGGCTAGTTTACATGGAGCCCTGACATTGAATGTATATCCCAAGCAAGTAGACCTTTCCATTTAATTTTAATATATCTTTTTATTTGAAGTGAATGACTCTGATGCTAAGTATGAAAACATCGGACTGTTTTCACCTAGTTAATCCTTAAATGTCACATCCTAAGTGTGAGAGGCCTTAGCAATTTTCGTAGGCGTAGAGCAATTTTTACATGGTGTAGGAAGCAAAAAGCTGATCTTGTATTTTTGCAAGAAACTCATTCCACTATTTAAAGACAGGATCAGTCGAGAAAAGAGTGGGGCGCTTTTATTCTCTTCTCACATTGAGGTGCAAATGCTAGAGGTATTCCAATTCTCTTGAGGAACGGTTTGGACTTAAATATTCAAATGAGGGAAATTAGCTCTGATGGCAGGTTTTTTGTGATAAAAGCCGCTATTTACAATTGAGTATATACAATCGCGAATATATATGGCCCTAACGAAGATGTTGAAGCTGTTAGATTTTATCGTAATTTATCAAAATTGTTAAGAGACAATGATTTTTGCAATGAAAATATAATCATTGGTGGTGATTTCAATTGCCCTCTGGATATCACACTTGACAAAAAAGGCGGTCTACCAATTCCTCGTAAGCACGTAATCAGCTCTATTGATGAAATGAAAAATGAATTTAGTTTACTCGATATTTGGCGCCTGAAAAATCCAACATCGCAAGGTTTTACTTGGGACGTTGTTCGCCATTCGTATTTTGTACATTAGATTACTGGTTGATATCGGACAAATTACACGACTTGGTTACAAGGGTCGACATTATACCTTCGATTAAAACAGATCACTCCGCTATATTTCTTTAACTTAAGAAAATTAAATCCTGCAGTAGAGGTGCTGGTTTCTGGAAAATTGATACCACCTTACTAGTGAATGAAGACTATAAAAATATGATAACAACCAATCTACTCAACTGGCTTGATGCGGGTAAAGATCGATACACATGATCCAAGACTTTTGTGGGATTCGGTCAAGTTCAATATAAGGTCAAATTCCACTATCTTTTCGAAACAAATTGCTAATTTTCGAAGGAAAACAATAGGAGGAATTGAATAAACGATTCCAGGAATCAGAGCTTCAAACAAATCCGTGTAGTGACACCCGTTCGATAATGAAAAAATGCAAGCACGATCTTGAAGCACTGTACAAAGACAGGGTAGAAGGAATCATACTTCGAGCAAGAGCTTGATGGCATGAACATGGTGAAAAAAATAGTGAATACTTTTTACATCTTGAGAAACGTAGTCATGTTAAAAAACACGTACGAAAACTACATATAAGTCGCGTAATCTCCACTGACCGTTTTATGATAATGAATTTACAACGCCAATTTCATAGAAACCTGTATCAAAGCGAAAATCTTGATTTGGACAGCGCAGAATCCTCATTTTTTTTGTTATACTCTAATTTACCCAGCATCTCTAACGAGCCTAAGTTAATTTGCGAAGGTAGAATAACAGATGAAGAGTGCCAAAATGTTCTTAAAACGTTTCCAAATGGAAAAAACGCCAGGCGACGGCGGGCTAGCTAGTGAATTCTATAACACTACCTGGTCATCGCTTAAAGATCTTTTGATCGATTCTTTCAACGAGGCTTTTGTGAGAAAGGAAATGTCTCCATCCCAGAGACAAGCTGTTATTACTCTTATTGAGAAACGTGATAGGACTTACTTGGAAAAATTGAAGACCAATCTCCCTAACCAATGTTGACGCCAAAATTGCGTCGAAACTTTCAGCAACCCGAATTGTTAAAGTCTTACCGGAAATTATTCACAGCAACCAAACTGGTTATGTATCTGGTCGCTACATAGGGGAAGTCGCAAGATCAATTTTAGACATAATGGATTATATGAAATCTTATCATGTTCCCGGAATGTTACTCTCCTTAGAAGTGGAATTTTATGTTCAAATGTTTGAAAGCATTCGGGATGGATACAAATCTTTTACACTAATATGACAAGCTGTTCCATTATTAATAATGGAACACTCTCAGCGCGCTTTGAAATAAATAGAAGTGTATGGCAGAGAGACCCTCTCTCTCCTAACTTATTTATTATTGCCGTAGAGTTATTGGCAATCGCTATTCGTTCATGTTCAGAAATAAAAGCGATTAAAATAGATTTAAAAGAATTCAAAATTATCCAGTATGAGGATGACCTAACAGCTTTTATATCAGATATTACATCTGCTCAAAACCTCTTTAAATTAGTTGATCAGTTTGAAAAATGGGAAAGATTTCCGTACAGTTCCCTACATTAATTATACATACATATTCCTACTAACCCTCTTCCAAAAAGAATGAGCGTGAATAGAGTTTTGCTAGGAATATGCATGCATAATGAAGTAGGGACCTGTACGGAAATCTTGCCGAAAAATGCTCCGGTCTAATGGTAAATTACACAAAAACTGAAGCAATGTGGATTGGCTCCTCGCGCTATAACACTGAAACACCACTAGCACTGAAGTGGAAGCAACTGTAAAATTTTCTTCGACAGGAAAGAGTTTATGTCTTTTAGGTGATATTAATATGTGCCTGCAAAATTTGAAACTTAATTATAGTCGAGATTTCTTATTGACTCTTCAAAGCTGTCATCTCCTTCCAACTATTGACAAACCAACACGCGTTCATGCAAATTCAGCAAGTTTAATTGATAATATTTTTGTTAACAATCCTCAAAAGGTACTCATCAGTGGTAACCTCATTACTGACGTCAGCGATCATTTTTCACAGATTTGCATTTTGACTTCAGCAAGAGATAAACATAAACAAATAAAAAAGGTGACCTCTCACATTTCAGTCCTGATAGTTTAATTCATACCTCGCTCAGATCGACTGGAATTATATCCTTCAAACACATGAAATAATATAGACGAGTTATTTTCTACATTCTATAAAACTTTTAATAAAATTGTAAATAAGCATGCACCGATTAAAACCCTTTCTCAACGAAGGACTATGAAACAGTTCTCAAAGCCATGGATTACGAAGGGGATAAGAGCTTCAATTAAAGTAAAAAACAGACTGTACCTAGTTGGGGACCTTGACAAGTATAAATACTATCGAAATTAAGTATTTATTCTCACACGTTTGAGTAAGAAACGATAAAATTGCGACTTTTTTCAGCGAACATTTAAACAATATGAAAAAGACGAGGCAAGGGATAAATGGATTACTAAACCGTCGCAAAGGAAACTCTAAAATAATTAACAAGTTAAAGGATCCAGATAACAGAAATATCCTAACCAATGTAGCCTCACGTATACCTAATATTTTCAATAAACAATTTTCGACTGTTTGCAACAATCCAGTAAGTAAACTACCACCGGCCGACCGTCCCTTTACAGATTACCTTAGAAAGTCCAAGTCCCCAGTTTCTTCATTTTTCTTCATTTTTCTTCAAACATGTTACTCCATGTGAAGTTAAATCTCAAATCCTATCCATACCGAATAACAAATCACATGTAATGGCACTCGGTTATGCTCAAGGGCCTCTAATTGTCTACTCTATTGTGCTCTTGTGGCCGCTGTTTTTGTAGAACGACACATTAGTAAGAGCCTGAGGGTGATCCTTGGTTTATATTTTGGGATAAGTTTTGTTTGCCTGGGCGTTCAAGCAGAAAATGGCTTCTGAAATGCCTAGAATATGCTTAAATCAGATGCTGATCACGTTTATGTGGCAGCACTTTTTCTATATCTTGCTTACTGGGTTCCTAGATTTGAGCTTTATGTTCATTACACAGTACGTGACAGTTAACAGCTTACCAACGAGCAAACCGAAAAGCAGCCTAGAGCCGCCCATACCCAGGTCACAAGTGCAGCGTCATAATGGAGCGCAGGAAAAATTATCCTCAATACATGCTTTGTGGAACTAGATATTCCGGCAAGGCAGCCCATACAGGGGCGGCGTATTCCAATACGGACCTTACCAGATTGCTAAGACCAGGACAATACCCATGGCCGGCTTTTTTTAAAAACCCGTGTAAGGCTTACAAGCGCTTACGTGCTTTTTTAACAGTATAGTCACAACGGCTGGAGTCTCAAAGTCTTTAAACACCTTCTTGCACTTAAGGCATGCACTTAAGGGGGTTCAGCATGCTATGGTATAACAGGCGTCTTAACAGACGTCTCTTGCAGTGTAAGGTAGAACACCGGGGAAACACCTTGGGATTATTTCTACCACTGAAAGATTGTCCACATATCGAAATAGCTACTCAACTTACCGTGATCTGAAGCCGAAGCTTCCAGTGAGGTTGGAACGTGTTTAGTCTCGTGTCCTCTTGCATTTATCGGGGCTTTTGTATCAGTCGGAAATGTAGCTTTTGCATCCTTGCTCAGTGCAAACACTACATTGGTTGCTCTTGCGAGTAACACCATAGCCAAAACATACACATTCATTTTCATGAACTTGAGCGAAACGATCAGCAGTTTAGTCGATCGAGGAAAGGCTGATGGTCCAGATGCTTCAAACGGTTCCTCGACGCTGAGGCCTGAGGAACCTATTTGCAGTAACACAAAAACACACTTGACAGCTTGCATTCAATTGTCGTTAATTATAGCCTAGCTGATATAGCCTTTTAGCCAATCAGAAAGCCGGATTGGGTTCCAAATGACACAAATGGACCAATCAGCATGCGATACATCTCATTAATCGTTGAATCGAATTAAATATTCTTTTACGGTTCACTTACACCCGTCAGTAATAACGGCAATTCACATATTTAAAAGCAGCCCGTTCGTCAAGTCATTGTTTATTATACAACGAAAACCTAAAGTATAAATCTCAACTCGTCTCACGATTTACTTTCTCGATCAAGGATTATGTTGTGGATAAGGATTTTGATGTCTGCCATTGCCGAGACCTGGCTAAACTCTGGGTTTACCATGATTTTGAAATTGGAAATCTTACATCAAATGGCTACGGTTTCGTACACTCAGCTGGCAGATATGCTAGTCCGAATGTGACAAAATTTCAAGATGACCAATTTTATGTATCAAGTTACATATTTTTACATCAAGTTGTTATTTTATGTATCAAGGCGCTTAGTCAGTTTGGAGTGGTGTAAATGCAAAAATTACCACACATCGACGCTTAACCCCAATAATGCTGCTGCGGCAAATTTTCTGGGTTTTCTGGAATCCTTTAACTTGCGCAACATGTTCATGATAGCTGTATCCACCAGGCTGAACACTCCATAGACCCGGTCATTTCTCGCAGCGATGAGCAAAGCATGATTTTGAATTTTATTTCGGTATATGATTCCCTGGTATCCGATCATTACACTGTCTCTGCTAGTCTGTTCCTGCTAAAGGAAACGTATCTGTGCTCGAAAACTAAAAGCTAATGACATTGAGCAATTTAGTCAGGACATTGAGCTCTCTCCTCTTTTATCAGATTCTTCCAGTGACTTAGCTGGGTTTAACTCGAAAATATCTGGTATACTCAATAAACATGCACCCCTTGAATGGCGCTTGGTGACCATCCGCTCAGCCACTCGATGATTTAGTGAGGAGATCACTAGAGAAAAGAATTCGAAGTCGACTTGAAAGGAGATGGCAGAGGAGTGGGTCATCAGAAGATCGTCTTCACATTGAGCAAACCTGCATTGTGAATCAGCTGATATTCTTAGCCCTCTCTCGGTATTACATCAAAATGATTCATGATAACTGCCTTGACATTGTCTGAGTACGTAGTAAGTTGATGTATCGGAATCCTACCCGCATTGTGAATCAGCTGTTATTCTTAGCCCGCTCTCGGTATTACATCAAATTACTGATGATAACTGCCTTAATCAGAACAAACTGTTTGACATCGTCTGAGTAAGTAATAAGTTGCTGTATCGGAATCCTACACCGCTGTATCCCTTCTGATCTTCTGTGGTGGGTCTTGCAAATAATTTCATTGGCTTTTTTGTCGATAAGATTACCAATATTCGTCATGAACTTGAATCAAACCCTAGGCCGGCGATTCATCCATTTATAGAAGTTTCAATCGCAACAATAAGGCTCCATCATACATACATACATATTTATTAATCCTTTAAGTGAAAGACACTGTACAGGATGCTAAAAGGTCAAAAGGGTCCGATGGGAGTACATTTAAAGACTACATATGATCCTAACATATAAAGCTTATTGGAAAATACTTACGTTAACTATGATCATCGCCATTGCAAAATATTTAAATAAATTAATGTAGTTTCTACATGAGGCTTAACTTAACTTGGAAAGACCTAACTGATTCTGCACAGACAGCACCCCTAGGCAGGCTGTTCCAGAGGGGAATTACCCTTGGAAAAAAAGAATGCTTGTATGCATTTGAATTTGCAAATATGTGCATAAACTTACACGGATGATTAGCTCGAGTTCTAGAATACGAAGACTGGACTGAATTTGGAAGAGGTATATGGACTAAGTTGTGAACAACTTTATACATCAGAGCTACTGAATCTACGTATCTGCGTTTTTCTAAACTATCCCAGCCCAGTGACTGCGTCATACCTGTGACACTAGAATAACTAGAACAATCAGAGGAAACAAACCTAGCGGCAGCACGTTGAATTGATTCTATAGATGCTATGTGTTGCTTTTCAAAAGGAGACCAACAGGGTGAAGCATATTCAACACATGACCTAACTAATGAATTATAGGCCTGTTCTTTGACATAATTGCTGCAGCTAGATAGATTTCTACGTAAAAGGCCTAGAATCTTTGAGGCTTTAGATTTGACCTCTCTAATGAAATGTAGCTGCACAGTGTTAATCACAAAACATCAATCTCTCAAAGGGTGTGAGCGACCTGTCAAGTTCAAGTAGAAAAGAATATGCAAACGCGTTCCGTTCCGAAGCCGCCAGGAGGGAAGTATTTGATTAAAAAAAAAATGCCTACACCCTTTTGTTCCTTGTTGTTCAGTTAACGTTCGGGCCAAATTTCACGGAATTCCGTCAATTGTACATACCCTATTAATTCATTTGAAGAGGAGGCACTTTGCCGAAATCGTATTGCGAGTTTTCGCCTTCTAAAGATCCAGGAGCATGTCACGCCTTCTCGGAGAATTATGTCAACACCGGGCTCACACTGTGAGCCGCCAGCCAATAACATAGTAGAACCCCTGACGTTCACAGCAAGCAAAATGGCGCTTCGCGGGAAAGTTATAGTTTTTCAGTCACGTTTTCCCCAGTTAACTTCTGCGAGTACGTTTTCAGCAGCCAGCCATGGGTAAAACCAAGGGAAAAAAACGTTCAACAAAACAAAGAGAAACCGACGAGTCAGTGCCAATACAGAATTATAGATTGGCGCTCGTGGCCGACATGAACGCGATCGGGTAATTTTTTTTTTTTGTGTTCAGTAACATTGTCTTCAAATGGTAAGCGTATTTTTGGTTTTTTTAAAACAAGATGTGCAAGAATATTAGTATCCCCAACCGCAATTTCCTACACTTTATCAGGTTCGACGGTGACTTCTTTGCACGCAATCTCGACCAAAGCAGTTTGCCCCGAAAAGGTCGCTGGGGAGTTCACGCCTTACGGAGATTATGACACCTT
>BLFK01000735.1:1265714-1280294 GCA_014634185.1 Astreopora myriophthalma
AGAGGAAAGGAAAACAAGCTCACTCCAGATTTAGAAGAATTACTGCAATTAAATGCGGCACAAAACACCATATTCGCTGTTCTGAAGTTTGTAATTCCCGCTCTTCTAGCGCGGGGAAGCTCACCAAATATGACGTCACAAGATCTCTTTCCGATAAATTTTCCGAAGTTTCTCCGAACCGTTCCGTTTTTAAAGTGAGATATCTCAGCGATCTTTTGACTAAATCGTTTAAGACTTCAGATTTTGATTATTCACATCATTGACTTCAAATAAAGGTAGGTCCAATTTCGTTGCATTTGACCTTTAAAAACGATTTCTCAGCCTTTTTAT
The DNA here is from genome assembly GCA_014634185.1 of Astreopora myriophthalma. Classification (NCBI taxonomy): domain Eukaryota; kingdom Metazoa; phylum Cnidaria; class Anthozoa; order Scleractinia; family Acroporidae; genus Astreopora; species Astreopora myriophthalma. The sequence goes on from BLFK01000735.1 coordinate 1,266,045, forward strand.
GTATGCAGCGTTCTAATATTCCATCTAAATCTCCAAACAAACGTTATATCGCTAAATACTAAGACAAATCAAACAAAAAAATACCCACCTAAACAAGACAAATCCCACGTTGGAGGCGGCCATATTGAGCATTGCATAACCTTTCAACTTGAGCCTGCAGTCATTACTGGTCTGAGGCTAACTTTATGAACAGCTCAAAATGTAAGAACACTGTTTTTCAAACAAAAAGCAACGCTTTCCTGACATTACAATTAACACAAACTCGTAAACTTTCTAGTAGCCTCGTTTTCGTTTTACACATTGGGGTGACCACATTAATAATGGAATTTTCTTGTCTTCCTGCACTTCGATTCTTCTAGACTTTTGATATATTGTAGGGGACATAATATTCTGCTACTTTCTGTTGCAATTAGTGATAAGTTCACTCTTTTTATTCGCTAAAATGCTTGGACTAATCATTCTACCTTGCCAGTGGTATAGCCAGGGTACCGTTTCGGTATGTAGGCAAAAGCAATCCAGCGAAAAACGGAGACACATACAGGGCCTATATTTATAAACACGGACGTCTTTTAGTTACGGCTAGCTAAGCCACTACATTCACTCATTCCATATCCTAGTCGACTTGATTCAACCTCGTCACCACCTCGTCACCGTAGTCAGCTCCAGTTGAGAAAATTTTAGGAAAACGCAGCACCAAACATCCCTAGATATCTATCAAAAGCTCTCAGTATCCACGAGTTAGCCATTGGCTCCCTATGTTTTCGTTCCTTCTTTTTGTTTGTTTGTCAGCCGTTGAAATATTTATCTTTTCCTAATCCACCCTTTGCCACTCTTGTGTTGGCACGTTTCTCAAGCTCACCCAGTGACTTAGTTGAATCAAGAGATTTGTGAAAAATGGCTGTGTGAGCTGCTGCTCGGTTTTGGCTACGTTGTTGTAGTATTACTTAGAATGCTTTTGCTTGAAACTACCAGGCTCCTTTGTGTGATACGCGCAAATCAATGTAAAACTTGGAAACTAATCTAAAGCTGAAACCAACTGTCTATCAGGCCAATATAATTTAATGAATCATTGGACAGAGAGCGGCTCATTCGATTTAGTTCGTATTTTTGAAAAAAAGAAAAAAAGAAAAAGAAAAGTCCCCTGGTACCCAGGGTATATTTCGATACAACGGTTGTCTTGTGTGAAAGAGTGATACAAGGACAATGTTCTTTGTTGTGTCTGTATTTTTATTTCCTGTTGCCATGTCATGTCGCGTGCGTCTATGCCATTCGATATACAGTCCACTCAATTGGCCAAAAGCAAAACAAAAGCTTTTTGAGTTGTAGCAGTGGGTCTGTACACAGATTAAACTTGATTTCCGTCGTTTATTCCACTGCAATGAGCGCGGGATGACTCCGCAAACTCGTTCTAAAACTCCTACATACAACGCACTTACCAAAACAAGAAACCAGGAGTTCGATCCTAGTTGGGGTTCGATAGCAATACGATACAATAGGTGCCCCCCAATAGCGTGACCCACGGTCACGCTCGAGTAGCGCTAGCATCAACAAGACTCTACTACAAAGTCACGCAGAATACACGAATCAGGAAAAACTGTCTGAAAGCTTTGCCAAACGCGCCGTTACGTTCTGATTGAACAGGTTTAATCAGAGTTTATGAGTGTAAATCTCTAGCTCTTCTACTATGGCCAACGAACAAAAAGAAGTGGTGCTCAGCGGAGGGAATCGCTTCACTTGTACCACAGTTCACAGAGAACGTGTAAGAGCTGTTTGCCGTATTAAGAACCAAGAAACGAACGAGTAAGTTTATTCAATCCACAGCTATGCTTTATAATGCTGACACCTAACTGAAGGGATACTAAAAAATATTCAAGATGTATTTGGAATGAACCGGCGAATGGCGGTCATAACTACTCAATTTCACATCGATCGTATAGGAGTCAGTTGTCTCACACACACACAACATAGAGAAGGGAATATCGCAGTTTACATGTTTAATATTTATCATTTTTAAACTAAGTGACCATCTTTGACCATACGAATCCTCAAAACTTGAAATTTTTCGCGCCTTATAAGATAGAAAACTTAATCATCTCTGTATTCAGTCTGAAGACGTGTCATTTGTTAGGAGATGCGAGAATTCTACTCAATTGCAAAGTGTACGAGATACTTAAAAATTCTGGTTTCCATATGATCGCAGCGATCGTTGTGTTGAGATCGTTGCGATCGTTGCGATCATATGGAAACCAGGCTTTGGTTCCTCTAAGCCTTTGCTTCAATCAGTGTAACGGCTTTGTCACTAATCAAAGATGTGCATATAAAACTTCGCTTGCTGAAGCAAATACAAGTACTCGATCGTCTGCTCTTACAATCATTGTTGCACTATTAAGATGTACTTATAATTATGGAATTCTTGAGAAACCTATTTTAATGATTAATGCGTTCTGAATGGTCCTTTCTTTTCAGACTCGGCAGCGGATTCTACGCCAAGGTGACTTTGAAGGGCAAGGACATTTATGGCATATTTACTTGTAACCATGTCCTTGGTTCCGAAACAGAAGCCAAGAAAGCTGTAGTTACCTTTGATTTCGAAGGAACGAATCCAGGAGAAAGCGCTTTTAATATCCTGAAACCTGAAGATACATTTCAAACTCATGAGGTGAGTTTTGCCTTTGTTTGACAATATTTACATGCTATGTCGTGATCAATGACACGTTTTTGTGTGCCGAATAATATTTTAAAAGTTCTCATATCTCGGCAAAGCACGACAGGTGTCCTGAAATCTAAACTGACGTATGAGCAGAATCTATTACATATCATGGTCGATGTTGTCCTTCTTGTTCATCGTTGTATTCGTTTGTCACGCTAAGCCTCAAGCATTTCGAGTTTTTATTTATCGACAAACTCTCGAAACAAACAAACGAGTACTGTAGTACTTACTGACTTGTTTATCCCAACCTCTCCAGCTTACTGCACCATAGTTTGGGGCTCGCCATAAAATTAACTTTGTTCGTCTGGTAATTTTACAGAAACGAGTGGTGAGAATTACGCATAAATCTAGAATTCCATGATCTACATAAGTCTATCAAGACCGAACTGCTCCTTCCAAGCTAGCTAGGAAATTAACTCTAAACAGACAAATTCACACATATATCTATACGAGAAAATCTCATGCATCATGTTCCGTTTGCCTTTCTGTCGGTCACTAACATCAAGCAGTTTCATGTTTTTTTATCAAGGACTAAAATTTTTCTATTCTCTTAGAATTGATATACAGTTAACTCTACCTCTATACCTTCCTTCAAAAATAGCCTTTTAAAAGGGCACTTTTTTGCGTCAGCTATTGATAGTAATACTAGTTATTTCGTTCCTCTTGTGTCAAATTGTATTAAACTTGGAAATTGTTCATTACACTCTCTTTTTTTATTTATTATTATTATTTTATTTTTTTACAAGAACGTCTAATTTTGACACCGGGCTGAACGTTCCTTTTTTTTTTGGCGATTTGCACCTGAAAACTTTCTTACGATGTTCTTAAAGTTACATGACTTCGATGTGTGGAAGTTATTTTGGAAAGGTTGTAAATAAAAGCTGCTCAATGAATTGCAATTTTCCAGTTGTCAGTACTGAAAAGTTCTTCAATGTATCATGGAACAAGGAAACCACATTGTTCAAAAGAAGATAAACAAGTCCCTTAGTATTTGGATAAATTGTTGTTAGACTATAGTTTTACATCTATTTTCCCTTTATTTATACTACAAACGAGCAAAATAAAACCGTTGTAAACTGACTCTCATCCTGAGGTATGTTCTTAACATGTTCTTAGAATTTTGATTAATCTCAGCCTCAACGTCCTTATTTTATTTAATTATAGAAAAGGTTCTTATACCAGAAGTGTACTTTATATTCCAGTACGTTACATAGCTAAATGTTTTTTTTTAAATATATTCTGTAAAAAAAACTATTTGACTGTTATTGTTTCTGTGGCCAGCTCAACGCGTAAAATCTTTTCTTCGACACAGTTAGGAACCCTTATTTATACACGGTGATATTTAAAGCTTCAAGCTCGTGGGTAGGGTTAGACACATTGTGCTCGTAAATTTGACCATTATGCTTTTTAGCGTCACCCTGAAAATCTTACCATTATGCCGAAAATTATGCTCGTGTCAGACCATTATGCTCGTGTGATGCTGCCTGAAACTTCGCCTTTGAATCCACGGTACCACCCAAACGAGTCTCCAAAGCTTAACACGCAACATTTTAATATTTTTGTTTTACTCTTAAAAACGACGAAAAGCAACGCGTAGTATTGTATGTCAGCAATTTGGTATATGTTTATCTCATATACTCATATTGTTGTATTGAAGCGTTAATGAACATTCAATATAGTCTTGAAGCGCAAGGTCTTGCAAATGTCCAAACGTCGTAGTCAGAATGGAAAGGACCCTTTCAGATGAAGCTGATGATGGCTGAAGCAGGAGAACAAGCTTAGCTGGTGCTGACCAAAAGGGCAGCTCATCTGCAATATTCTTCCACCAACCAACTGGGTCAACATCAGGCCCAATTCCATCTGCTTTCGCCAGGTATCTCGGTAGCTCGTTCTTGAGGTCTCTTATAACAGCAGCATCATTGAGAAAGGAAATAGCATCAATGTCGTTTGCCACAGGACGTAGATAGCAGATTTGATGTGGGCTGAACAATCTAGCAGCTTTAAAGATTTCAACTTGGCTGTTAAGTGTACCCATCACTGTCTGAGAGAAGTAGTCCAAACCAGGCTGCTGGGCAACAATAGGGTTTCCTCCAGAGATGTGCCTCGATACAGCAGTGAAGTTTGGGAGGTTGAATTGACTACAATGACGCTGTTCTGGATGAATATGAGTTGCTGATACCATTTCCACGCTAGCGCGCCATCTCCCTCAAGAACATAGGTCGACTCAACCATTGGCTTACCCGTATCAGCAACTGCTGCAAGTCCAACCTGTAGGAAGCAACTCGATTGAACATCATTTAACATTGCCTCAATCTGCTTTAGGGTGGCAGCCTTGCTTCCAGCCTCTTGCAACCTTTGTTGCACGAAACGGAGGATCTTAGCAAACTGTAGCATGATATGTTGCGCGACCTCCCACCAGCTCCACCACCGTGTCGGCGAATACGACTTCATAGAGATACCAGTGCGCTCTCTTCAAGCTAGTAGAGTGGCAGGACTGTGGCCAAAAAAGCTGTCCCAGAGCTTCAAAAAGGGCTTGAGGATAGGGATATTAAAATGGTCACCAACACAATCTATGGCATGGGAGAAACAGCGAACATCAACCACTTTGGGAAAAACAACCTTCACAGTTCTCATGACAGCTCCATTCACAGAGGCTCCGTCTCTCATTGCCGCACAAAGGTTGTTGTTCTGAACATTATAATGTTGTGCAAGGACCATAATTAGTTCACGAGCTAATTCCTCCCCCTTGAGAGATTTGGCTACCAACTGTAGTCGTACCAGGCGCTGTTTAATTTCCCGATCTGCTGTAACAAACCTGATCACCATAGCCAAGCCTCGTTGTCCCATCAAAGATAACAGCAACATTGGTACCAGATCTCTCACCCTTGATTTTTTCTTCCTCTTCTTTTTTCACAAATGGAATCAACTGTCGCATGTGAGTCGCCGATGTGAGACGGTAGCCTTCTTCTTCGAGTAGTTCAGGAAAATCATCCATCTTGTGAAGTGGCACTCCTGCCTTGAGAAATGTCTTGAGACGTTTCACTCTAAACACTCTTTGATTGTCACTGAGCATTTCTCCTTTAGTGTGGAGTTCTTGGTCATAGTTTTTCATCGCGTCAACTATTGACATCTCTTTTTCCTTCTTTTCCTTCTTTTGCGATAGCCTTTCCTTTCCCGGGAAATGTGCTTCGAAGACTCGACGTGGCGCTTAATAATGCTTGTTTTCACAGAAACGTCTTCCCTACAGGCCTTACAGAATAGCTTACCATTAGACTTGCGAAAGGGCTTGTCTTTGAATTCAGAGAAGTAGACTTCTTTTGACTCGTCTTCCCTGGCCCTCGTTGAGTTTTGTTCTTGCCTTTATTAGAAGCAACAACACGACTTCTTGCAAAATCGGATGCTTGTGTCCTTCTTATTTGGGTTAACGCGTTTGTCACGGTTTCTCCTTGGTCAGAAGAGCCAGAAACTGAATTGGGGTCAACTGAACTTGACTCGGGACTTGCCATGTTGTGATTGTTGTCAGGATGACTGCCAGGCCTGATGGACCCGGCATAATGCTGTAACCAGGCCTCTACACCAGTAACCAAGCCTTAGAAAGAGCTGAATAATCAGACAGGAGGCAAATTTCGATATTTTTTTCTTACATTTTCACTGAAAATAGGGAAAGTTTTAGTTTTGTAGCATTATGCTAAAATTATGCTATAAACTTGGCCATTATGCCGGCATTATGCTCGATGCTCTGAGTATGCCATTATGCCCAAAATTATGCCGGCATAATGTGTCTAACCCTACTTGTGGGGCCCTGTGTAGAAAAAGTAACATTTGAAATAAACACAGCAACGTCAGGAAACCCAACTTGAAGGAAGCAACAAGTTGGCTATATTTTGTAAAATCCTGGGTACAATATCACGCTTTAATATTGAGTCGTGTCTTGCTAAACTCCAGATACAATGGAGAACTAACATGTGGCTATCACCTCTAGCAGGCGAAGATACCTGCGCATAAATTAGTACGTAAGCGCGCGAAACAGATGCGCATACATTACATTAAGAAAGCCTGGTAGACTTGAATTCGGGACCCAACTGGCGGTTAGAGTGAGATTTGAACCCGGAACATCCACATGCAAATCCCTTACCACTGGACCACGCCTCCTCCTCATTTTGGAGAGGCCTAAGTACAAAAGATAAGAGGAAAGTGAAGAATGATCATCGCAGTTAATTTTCCAATTTAAGCAATTGGAAAGGAGAAGCCTGAAAAAATCAGGGCTTCAACGGGATTCGAACCCGTGAGCTCCGCGATACCGGTGCGATGCTCTACCAATTGAGCTATGAAGCCACACATTGGGAGCGAGGTCAATTTAGTGAGTTCATATCTCCCGTGAGGAGTGAAATGATGTGTAGTATATATGAAATAATTCATATGTGAACTGCGGTTGTAGATGAAAGTGAAGAATGATCATCGCAGTTAAGTACTAAGAGGCTTAGTACTTTTTGCTTCCTTGTCACTAATGTAAGCATCAATTGTCTTTCCTTTTTCTCTTTCTTTGTTAGTATATAATTTCATGTTATTTCTTCTATGTGGCAAATAAACTAAGGAGAGAGAGAGAGAGAGAGAGAGAGAGAGAGAGAAGAAAACATTTGCCATCTGGTAAACTGATAAAACCATGCGTGACAGCCAGTGTGATCAGCTTTGGAAAGGAGTCACTCAACAGAATTTTCATTATATAAAATATCGTGGAGATCCCAATGGTTTGGTAACAATTCTTAAACTTAAGTTATTCCTCACTGATAGAAGTCGCAATATTTTTTGTCTTTGAAACTTTGCACGTTTGTGCTTTTTGTGTAAAACCACAAGGAAAATACATACATACATACATACACTTTACTTAACGTGGACAAAGAAAAGACACGCTTAGCTATATATTCTTTAGTTTCCAGGTGCTCCACGATTTAAATTAATTAATGTACAGTACTATAAACAACTTATTTACATCAAACTTGAAGTTCAAAATTGAAATTGAATGGAGAAATTAAAATTTAAAATTTTGAAAATTTAAAATGTCCGACAAAATAAATGTGATAAATTGTAAGTCAACGGGTATTAAACATGAAAATCAGTCTGTCGAATCTTCTTCAAAAGGTCTTTTGAACCTGCCATGGAACGAATGCCTCTAGGTAGTGTGTTCCATTGCTTTGCTGCAGCATAACGCCACGCCGGACTTAAGTCCGTATCTTGTAGTGTTCACTTTAGGTATAGAAAGATTCAAATTTCCGCGAAGGTTGTACGCTGTTCTCTTTTCAGTTATAAGTTTATTGAAGCTGGATGGGGCCTTGCCATCAATGATAATATTCATAGTCAGTAGCATGTCTTGAGTGCGACGATTGTCTACGAGCGCGAATTGTAAACGAATGTGGCACGGAAAACTCCAACTAAACTTGTAAACACGAAGATTTGCCGCTGCTGTTGTAAACCCTTGAGTTCTAATGATCGCCCCATTTCACCTCTCAGGAAATCGAAGATGAAACCCAAACTTTGGTATATGAGTGACTTGCCAAATGCCGTGGGTAAAACCGCTAAAACATCTCTTTTCATCATCAAAACGGCTTTAAAAATTGAATGCAGTATTGCTGTTCTTTCAAAGCCTAATTGGACTTTCCTAGCTTTTGAGTGCGTGTTGTATGCATGCGCCGTGTAACCGGAACTCCTAAATCTTGGAGTTGGGAAATTGATTATTCCAGAGCTCCGTATTTGTCTTGGCAATAACCAAAAGATACATGGGTTCTGAGAACAAGATTGAGCCGAAAACGGTGACGGCGTAAATGTGCATTCCAGTGAAAACTGAGTGGCTTTTCCGCGGTTCATTAGATGATTCGGGGGAACTCATCTCACTGCTTGTAATGGGTTTGTACCTAAGGAGTTGTGTTGATTTCACCTGGCAGTCACCAAGTGTACTTTGATTTTTCTCATCAGGAATTGGATTACACATTGGTAGCGGTAAACAAGGACGACATTGACAACTTGCCCTGCTTTGTAGACAACCAAATAGAGCCAATAATGTTGGATCAAGAAACAAAGTTAAGCGAGGGAGAGTTTATCTGTATAGTTCAACATCCAGAAGGAAGATCAAAGCAGTTGAGCTTAGACAGGGTATCGTCTGTAAATAAGCCATGTATTAAATATATGGCTGACACTCAACCAGGATCCTCTGGATCGCCTGTAATGACCAGTAAAGGCATGAAGGCAATAGCTATACACCATACTGGAAAAGAGGGAGAGTTCAACAAAGGAACACTGTCAAGTGAAATTCTCTCTCATCTACAAAAAGGAACATGTATGTTAACCCTTTATCTTTGATTAGCTTTGTTTTTGAGTCCGTATGGACTAAACATTTTTGTTTTGCCCCCCGACACTCGTTCTCAAACTTATCAACTCGAAGCTCGAGGTACGAGTTCCATTCTTCCTGACGAACATTGCCGCCACATGACAAAAGCCCATGAATAGTAGTACGTCTTCAATGTTTTGCCCATCACAAAAAGAGCAAGTAATTCAGAAGACAATTGACTGTAATAGACCATTTCCGAGTTGTCGTCAGCCTCTTTTTTCGAGGTGAATCCAAGTGCCAAAGTTCTGTGATGGCAACTATAATACGTTTTACTTTGCATATGAATAAAAGCCTATTTTGATAAGAAATACTTCGCACATAGCTTCGATCTGATTTAAAAAAAGAGGCCGAAGTAAACTCGGAAGTGGCCTCTTGTCAAGATGCCAGCCCTCGGGAATGATTAAAAGTAGATTCAAACTCATTCCTCTTTGTGGGGCTCTTTCAGGTAAATATGTTTCTCCAACTCGTGATGGGTTGTCTTCAAAATGCATTTTCTGCATGACAAGGTCAAAGCTGTGTGCAAGTCTTCCAATTTACTCAAATGACGCCAATCCTTTTCCCCACATACATGTCTTTCTTGAATGTATTACACTTTTCAACCTTTATTTGTTTCGTTTGTGTTTGTCCCGTCAGATACAAAGCCCACTGAGGGAGACCCATCAGCTGAAGGGAATAAGAATGAAGGAAGTATGTATGATAACTGCAGTCAATTGTGTCTCTGTATGACAACGCGTTCTAGAAAATGGAAGCAGAGTCGATCGATTTTGATGAAAACTTGATGCAAGGGCTGGCCTTTTATTCCAAACGCTACTTCACTTTGCGTCAGTTTTTTACCGCTTTGCTTTTACTGTACTTTGCTATCGCTCTTCGGTGAAGAGTTTTGGGGTTAAGAAAACACTTTCGGCTGGGCGATTGTCAGGAGCCTCCCTGCGATTGTAAATTAGCAATGCTTTTAGTATGATCATGGTATCCCGTCGCAAACCCATCAGGCCAGGGTTACGTAATAAGGCAAGTTACAAGAGTATATTTTTCAAAGGCACTATTTTCGCTCCAGGTTCAACAAATGAAACATCAATACTCTTATCTACTCGAATCTCATTTGCGTCCGATCTGGTTAAGTATATATGATGCATTTCATTTGTTGGAGATCATTGCAATTATCTACCGCATTTTTGTCAAACAAACAAACAAAGCAAAACTGAAACTTTGCCTTTGCCAAAAAAAACCATCTAAACTTCAAGGCTTTCTGGGATATATTATGTTAATTAGTCAGATAAAAAAAGGAAGTCCTCATCTAGCGAGGAACTGAAGGAGCCTTCAAGGGATGAAAGGCTGCGTAAAGTTGCCAGGAAAGGTAAGGCACCAAGGATCGGAGAACTGCGCAAGCCTAAACTCGAGCTCTGAGTAAATGAATTGCGTTTGAAACAGGAGATCATCAGGCTGAGTGAATTCCCCATATAGTCCTCATATCCATCCTTTTTCATCTGAAGCTATTTTTAGATCGTCGTCTTTTTTTTTTTATTCTGACAGATAAAAAAAGAAAGTCCATATCTAGCGGGGAACTGAAGGAGCCTTCACGCGATGAGAGGCGACGTAAAGTTGCCAGGAAAGGTAAGGCCCCGAGGATCGGAGAACTGTGCAAGCCTAAACTCGTGCTCTGAGTAAATAGATAGCGTTTGAAACAAGAGATCATCAGGCTAAGAGTGAATTCCCCATATAGTTCTCATATCCTTCCGTTTTCATCTGAAGCTATTTTTAGATCATCGTGTTTTTTTCTTTTATTCTGACAGATAAGAAAAGAAAGTCCATATCTAGCGGGGAACTGGAGGAGCCTTCACGTGATGAGAGGCGACGTAAATTTGCCAGGAAAGGTAATGCGCCGATCAAATCGAAACTTCAACACCCCCCCCCCCGGGCAAACCCCGGGCATTTGACTATTTTCTGTGCCCGGGGGTGGGGAATTTGACCTTTGCCTAGGTGGGGTGGGGAAATTGAATCGGAAGTGTCATTTCTCAAATGGCTTTTTTATTTTTGGGCGCCGAAGTCGTTAACAGCTATAAACAAGTGTTTAGAAGCGAAAAGAGATTGATATTATTAAGAAAGCTACACGGTTATAGAAAAGTACTGTAAATAGGTTTTTGACAATTCGAATCAATTAGATAAGTGACTGGGTTTTTTTCCTTTTAGTAGCTGAACTGTCAAAAGAATTTTGGCTGCGTAATTTTGGCTGCGTCATGCTATAGAGTAAATACAGTATGGTACATTTTCACACCCCCATTTCATTATTAAAGTTGTACGTTTCTGTTAGAGGTAATCAACCGACACTGAACAATTTAAAATACATGCAGTTGTAAGCTCTGTTGTTGATATGTATACGGCACTCTCGTTGAACAATCTTTGCCGTGTTTCGGAGTTAGAGCAGCTTACACTTGCTCCGACGATCCGACGATGAGGTGGGGCATTTGAACACCATTTTGGCCCGAGGGGGCGGGAATTTGAACGATCCAATCTTCAAAAGTTCAAATGCCCGGGGTTTGCCCGGGGGGGGGGGGGGATGTTGAAGTTTCGAGTTGATCGGCGCATAAGGCACCAGGGATCGGAGAACTGCGCAAGCCTAAACTCGAGCTCTGAGTAAATGGATTGCATTTGAAACAAGAGATCAACAAGCTAAGCGTGAATTCCCCATATAGCCCTCATATCCATCCTTTTTCCTCTGAAGTTATTTTTAGGTCATCGTGGTTGTTACCAGTTCCTCGCGGCGGGATAACCCTCGAGCGTCTGTTGAGTCTGTTGACTCATCTTCGTAATCGTCGTCACTGCTGTACATAAAACTCAGTTCACGCTCCAAATCCGATGTTTAGTTTAAATTATCCTCTAATACCAACCAGTGCTATAAGTTCCTCTTTCCACTTCGTTTTCCAACTCTACCACCTACCACTTCTCTGTAACATCGTTCATCGACAAAATGTTTTCAAGCAAGTCGACTACTTTATCCGCAATTTTTTCTCGTGCAACTCCCACGCAAGGCCACGCAAAGCGTGCACCTACACGAACTACATTCGATACATGATTAGCTGCTGAGCATTTCTCTGTAGAGGAATAAGGATGGATTTGAGGGTTAGATGGGGAATTTACTCTCTTGGCTTGATGATTTCTTGGTTTGAAATACTTTTAACAGGCGAAAGCAGTATCGGAGAAATTGTTACTTTTATATTTACGAGCAAAGACGTAATGGGTGTGTGGCTCGAACTAGGAGCCTGGGATTTTATTGCCGTCCGAATAAAATTCCAACGGACAGCTAGGCTGGACAGCCTGTGCAGGAATGCCTAGTACGAAAACCCATAAAGCCCGGAGGGAGAGGGAAAAATTGGAGCGTACAGCGCACAAACCTCTGGGGCTTAAAAGTCAACAAAATTCGAGAGTTTAGCTGCACACATTAAATGGATACTTAACACCTTTTATAAACGAATTCTTGGAGTGTTCTTCCATCATCCTAAGTTTAGTTTATCAGCTTATATAAACCATAGAAATGTGTGGTGACAAGAAGTGCATGGTTCCAGCAAACATAGTAAGTATTAACTTGGACTAATTAAAGGGCTAAACTAGACCTCCCTTTATAACCCGTGTTACACAGGACAACGGGGAATGCAACGGCGATTTTTCGTGCGGCCTTTGATCTTTTGATTGCGAGTTCTTGAATCCAAATCAAAAACACGTAACGTGCTGCCGATTTTTCACCCAACGATGTTGCGCGAGGAATCTTGGTTGTGAGTCACGTGTAACATGGCCTTAACACGATAACGTCTCGTCGAAACAAGTCAAATGATAATTACACTCTTGCTGTGCTATTACTTTTACTATCACTATCACTATCACTATCACTATCACTATTACTATTTTATACCTTTTTTAAAATGTTTGTCTCAGTCAAAAGCGGCTCTCCCACGGAAGAAGAGCTTCAGGACCTTTCAGTGCCTATTATTAGTGTATGGAAAGCCCTTGGACGATGCCTGGGTATCAGTGAGCCACGGTTAACTGCGTTTCACAAACAAAATGAGGAGTGTTCTGAGAAAGCCTACGCCATGTTACTGCACTGGAAACAGGGGGACGGGTCTGATGCAACCTACCGAGTCTTACACGACGCCCTGTGTGATAAAAAGGTGAATCAAAGAGGCTTAGCGGAAGAACTGTGCTTCCCCTGAGAAATGTCAGCATTGGTTACGATAAGTGGACAGAGAATAGAAAACCACTTCCTCATTATAAAGATGAAGCGGTCAGCGGTCACTGAGTAAGATGGCCGCACATTTTAAAGATCCGACCTAAAGGAAGAAAAAATTAAAATTTTCTTCTGCTCTTTTTTCTATTTCGTCTAGTATATGCAATAAATTTTGTGTTAAAATGTCGTCAACATAGAGAGGTAAACAGATTTTGAAGCCTTTGTTCGTGATGAGCAATGGCCAAAACAAGACCAAGCAAGACATCTCGAATTAAAAGGCACACGCTACAAACAAAGAGGAAAGCAAGCAAACAAAAAAGTCACGCTAATAAGAAAGAAACCACGGAAGCAAAAACGAAACAACGCAAATGAAACAAAATAAACGAAGAAATAAAGAAACCACACAAGTAAAAAGGAAACGGCAAGAAGAGTCTTCACTTCCGTTCCCACAGCCCCTGCGGACGCGGATTTTGCTAGGTATTTCATATATAATGTAATCCTATGTACCGTTGTATCAATTCCGCTCCTTGTTTCTTGACTTGCACAAGTTCGTTGGCGTGCTGGACTTACTTTGATTACTACAGTAGGGTTAATTACTGGGCGTACTCGACTAACATACTTGGCTCATTCAGCTTAGTCATTGGAAACAGTTTCGGAAACTGTGTTTATGATATGGATATGACTTGGACATTTTTTGTTTTTGTTATCGTACGGCCAGAAGTCCATAACAATGGGCTTCTGGTCCTTCTTAGTATTCTGTTTGGGAAACTGTGCAGAGCCAATCTGACTTGAGATTACAGGTAAGCAATTGCTTGCGTGGTTTCGTTTTCATTTGCGCAGTTTCGTTTTTGTTTGCGTCCTTTGTTTTTTTATTTGAGTGCTTTCGTTTTTGTTTGCCAAATTTCTCTCTCTTTGGATCGTTTTTTTTTTTTTATTTGCGTG
>BLFK01000735.1:1289135-1323876 GCA_014634185.1 Astreopora myriophthalma
AGATGGCACCGCATGCAAAATCACGTGCTTAATACAGCTCCCTGATTGGCTTAAATTAACTGTCAAGTAGGATTTTCGAAAACAAAAAAATGATTTATGTAGATATTTATGTGTTTACAAGTTCTACAATTCTCATGCTCTTCTTAAGTGTCACAGCGATTTAGCTGAGCTCAGTTGGTGTAACATGCGCAAAAGTGTTAAGGATTAAACTCGACAGTTTCTTTTGGAACGGTCCGTCACATCGCAAGATCTATCCACAAGGAAACGTATGTTGCAAGTCTTTAGGCCCATTTTTACAAGGGCTATTTTGTAGCGTTATGTCATCGTCGCCATGTTTGTGGACGAAAACAGTAGACCTCTCATTAGCCCCTTTTGTGCGTCCACCAGCATTTGTGCATTTCACTATTGTTATTGAGTGTGTCTCTAGAGATTCAGTGGTTGCAAACCAGCTTTCTGGACATACCGTTTTGCTCTCTGGCTCTGTCGAGATGAAAGTCGCAGGCAAATGGAATCTTAGGCACGGTTCAAACGTCGAACTTCACATGTACCGAATCTAATGCAAAGGAGAAATCTATTGTCCTCGCTCATTTGCATTGTATTCGGCATATCTAAAGTTCGACGTTTGACCCGGGCCTAAGGGCCCGATTACGTGGCGAGTTTCAGCCCGGGCTGAAATTTCGGTTCGCCCACCGGGCTGAAATTTTGTTGCGATTACATGTTCATTCTCAGCCCTGAGACGAAATGTAACTTTGGTTTAGGAAATGGCACACGTTTTTCACTTGAGATCCGAAGGGCCCACGTTCCCCTTATCCCGTGGAACACAATACATTCACATTTACATTTACCAACTGGGTGTGTCGCTCAATATTGAGCATTTTAGACCGCTCTAGGAAACAAAAAAGTGAAGAAACAAAAGTGGTTAAAATGACGCTTTTATTCGTAGAGTAATGAAATATTCATAAATGTTTGAAATTGCGTTTTTAAAGGCAGCCTTTGAGGTAAACAAAGCTGTTTCCTTCAGGAGCTGATTCCATTTCGTAATTGTCCTTGGGTAGAAGGAGTACTTATAATAATCCCTTGTGACTGTCGGCTGTGTGTAAGGGTACTCTTTGGAGCGAGTTGAGTACGAATGGTCAGCTGATTTTAGTTTAGCATCTTCGTGAGATACTAGCCTGTGTCGCATTTTATACAGCATAGATAGGCGTGCTATGGTTCGCCTACTTTCTACATTATTTTCGAAAGTGAAGAATGATCATCGCAGTTAATTTTCCAATTTCAGCAATTGGAAAGGAGAAGCCTGAAAAAATCAGGACTTCATCTACAACCGCAGTTCACATATGAATCATTTCATATGTACTTCATCATTTCACTCCTCACGGGAGATATGAACTCACTAAATTGACCTCGCTCCCAATGTGTGGCTTCATAGCTCAATTGGTAGAGCATCGCACCGGTATCGCGGAGGTCACGGGTTCGAATCCCGTTGAAGTCCTGATTTTTTCAGGCTTCTCCTTTCCAATTGCTGAAATTGGAAAATTAACTGCGATGATCATTCTTCACTTTCATCTACAACCGCAGTTCACATATGAATCATTTCATATATACTTCATCATTACATTATTTTCTAATATTATTTTCATCCCGGGCCGATACTTTGTTGAGTAATCAATATTTTTTAAATGAGTCATTGTCAGTTCAGAAAACCGGACTGGAGTTTCAGCCTGGGCTGAAATTTGGAAAGATTTCCGTACAGCTCCCGACATTAATTATACATGCATATTCCTACTAACCCTCTTCCAAAAAGAACGAGCGTGAATAAAGTTTTGCTAGGCATATGCATGCATAATGAAGTAGGGACCTGTACGGAAATCTTGCCCGGAATTTTTTCAGAGTATGCCTGCGTCAGTTTTTGGAAGAACACCATCGTCACTATTCTGACCATCTTCGAAACTTATCTCATTTGTCAGTTTCAACCTGACAACGTTTTGTTTATTTGTTAGCTGTTGTTTTCTTTATTGAAATTATTGTTTAGCTGCTTGGTTTTCTTTGTGTTATGTCATCCGTGAATTTTCAGGGGTTCTTACACCAAGGATGCACCTAAATTTCTTTTCGATCAGCTTTACAACTTGTTTAGGTAATCACATGATTTCGAGTGCAATTTGGAATAAATAAGCACGAGTAAATTTTTTCAAAGACTAACAAAATTGCACGAGCCCGTAGGGCGAGTGCAATTTGTGGTCTTTGAAAAAATTTACGAGTGATTATTTATACCAAATTGCACGAGAAAAATTATGTGATTACTTATTAATAATATTCATGAAAAAATTGCGAGGTAGCTTATCATAAGTATGCAGAAGCAACGCAGGGAAATCACGTGCAAAAATAATTTATTCAAACCCTGCAAATATATCATCACGCGGTCTTGTAAAACAACAGGTTTTCCAATGTTTTTAAAGTTTTTTAAGCCACAAAAAGTTTTTTTCTCTTTTTTGCACTGAATTTCGTTTTTTCTGCACTGAATTACCTTTTTCCTGCATCGCGTTTCCTAAAAACTGCATTTCTCTTAGCCAATCAGAATCGAGAAATTTTTTCATGTATATTTTTAATTGGTAAACCGTAATTTTATTTAAATCTTCTTTTCATAAGCCGAAACGTATACAAGGAAATCGTAGCTTGTAGTAACTAATATTAAATGGCGTGTTTCCCTTCGCACTTAGTCGCATACGATCTAGAACACAAATGCAACAGTAATAATACAATGCACTGGAAAATAGGTGGTTTTCAACCAATCTCTAGGGGCAGGGTAGACAATGATGAAATGTACCACTGCTGGTGGACGAACAAAGAAAGCTAATGAGACATCCATTGTTTTCGTCCACTAACATGGCGGCGATGACGTCACGTGAAAACCATCTATAGTCAAGAAACTAAATCAGCATTTATATCTAACACGTTAAGAAAATGACAATTTCTGTGTTCAGTTATTCCGATTTCATGTCCTCTGAATCGTCAGGAACAACTTCCACCGAAGCCTCTTCCTCTGTTCTATTTGGTTCTTGCATCACATGCTCTAAACGTTTGTCCGTTTTCTGCTGACCTTTACGCTCAGCCTTCTCACTAACTGTTATCTGAATGATATTGTTGCACACCTTGTTCTTAGTCGCCTCAATCTCAAGAACGTTCGAGTCTGTCAAAGTCGCTTTTAAGGACGCCAAGTCTACGTCTACGGGCAAAGTCTGCCTCCAACACAATTTTCTTTGAAAGCAGGGTTTCTCATGGTTCTGCCTGCAACTATGATGTCCCGTCACTAGCAGTTGCCGACCAACCAATCTCAAGGAGAGTTCTTTGGGATCGAATCCTTCAACGTCCAACGAGAGTTAATAACTGTTTTTATCATCTTTCGTCACTAAAGACTGCGGAGCTCTCATGCCGTGGTCTGCCCACGCCCAGTGAATTCTGGGAAAGTACAAATCGTGGTTTTGGAAAACATCTATTTCGAAGAGGTCATCTTTGAAGAGCTCGCCATCAAAAGGGTCCCAGTTGACGAGATCTCGGATGCTCTGTCTATGCCTCAATCTGTAACAAGATTAATATCGTTCCTCAGTGCACTGAGTACGGAAAGTGGCATGCATGCGCAGTGCTCAATTATTCCGTTTCAATCAGTAGTAGTATGTTTTTCAGGTTAAATTCAGGCAGCAAAGAAGTCGTAGACAGTAGTTTCCTCTCTTTATGTCTTTTCAGAGTATTCTTAGTTAAGAGTATTCTAAGCTTAGTTAAGAGTATTCTTGGCTTGCCAAACATCTAGTGCGAACTCAAAAGGACTTGCGTGAAAGAAAGCTCTCTCCGAATTCATAACTAAAGCCCTCAATTACACGCGCCCAAAACAACGCATTGTTTTTTCGCGTCAGAGGATGCCTTTATACAATATTAATTCTAATGTCTTGTGGTATTTACTGATTTACGATCAGTGAGTTTAACGGCGAAGATCATGGACCAAATTGTCAGCCGTTTTTATTACTGTTCAGTTTAATTCAAGACGCCAGTTAACAGGTTGCTACTCGACCACGGATATTTAATTAAAGGAGAGGGGCCTTAAATGATTGTTTTTTTGTTTATTTATTTGTTTTTTTGCGTTTTGGACGAACGAATAGTAAGCAACGATCAGAAGAGGAGCAGCCCTCACTCGCAGGAGCTGTCACGCGTGACACGAGGCAAGACACTGTGCTTGCGTGACTGATTTTGTCTACAGCTGTTTCTCAAATATAATGGAATTGTCGCAACAATTTATATTAGTCTTGATCCTACACCTTAAATAAAATAAAGATCTTCAAGTCCGTACTACGGAAAACTGATGTTTTGCAAAATTTTGGAAAATTGATTTTTTTTTTTCAGTGGGCCTCCCTTGTTGGTGAAAGTGTGAAAGCGTTGAAAAAGAGTTTGTACAAGTAGTCAGCATGCAGAGAATCCATGAACTACTTACACAAAATCGTCGAAGGGATAATTCATCAGAAGAGATCCGACACTTAAATGACTCAGTCCAATGAGTAAAACGAAGTGTATGTACCGGTTGGGTGATGACATTGTTATCTTCTTCATTTCTTGTATGTTCTGGTCCACAAGGTATTAACAACACTCTGGCTCTCACAAGTGAATTGAACTACGCAACAGAGAAAACGGAGCTAGTTTTATTACGCTTTGGGACACGTCAGATACGAGGATGGCTGTTAGAGGGAAGGCCACGTATACCTCCTAAAAAAAACATTTCTGAGGTCACGTCTTGTTTTTGGGTGCACAGACTGCATCATCCGTGAGATCGTGCAATCGTGAACGTCCCTTTAATACTTCGGCAAACGATGCAAGAATCAACTATGTGAAGGAAGAACAGGCATTTAATTTGAGAACGTTGAAATATTTGAACATGACAGTCCAGATGGCCAAGGCTAGGAAGACGACTTTGCAAGAAATTGATTTCTCTCTCCTTCGAACCTTGCATCAGCTCCACCGGAAGTTGACGCAAGATGAAAATCATCCTGGAGGGAGGTATGGGGACGAGAATTAGGATTTTTGTGATCAGCGGTCCGGCCTAATTTTGCTGTTCTGCGCATGTTGACACGTAAGAAAATCCAAGATGGCGTTCACGTTTTACAGTTTACTCGAGGCTTGCCTTTTAGTGTTAAATGCTATCGCTGTTCTTCACGAGGAACGTTTCTTAGCCAAAGGTATGATTTAAGAATAGTTTGGGTTTCCTATTAGCAGAAAATAATCACCCGTTCGCGGAGGAATAATATGATTTAGACATTAATAGTATCAATGAAATGATTATGAAGTGCGGGTTAGAAATGAACTGAAGAAATGATCCTCACACTTTCTCGACAATTATTTTAAGCAATTGTCTTTTATATGCACTTGAAAAATTCAAGTGACTCCAACGGGATTTGAACCCACGACCTCTGCGATGCCGGTGCAGTGCTCTTACCAACTGAGATATGAAGCCACACAGTTTACGTTGAGAGCGGGTCAATTTGTTGGGCTCATGCGTGTTTTCCCTTGAAAGGAATGATGAATGAAATGATTATGAAGTGCAGGTTGGAAATGAACTGAAGAAATGATTAATAGTATCGTTGAGCGTCGGTCAGGCCACGCTCGAGGGTGCCGATTGTTGAAATTTTCTGGCGGTGGCGGTTGAAAAGTTTAAATGTCTATATTGGTTACAAATCCACGTTAAACATACAGTCACCCCAAACTTGCTGTGGTGTGGCAGTTCTCGCAGGCTTGTAATTTTATTGGCCCTCTGGTGTGGCTGATGCTATTGTTTTTAGGATTAGATGTATTTTTTCTGTTGTTTGTTTTATTGCTGTCGTCAGGAAAGGTAGCAAGCCAATGAAATGATACATTGTGAGAGCTGCTGCCTGATCTCTCTGGATGTTGTTTTTGTTTTTGTTTTCTTTTTGGTAACCCATCACAAGACCATGTTAATTTTAAGAGACTATAATTATTATCACTATTTTATTTCAATCAAAAGACCTTCATGCATGGGTACATGCACCCATAAGATTACAATCACCTGTGGAAGATCATAACTGATGTCATGCATGAAAGCATTGCAATCATTACATGAAGGAAATCAGGTTTATGACATACATGTACACATGCAATATTTTGCTAGAGCACTCTTAGTTTTGGAAATTTATTGCTGATCCATGTACATGTAACACTGAAATCACTAAAGAATACAAAGTCGTGTGGTTGTGCAATGCGGCATGAACAACTAAACAGGGAAGTAATCAAGTTACCACAAGAAGGCAAGCACTACATAATGATATAGGAAACTAATTGGAGCTTTTGTAATTGTGGCACACAAAATTTAATGGCGTGTACATGGAACATAGCACTTCACAATCATTTCATTCATCATTCCTTCATCCATCATTAATGGCATGTACATTGAATGTAGCACTTCACAATCATTTCATTGATCATTCGTTTCACGGGAAAAACACGTATGAGCCCAACAAATTGACCTGCTCTCAACTGTGTGGCTTCATAGCTCAGTTGGTAAGAGCACTGCACCGGCATCGCAGAGGTTGTGGGTTCAAATCCCGTTGAACTCACTTGAATTTTTCAAGTGCATACAGTATACGAGACAATTGCTTAAATTGTCCAGAAAGCGTGAGGATCACTTCTTCAATTCATAAAGTGTTCTTTGGCAGCTTTCTTGCAGCATGCATAAATCTAAAATCAAAATAATTAACTCGTATTGAGTCATGGTAGGGTGTGGAAAGTAAAACGATTAATATAGAGCTTGAGCCAGGGGAAAATATATTATATGCTCTGAAGATACCCATGGCTTAATTTTAATTTTACCCTTGAGAAGACAAGGGTGATTTATACTTTTTAACCCCCTTGGAATGAAACTTGCCTTCTTATAAGTTACCACTGTGGAGTGGGAAGTCAGCTTGAATCCATACAATACATTTTTATTAGTATGTTTTATAAATTTTCACCCCCATTTGAATGGTTAAAACGTTTTCCAACCCATCTATAGATGCAGCTATTATAGTTCTTTGCAATGGACTCACATATGTGCATGTACATTGTTCATGGTCAGTGGCTTCTTGTTACTGTTATTGGGCAACAGGTAAATAAATTATTACTTTGGTGTGGATAAAAGATGATGCAATGGTTTCCTAAGTCTTGTGACTTTCAGATGTTGTTCAGGAGAGTATGAACGGGCTACAATCATTGATGACTGGTTTTATTCCCTTTAGTGGGTTGGGGAAGTGACCAGCTATCAGGTTTTGGAGAAGAAAGAGGGACAAAGCATCAAATTATCAATCTCATACACTCTATACGAACTGTCATGAGAAGTAAGTTGTGTAAATAAGATTTAGATTAGATTATCATGTGCTTGACAGACAGTGGAATCATATCTTATTACAAACTAGGAGAAGAAAAATTGTTAAGGAGTGTTCTTGAGTAGTTTTGACTGGGTAGCAACAGGAATGTACGTGTACCTCTGGCAAGTGGTGATTCCCATCTCAGGTGCCATGCTTATGTGATGCCGGTTGGAGGAGTCTTGAACTTTAGCATTGTACTTAAGGATTCTGTGGTTGTTGTTTTCTGGGAGTTCTGTTGGCAGTCGGCATATTTTTCATGGGTATACATGTAGCAATCCTTTGTGTATAGAACCCTTTGTGATAATCAGAGGCATCCCAGTGTTGTATAAAAACTATTTTGGGAGTGTAGTCACTATCATATTGGTTGTTTATCCAGGAAATTGTTTTTTATCTCTGGGGGCCTAAATTCTTTCAGTCAACACCAAGAACAACCTCTAGGAGGTTCCAAACCTGGAAGCCAGTGAATCACCGACTTCTAGCTCTTCTGCACAGTCGAAGAATTTCAAAGGATCAGATGGTTACCAAAATGGATCCCCACTGCAACTGTACATATTACAGAAGCAGCCTGAGATAGTTATTTTTGGTGTTAGCTGAAAGAAGTGACCCTTGGGAGCAAGAATAATTATGCAAAGTCAAATTCAATACTTCTTTGTGCACACAAGAAAGTATACTGTAATGCTTAATTCAATCAAGTTGATTTAATGTCTTTTTCTTCTAATTGCAGTTCCTCTTATATTACTGAACTCAGGAACAATATTGCTACTGCTGCTCATGGGGTAATTTAGGTCAAGATTTAAAAAAAAAGAAAGAAAGAAAGAAAGAAAACACAATGTTCAAGATATCGGATGGTGCTTGTTAAAGCGTGACTGGACTCAATTTGAGATACAAAGGAAGACCTAGCAGTGCCCTGATTGGTCATGTGGAACATCAGCCAAGAATCAGTTCAAATGTCTATGTGTACATACACATAATGCTATCAGGGTTACTTAGGGGAAACACAAGCCTTGGATTAAATACTCTAGTTTGTTGGGTGTTTTCTTACCTTAGTAAACATCCATATTCCTTGAAAAATAAAACTACATGTAAGTGCAAGTATTCTCTGTCAAATATTTGTGAAATGTACACTTCTATTTGACATTTATCCCATCTGTGCACAAAAGTAACACTGCATGTGGCAA
Organism: Astreopora myriophthalma; assembly: GCA_014634185.1. NCBI lineage: Eukaryota > Metazoa > Cnidaria > Anthozoa > Scleractinia > Acroporidae > Astreopora > Astreopora myriophthalma. The sequence goes on from BLFK01000735.1 coordinate 1,297,711, forward strand.
AAGAAACAGGCCTTTCATAGAACACTGTATGATTGGCTACTTTACAGTTGTGTGCTCAGTAACCTGGCCTAGGAATGGAAGCGAGGCTTGAGGTAACCTCGTTTTGATACAAATCTCTGCCTTTATGTAGTAATAGACCTTATTCGTATTGTCAGTATTGGACTGGAACGAGCATACAATGGAGGCTCATGCAGGGAAAATAATTTGCATCTGAAAAGATTCCCCTGCATCAGCCTCTATTCCATGCTCCTTGCAGTGCAACTGTGAGAATACGAATATTGTCTATTGTGAACTAGCTAGCATAACATAAAACGTTTTCCAAAGTCTACACATAAAGTCGTTTGCATGTCTAGGAAAATTGCAGTTCTCGGAAAGTTATGTTGCTTGAATTTTGCATCTTAGCACTACCAGTCCTTAGTATTGGGAATGTTGCAAGGACAACATTAATTTTGAGCAATCAATAATTATAATTATAATTGTGGGGGAAGGGAGAACAACCTGAGCTGTGTTCAGAATAAACAAATTTTAACTTTTTAACAACATTGCCATTCATGTTCATTGACTGTTGGCCATTCAATGACCAGGCATGAATTGGTCGAAGCCAGACTGGCCAGAATCCTGGCTTAATGCAAAAAGGTTTAACCAAGACCTATACATTGTCTGTAGGTACCATTTCCTATTTCCAGTACCGTTGTAACGGTTAAAGCATTTCCGGTCACAAGCTCGGAAAGCATAATGCCTTGTCTCCCTTGCAAGAAATTAATTAAAAGTAAATGTCGGTTTACGCTACGTTTTGTCGCAGTCGCTTGGTGCCAAAACTACGTACACTGATGATTATCTACCGTCACCTACGTGTAATAGGCCCTTTGCAGCTAGTCAATCAGGTACGCACTGGGACAAGACAAAGCTTACACATTTTGAAATCGTAATTTTCTTTGTTTGTCTTGTCCCACTGCAGTCCTTGCTCTCTACTTGACTGACTAGCTGCAAAGGGCCTATTGGCCTTGGAAGCGGTCGTGACAATTATTTCCAACTCCACCTCTGCGCGGTTTGCTTTCTTTACAATGACGATTAATTTCTATATAAACAGTTCTGATAAATACTAGTGTTTTATCCCGCTTATAACCGGGTGAACAGTTCTTAGCAGGTTTTGAAATAAACAGCTCAAAAAATGAGACTAAAATTTAGCGTTATGCACGTACCGTTTCGACAATTCTTCAGAAAAGCCTTGAAAAAGCCAATGTAACTGGAACACAATAAAACGACAGGATGGCACGATAGGTGGAGGCGTGCATTTTACCTCCCATGGATTTTTCGTATACTCGTGAGTGCACTCGCCTCCCACCAGTGTGGCCCAGGTTCTAACCCTAGATGATGCCATATGTAGGTTGAGTTTGTTGTTGATTCTCTACTCTTCACGCAGAGGTTGTTCCCGGGTACTCGGGTTTTCTCCTTTTCTCAAAAACCAACATTTCCAAATTCCAATTCGATCTGAAAAGTATCCCCAATAGACCATTTTACAGTTCTGTGCTCAGTTACCAGGCCTTTGAATAAAAGCGAGGCTGGAGTTGACCTTGTTTTGATACAAACCTCACTGCTTTTCTTATGTAAATAGGACTAGTTAGCATAAGAACAGCATGATTTATAAAAGAAAAGAAGTGAGGTTTGTATCAAAACAAGGTCAACTCCAGCCTCGCTTTTATTCAAGGCCTGGTAACTGAGCATAGAACTGTAAAATGGTCTATTAGTTGGAGACAATAAAAAGGCCACCAGTTTATCAGTTGTTGAAACTGTCCAATTGTCACCCTCTCTAAATAAAGTCGATTTTTATAGTCTATTGTTATTATTATTACCACCATTACAGTACTATTATCATTATTATTGTTGTTGTTATTATTATTATTATTATTATTATTATCTATTCAACAAAAAATTGAGGGGGTTGTTGAAGCCACAAATGTAATAATTGACCTCAAATGTAATAAAGCCCTCAAATGTAATAAAAATTGACCACAAATTTAATAAAGCCCTCAAATGTAATAAAAATTGACCACAAATGTAATAAAATCCTCAAATGTGATGAAAATTGACCACAAATGTAATAAAGCCCTCAAATGTAATAAAAATTGACTTATATTATACCCTTTGTATTCAGTTAACATCACCTGCCAATCAATTTGTTTTGCTGTCCGCCTTTTCCCTTCCTCTTTTGTATTGGAATGTAACTACGTTTAGAATCCAAATGAAGTCAAACACGATTAGTTTTCTTTCATCTTATAACTACCTTGCCAATTTCTGGGGCACGGCCTATGGCCACAGGAACCACAGGAAAACATTTTTTTTTTTAATATTTCTCTTTTCCTTCTGTTTTTAAATGTTATTTTATTTTTTGTTAGTTTTAGATTAGCTTCAGTTTTTACTTCAACCCTTTCAATTTGAAGTTTAGTTATCATAAAAAGGTACCCTACTTAAAAACGTTGTCTTTCATACCATCTATGATGCAGTTTAGAGGTTAAACATTTGTAATTTTTATCATTTCGAGTCATGTTACTTTCGATGAATTCTTTCAGTTCTATTAACCCTGTGAGTAACCCCGTTGCCTAGCACGTGACTCCAGTTTCTACTCCAAAAGCGTGCTTAAGGTGGAGATGTTTTGATTCTTAGTACCTTTACGATCCCTATCTGATTTCGAAGAAATGATAAGTTGACTTGTAGGCAAGTCTGTCCGTGTTGCATACTTCACAGCATACTTTAAACAGCTCTTTGTTAAAAAAGTGCACCATATTAAAAAATGCAAATAGAGGCAGCAAAAAATAGAGGGAGAAGTCCTAAAAAATGATTCATTCCGGTCAGTGTATTACCTGACGAAGAAATTTGACTGCCGGGAACTACTCCCGTTGCCTAGCACGTGACCTATTTTGTGACTTTGCACTATTTCGGTATGGTTTGAAAAAGGACGCTGTGTGGTTGGAAAAGGCAGCGTTCTCTCGAATAACTGCGTTTTTCTAAAGAGCACTGCGGCGCTTACTTATGACCGACTTTAATTGAGGGCGGCGCTATTTCGAGTATATACGGTTTTCATAGCATTTGAGGATTTTATTACATTTGTGGTAAATTTTTATTACATTTGAGGTCAATTATTACATTTGTGACTTCAACAGGGTCTTGTATCTTACAGTCAATTGCCCAGGACCTTTCTAGATTCTAATTTCATCACAAAATGTTTTTAATCCTTCGTGTCTCGCATAATTGAAGGGCTGCGAGCAAAACATCGTGACGTTTTTAGTGCGTTTGGTGATTTTGCGAAATGACCTAAAAATCGCGCAAAAGTCACTTACGATGTTCATGCCCGGAGCCGTTCAATTATTTGCAGACCAAATTAAATTTAGACAGTGGGAATTCAGCAATGAAGGCCTATAAGCAACCACCCATTCGAAAGATTATTAAAGTTGAAGAGAACAGCAATATTTTTAATAGGCGTCCATCGAAATGAGTTTAATAATTTCTTTCAACTTCACCTTACCAGTGAACAAAAATGAAATTTGACGTTTTGTTTGTTTTGTATCTATGACGTCCAACTAGATTCCCAGGCTCTGACGAACACTGAAACGGATTTGCTAGCTTACTGAAACTTTGCGAGCCGACCAAACACAGCTGCAATGTTTCCCCCGACCATCCCCTTTTTGGCATTTCGCATGATAATGCCACGAGGAACGTTTGCTTTGGCTAGACTTTTGGTTTTCTCTATTATCAGTAAACATTTATAAAAATTCAAATTATCCTCCAGATAGCAAACTCCCTATTCCGCAAAGATGTCCATTGCTTCCTCCTTGCTGGATTTCTCTGCCACCTCATTTGCCTTAGATTCCTGTCCTTGTGGGGTTTCTTCTTCTTCTTCCACAGGGCTGCGTGACAATTTCTCTTCTGTTCCAACATCGCTCGCAGGAACGAATCTCTGAGGACCGGAAATGACGTCGGCAACTTGTCCATACCTCTCTCGAGTTTTGGCCCGGATGTAACTTTTCCCTTCTCCGTCGTCCAGGCTTCGTTTTACTCCAGAACCAAGTCCTCTAAGGTTGTCACGAACTTCAACAATCACCTGTGGAGAAAAACAAACAAACAAAACAAAACAAAGAATTTGCGACCTGGCGTGCGTTTCTCAAAGGCACCGAGACTTTTCGGACCTTTTGCGGGTGCCATATGGCCCGATGTATCTTCTAAACGAAAACATTTTGAAGTATGAAACCTCACACCATTGCTTTCCCTTTTCTACCTTGAAAACATGTTTAAAGACCATCTTTTCAGAATAAGCGGATCACGGTTTTACATTTGGCTTTTAGGGCCGAAAAGTTTTCAGAGAAACGGGTTTCTGCTGTGCGTTTCTTAATAGTCCCGAAAAAGTTTTCGGGCCCTAAAATGCATTTGTAAAACTGCGACCCGCTTATTCTGGAAAGCTGGTCTTTTAACGTGTTTTTCAGATATGTTTTTAACCGAGGTACGCAGAGATTACGATAGGCCCGAAAAGCTTCAGGGCTTTCGAGAATCCCAAGCCTGGTTCCGAGAATAGAATATGAGGTCACGTTCAAGGAGTGACACCTCAAATGCGGTGAATTCTTGATAAATAACAATACTTTGTGTTTTCCACGTTTTACTGGACAAGTTGGTTCGATATTTTAAGACGCCCCATGAAGTTGTCGTCTAAAATTCTGATATGTTGGGTAACTGCGTTACCCAATCCGCAAAAAGTTAAACAATTCTCGCTTGATATGCCGCACGAGCTGATGCTGATTTTCATTTACACCAAGGGAACGAGTGAGCAATGAAAAAAGGCACAAGGTTTATGGAAAAAACAAACAAACAAACAAACAAAAACAACAAAACAAAAAAGAATTGACGCCTGTCAGTCCAGCAAATGTTGAGCCCCCCCCCCCCTGCGGTGCTCATAAACCCAGATTTGTCTCCAGGTTTGCATAAAAATTCAGCACGCTTACTGGTTCCCGGAGTCCTCCTCCTTCTCGTCCCAGTCCCTCGCCCTCGCTCCAGCCCATCTTTTCCAACATTTGGCGGCCAACATTGTCAGTACTTATGGGTCTGTGGGCATAAAATAAACAAAAATACAAGAAATAGAAATGAGTAACGTCGTGGTAGAGCCTCAGTTACCATACAGCGCAATGGTTTCTAATGCGCAAGACCGAGTTGCGACTTCGCTAGGAAATTGGGGGGAGGAGTGAATTTCGGGAACAAGTTACGGAGAGTTCCAAGACGCCAACTTTGTAATTCAGATATTCTGACTTAAAACGCAGTCAGAAAAATAGATGGATGGGGTGAGTGCATGAGGATGCCCACGAGGGGGAGGCAGGGATAAGGGGAGGGGAGGACGGGGCGGGTAACGGGTCAAAGTGGGAGTGGGGAAAGGCCCTATTCCTTACCTGTGCACAGACGCAGGGGCATCGTCAGCAATCACCACAGGAACATCACTTCCAACCTTTGTGCGTCTGCACGGAAGGTGAACAACACATATCATGAAGTTACAGTAAATTGAAAGACGGAAGCTCCGGTTCTTTGTGAAAAAGTACAGGGTCCAAGTGTATAGAAAAGAGGGTAGACTTTCATATACCAGACTAAAATGGCGGACGACCAAAAGAACCATTGTTATTCCGATTGGGCCTTGCTAATTAGGTATTGTCATGTTCGCTTTGTTCTTTTGCTTTATGGACATTAATTATTTCGGATCCGGTATATGAAAGACCAGCCAGAAAAGACAGCATCTTCTCGTCATTGACTTTAAGATCCGATTGGCGGTCTGCCCAGGAATCGTACTCGAGCCTCGCCCCATGAACTCAATAAATGAAGTTAACTGAGTTGTCAAGTACTTTGGGTACTGTTTAACGAGCAGGAGTGTTTTATCGGGCTTCAAACCACGAGGCCAAGACGAGTGGTTTTAGACCCGATAAAACACGACCTGCGAGTTTATTGAACAGCTTCAAGGAATCTTCCACAAAGAGCGTGTCCCTCTGGAGTCCGAACAATGGCTCAAATTGTGAGAGGAAAAGCTCATGCACGTGACGTTTTATCAGTGACTTGATAGGGTGTTAGGCTCATAAATTATTGATGCCCTTGTACGCTATTTTACGGTAAATAACGCTATTTAACGCTATTTTACGCTAGCTAACGCTATTTAACGATTTTATAAATTAACTGAGGTGTAAACCATGCGGCCGGACAGGATGTAGCTGGTGCCGAAAAAACAACTCCCCTACAACGTTTTCGGACTTAAAGGGAGAGCGCACTTTCAAGATATACCACAAATTAGACTGTTATTCAGCATGGGTAATTTATAGGATAGAATGCAAAATCTGCAAATTACTATATATAGGGAAGTGATACAAAATGCAATATTAGATTCAGCAACCATCGAAGCCACATTAGGAACTCCAAAAATAGTTGCGAACTGAGTGAACACTTTCTGCATAACAGACGAACTCACGACTTCGAAAATGATGGTTCGATCACGCTGATCGAACAGATACGAAAAGAGCACCTAGAAGCGAATGCGAAGAAAGATCTGCTCCGACGAAGGGAGATTTTAAATACTGTTAAATACTGTACAACCACACGGTCTTAACAAACGAATAGGCTAAATAGTGTAATATTGACACCCTCATGTAGTTTTGTGTACAAAATAGTTTTTAACATACGTTATGAGGGAAACTATACAACCCATAATACTCAGATGTGAAAACCCTACTGTGACGTAATATAAATGAGAATATAATTGGCTGATCAAGAAGAATAAAGCTCAGCCCAACGACCCCTGACGAGGGCGAATGCCGAAACGCGTCGGGTCAAAAGGGTTTACATCTTAAACGGTTGAGACCATTACCTTTCGTGCAATATATATAATATATATATATATATATATATGATCAAGCAGAGTCAACACAAATGAAAGCAACTGACGAGTTTAGAAAAACCAGAAAATCCGGCGAAAAACCTCACAGCACAGTAGAGAGCCTACATACTCGACCTCGATATGACACTGGATCCAGGAATCGACCCCGGGACACAAAACAAAGACAAACCTGTTTAATGTTCAGTACTTGGTCTAAATCGATGTCGCGCAAAAAACGCCTTATGAATTTTAACACCGATACTGGCTCATAATTTAACTGATACCTGACGTCAGCACGATCTTTGTACTTTCCCGCGAGAGTTCCATCGACAGCTTCTTCACAGTAGCCAGACTCCTAACCATGAAAGAGCGAATCTTAAAATTAATTCCGTTGAGGGGGCTATTTTCCCGACAATTCAACCCAGTTTAGTAGTGATTCAAGTGGCGATGTTTCGCGAGGCTTTAAATTCACAAGTTTAGCCGAATCTTTTACAAAAACAAGCGCTTCCGAACGGATAGCGCAAAATTGTCTTTGGCGGCGTTTGAATGTGCAACAAAAATGCGATATGCTCGGTCCCCTTCCTCAACTCGGAAGGGGAGAACAGCTCGAGTGGACCTGTTGCCCATTCGTTTTAGTCGTTTCTTCCTCAATTCCACTTTTAGCTCTCCACTGGATATTTTACGCGTCTTTCCTTCACTCATTGTGTATGAATTTCCTTCCGTGTCAGAGTCAAAATGCAGCCTCACCCACCCATACACGGAGTTAACAGATTTACGAGTTAAGAGACAGTGAAATAAGAATCAATGTTGAAATTGTGTCCTTAACAGTGAAACATGCTGACATTTTTGCACCGAGACACATTGCTGTTCTTACTTGACGTCTTACAGTCCCGACTGACCTCAAAAGCGCAAGAAACTTACAACAACCACGTGACCATCACACGTGACCATCACACGTGACCATCACTTTCCATTACACACAAACTTGCGAATTATTTTCCACTCATTATTGAACATGAGGGAAATGTATGAAGCAGACATTCTCGTAGCGAAGCTTAGCAGCACTATTAGAAAATTAGTGTCAATCTTTGTTTCACATTGTCTTTCCACAGGGGGTGTACGTTATCCTGCATAGCAGGCGTATTTTCTAGCGAGCGAGTGCTAAATATTCTGACTGAGTGTTTTGGTCGCCATATTGGATTGGTAAGATCGAGGAAGGCATGGAGCGAGTAACGACCTAGCCCCCCCCCTTTCACGAGTTTGTCATCCTCACTACCACCTTGCTAGTACACTTTCCTTACTCGCTCCAATGCTTTTCTCGACCTTACCAATCCAATATGGCGACGAAAACAGTCGATCGGAACGGTCAGCATTCGATAACACAGGGGTAAGCAGTTTTCTGAGCCCGCAACAATGACATTCCACACAAAACCCAAACCCTAACCCTGACCGCTGGTCACCAAATCTACCTCACCCGATGTTATTTAATGCTAATCGATCGGAATAGGTAGCAGTCGCTCGCCAGAAAATACGTCTGCTGCGCAGGCTGGGGTATACTAATAGCGGTAACCCGGCCAGCGATGGAAAAGCGGTCAGCATTAGATAACACAAAGGTGAAGTAGATTTCTGCGCCCGCAATAATGACAATTCACACAAACCCCCTATCCGTAACCCTGACCGCTGGTCACTAAATCGACCTCACCCTATGTTATTTAATGCTAACCTGGAAATGCATGCAACCCGTGAAAGAAGCTCAGTTTCGTCATGTTAAAGTTCCTCCTGTGTAACACACTTGGCTCTGTTGCAACTTATCACGTTTTGACTCGTTCGACAGGAAATAAGCTCACCTCGAGAGCATACGCCTTTTTGATTCTCCTCAAGACTGACTTCCTCTGTTCTTGTACCGATGATGCATTCATTGGTTTGGCGCCTTGAACAACTTTGGTGATACATACTGCAAATCCAATGGAATCTGACTTTCAGTGCGTTTGAAAGTACAGTAGTGAGAGCGTGAAAGCCAACTGCCTTGTGGAACCATAAAACGCGCGCGTGTCTTGTCACGCGTTTTCACGTTTGCTCGCACGTTCTTCGCACTCAAAAGGCTATTTCCGAGTTTCATTCGAAGCGACAAGTATTTCTTATGAAAATTAGTTCTCATGCATATGAAAAGAAAAAACTTATAAACATTACAAAGAAAAATTCTAACTCAGACTCACTTTGAATAGAGTTCTTTGAATAGAGTAATAGAGTAAAGTGTTCTCGGAAATGGCCATTATCCCCCCCCCTCCCCCACCAAAAGTCATATGCAGTTTGTAGCCAAAGACCCAGAGAAATGAATAAAACGAACGCTCAGTTGTCTTTCTCATAGGTACAAAAATAAAAATAAAAAATGGTACTACTCGTTATGTTTACAAATCCAGGGACGGCCAGGATAGTTATGATTTCAAAGTGTAAAAAGTGAAGGGAAAATAAAAAAGGCACAAAGACCAAACCATTTTGTCGTCCCAGACTACCGACTACCGGGCTCTCATTTGACGAGTTTGCTTAAGATATTCATTCTTGCAATGAATATTGGAGCACTACAGGAGATAAAGCTATCATTATCGCCCAAAATAATGAGGCTTTCTGAAGATGGGCTTAGGGCTTAAAAGACTTTTCTTTGTTTCTGGTCAACAAACAACAGGTAACAAGATTTTATGGATCATCTAACTTGAAATGCCCGTAAATGGCTAGCATTTACAACTTTCCATCAACCGAAAGGGGAAATTAGTGCAGAAAATCTTTTGTCATAGATATTTTTGCCCAGTTGTGGGTCTTGGCTTGTTCAATGCGCGAAGACAAATCTTCTTTAGCGGAGCAGCTGCACATGAATTTAAACAGACCCTTCTTTAAATATCAAACTCGTCCTCCTTAAATACATAAAACTCATTTATGACTAACAAAACAGAAACATCACGTACGTATAAATGGATAAGGATTTGTCCTCTTTAGTACTGACCAATTTTTATTTTAACAGTTATTTCTTTTGACAGCCGAGTTTTTGCATAAAGAAGAACCAGAAACACTAAAATGCACACGTTTTCTGAAAATAATTTTGTCTTTCCTTTCTAAGTTAACGCACATTCACAGCCGCTTCGTTCAAAAGAAATGCAGTCGTCGGGTCCAGCAATTCGCAATGACATGAAAATCTCAAGTATTTTTGGCAGCAGGTTCCTCAAAATAATATTTCAATAAATTCAAATGTTAATTCTACACCGAATGGTTCACCTGTTTGATATTTAGACTGGTGATAAATGATTTATATCTTTTTTTCCATTTCGCACAAAAGACATCGGTGTAACTTGAGGATGTTATTAATCGATATTCGCGCTCACCGCCTGCAGTTTCGCGCTGTTCTCCTTAGCAACGCAGTGTTTGATTTCCTCAGCCATTTGGAATATCCTCACTTTTTAAACAGCTTTCGCCAGGAATTTTGCTTTGTTTGTTGAAGCTTTGGTAAGTATAAAATTATCCAGGCTGTCACAGATAAAAATTTGACCGAATTTCATCCGGTTGCGGGAGCCACATTCCGCGAAGGACACAATTTACTCACCATACGATTGAAGAGTCACTGCTATCTGCAAGACAACCTAAATTTAGTCGGGTCGAACAAAACAAGGCTAAAAATGACAAGCATTAAAATACGCTTGCTATACTGTAACATGGATACTATTACGCTCTGGAGAAACGGTCTGACTTCCAGTTTTGAAGCTATTTTACTTTAAAACAAACTGGTCTATGACATTATTGTCAGTGATCGTATTGCTTTCGATGGAAAATTAGCAAGTTCGTACGAAAGTCAAAAGCAACCCTTCGCTCACCGTTCCAGGACAAGCAGTTGACTCAGTGTAGAAGACAAAATTTACCAAGGCTCAAAACTTGAGGCACCTCAGTACGAGCGAAAAGAATGATAAAAATTCAACCAATCCTGGACAAACACAAGGAATGGCGTAGCTGAAAATTTAGTAAATTTGCTCCACAAATGCGGGCTGTACGAAGCAGCTTATTAATTGAAAAGTACAGACCTTTAAAACAAATTAAAAGGAAACTGTTATATATCCATCTTTGGCGAGAAAATACAATCAGGAAAACCTGTCGCAAATTGCTGCACCGGCAAAAAATTCCCTTCTTGGGCCTCATCTTTATAAATCGCCCACTATAGTATTATTTATTATCCTTTTTTTTTCATTGAGATCTTCATGAATGAAATCCTGAAATGTCTCCATTTGTGCGACAGGTAACTCAAGAGTGCTTTTTTCTCCAACGGCTTTTATAACACTGCACAAGGTGGTTTGTGCGTGAAATCCTAATGAAACCATTGAAATGAAAGCTACTGAGCACTTAGAAACTTTGATGTTCTTTATTCAGCTTTAGGAGGTGATAAAGCAATTATTAAATTCTCAACTTCCGGCTAGCTTTCTAATTGCCTGAGTCCATTATACCTACGTTTGGGTTTATGTGGAAAATGAGGCCGGCGAATGTTCCTTAGCTTAAATTTTTCGGCGGGAAGCCAAGTTTCGTCGATACAAAATGAACGGAAGATTAAGAATTTAATAAAACAATTATTCTATTCGCCCTCGTGGGATATGAGACTGGCTACGGCCAACTCGGCGGTAGGCGCCTCGTTGTCTGCTTACCACCTCGTATCCAACGAGGGCTCATGGAATAACTGCTAAGTATCCAATTCAGTTTCTCTCTCACGTATTGTAGCTTCGTCTTTGAAGTCCCTTCATGAATGAACTCCTCAAATGTCTCTACAATTTAGATATGTGTGACGGAGCAATACTTCCTGGTGGCGCTCTTTAATATGCTGGGCAAAGAGGGTTCTAGCTTTTAAGGCTGAAATCTCGAAGTGCAACGACTGAACTCGCCAATACGCTAGTTATTTTGAAAACTTAACCCAGAATAACTGAGAAACGCACAGTCCGTTGATGCCTTCAGAAAGGCTCCTAGGAAAGTAGATTTCAATCAATGAATCTGTAATGACCGAAACAACTGCAAGTCGCCGCGGCTTGATCGCCGTCAAGATGGAAATCACAGGCAAATTGCGTCCAAACTCAATCAGCTTCAAAATCACGGCGATTTTGGTTTCCACAAAGCGCCCGAAAATCGCACTGAAATCGCGCGGTTAGTTCACCCGCGAGATCACGCGAGATCACCTTTATAGAGCTGTTTTCAACTGACTGTTGTAAATCGAAAACCAAAGTAATAACAGAGCCAATCACGCAGTGAAGGAAATAAATAAACTCCTCAGCCAACCGTAAGTAGAAGTAATTCACGACTTGGTTTTACTGGCCAATCAGAACGCAGGCTAAGTCAAGGCAGCCTACGCCAAGCGCGGGAAAACGACAGTCGCAGTAGACCTTTTCCGATATATCGATATTCCGCTAGACATCGAGGCTTGGAGGAATAAAACAAAAGAACTTGCAGAAGCGTGTGGACTGGAAAGCCTGTAGCTCTCCAGACGTGGAGGTTTATTGGAGAACGTAACAATAGCTAATACAACACAGACAATGCCCCTAGCCCTGATAACAAAAGAAGCTACAGGTCATAGCGAGGGACCAACAGGTCTGGAAGAGCTACAGGATTACTCGTGTCGACATGTTTAAAATGTTTTCGCTCATGTAACGAGAAGCGAGATTTGCATACTGAAACAAAAGGAGGAATTTGCATAAAAATAGATTTCAATTCCCAAAAGAGTATTTCACTCCTCCAACATGGCCGCCGTGACGTCATGTGAAAACACTCTATTCGATTTCCTTTGTTTTATTCCTGCAAGCCTCGATGTCGAGCTGAATATTAACGTAACGGAAAACGTCTGTTAGTTTTACTTTTGTATCTGATTGGTTGAAAAGTTCAAGCAAGTTTTTCGATCCAATCGCAGAGCAAACCAAAGCAATGACGTAATTACTTTTGACAGCCAATGGAAAACCGCTCTAAATTGGCCTTTAGAAGGTAAAAACTCCAGTTACCCTTGAGAGCGACGATTTCAGCAAAGCCACTAAGTAGTAAGTACTTTGTGGTGCTTAGTGTTTATTCTAATTAAAAGCTGGATCTCAGTTTTGATTTAATGGATGCAATTCTGAAGCGTGACCATCGAAAAGAGAGCTACTAAGCATCACTTCTCGGTGCTCGTTATTAAAGTGCTACTATGATGGAAAAAAAATCAGTTCTCGGTTTTCTTCACACTTCGAAAATACTTGTGTTGAATGCAGCACGGGAGTTTTTTGCTTTCAGATTGTCAAATTCGTGTTCTGCATACTAATTAAGCCGCATTCACAAACTTCATTTTTAAGCTAGTGAGTGAATGACGTCACTTTCTCTTCGATCCAGCTCTCTGAGGGCTTATCGGTCGGAACTGCTCTAAGTAATGGCGGACCGTTAAATAAAAAAATTCCTGTCAAAATAAAGCCTTCCTCTTAAAAAAGGAAAATGCATAAAATTTCGCATGGCAAGTATTCAGCACAAGTACTTTCGAAATGCGAAGAAAAACGAAAAGTGATTTTTGATCGTGGTAGCACTTTAAGCGCTGGTGATTTTATGAATGCGAGACGAAAAACAGATTTCCATGCAAGTCGCATTTTTTCCATGTGTATAGGCTTGCCGTTATGTCCACAAAACACCCAGTTCGAGTGGATTGCATTCGACAGGTGCCTTATTCTTCAGCGGAAGAGGAAAAGGAAGAGAAGTCGACAGAAGAACAAGTGAACCCAGAAAAACCAACACAAAGCAGTGACGAGGAGTACGATACGGACCTAGAAAGCGACGTGAAAGACGATGACAGCAAGAACCAAAAACAGGGAAAGAAGCACTACATCACCATTTGCAAGAACCTCGGCTTAATTCCCTGCACGCCATTTCTCCGACAAGTAGAAAAGTCAGAAATGAATTTAAAGCACTACAATCTGGGGCCGACGGGGGCCGAGGCTGTGGCGGTCGCGTTAATGCAGAATAATTGCGTCACGACCTTGAATATCTCTGACAATTGCATTGGCTCTGATGGTGCTAAGATGCTGACAGAAAATCCGTTCATAACGGAGCTTGACGTCTCGCAGAATGAGCTCCGCACGCAAGGAGCGTATGCAATGTCAGAGATGCTACGGGACAATACCGAGCTTTTGGAGCTCAATCTGTCCAGCAACGATTTTGAGCACAAGAGTGCGGAACCGATCGTGGAAGCTCTAAAAGAAAATTTTACGCTGAAATCATTGAACCTCAGTCACAACAACTTCTGCGAGATTGGAGGCCAATTGCTGGGCCCGGCCATCGACGCAAACGTAGGATTAGAAAGTTTGGATTTGAGCTGGAATCATTTGAGGAGAAAAGGGGCTGTTGCAATTGGATATGGACTGAAAACCAACTGCGCTTTAAAGTTCCTCGATCTGTCTTGGAATGGTTTCGCAGATGACGGTGCGAAATCCCTCGGAGATGCTCTCAGTGAAAATAATACTTTGACAGAGCTTGATATTTCAAGCAATCGCATTTCTTTTATCGGAGCGAAGTGGCTTGCGAACGGACTTGCACACAATTCAACGCTTCAGATTTTACACGTTGGTCAGAACCCGTTTCAGACAGAAGGCGCCTATCTGATTTTAAGCGCCGTGGCAAGGAGCAAGAAAAGCGCTATAGAGGAACTGAACTTCGACGGCATTCCAGTAAATGAAGAGTTTGAGGGTTTACTGGAGGAAGTGCTTGACGAAAGAGAAAATCTGAGCGTGCAGTGTGGAATGGCTATGAGAGGGAAAGACAGAGTAAAGACAATGAAAGAGAAAGTGGTGAGTAGGTTAACACTGCAAGTGTATGACTTCGCCTTCAATGAAAAAGAGAAGACAGGACATTGTCGTTAAGGGGAATTGCCTCAGGCGTTTTCCTATTTTTAGCTCAAAATTGAACAAAAATCATTAGTTTTCACCTCAGCCTAAACTTACAATGCTCTCCTGCAAATCTAAGAGGAATATGTTAAACCTGAATGGCAGCGATTTCTTCAAGACTAAGTGTTCCGAACGTGAAAAAATGGACAGTTTGCTTGCGATTTATTCGTGCTGCAAAAAACGATAAATAGTTTAAGAGCAGTGGCATAGTCTTCAGGACTGAACGTTCATCGTTATTTTCGCCGGCTCTCCATTGATGCATTGACATCTACATCTTTAAATTTTTTTCAGTGGAGTTAAGACTTATGCATTAATTACATGTTAGATGACATTGCTATTGTGACAGACTGGCCGAAGGTTCATATCATCGTACATCTTTTATTTACCCTCGGATTCTAGAGTAGCTTGAGGCCGCCAACATCTCCCAGTTGTCAACGAAAAGGCAGCACCTTTTAAGTTATTTTAGAATGTGAGAGTTGGTTTGCCAGGTACCCCACTCAGCCAGCTGGCGCTCTTATCCCATTGGGCAGCAGGTTCATTTCGGCAGTAAAGTAGGGAAAAACCTACAGTACAGTGAACAAGAACATTAATCCTTTACAATTTTGCCAACACAGGACGTTCTCAACTTGCTGCTAGAGTACATCGAACTGAGAGGACTTCGCGTAGTGGACTTCTTTCGACAACTCGACAAAGACAACAATAAAAAGATCTCCAGGGCAGAGTTCATGAGCGGAGTCAAGAAGATGGGAATTCCCATGACCAGAAAGCAACTTAAGAAACTTGTGAGAATTCTTGATACTGACAACGACGGACACATTGACTACGGAGAAATGGTTGCCATTAAGAGGGACGAAGTGTTTGACTTCTATCACAAAAAGAAGACGTACAAGAAAGACGATCCACTTTTGCAATCGTTCAAAAGCGCCCAGCAGAAAAAGACCTGAATTGTTAGTTCTCCGACTGTTTAGCGCCAAAAGACTTCACAGACATCTCCCTTTTGTAGGCTGTTAAAAAGCATGCAGGGGAAAATTGTGAATGACAGTTATAATCATGAATAGTTTGGGAAAAGAAACAAACGGAAGGAAACTGGGGATCAAACTAGATTGAAATGATACCTTTTTAACCTTGAATTTCATTTTGAACTACACTTACATACATAAAAAGTAAAGCTTGCAACCGGTGTTAAAAAAAAAAAAACCCTTGAAAAAAGTACGCCGAACGATAAACTACACATTGGTTTTACCCACAGCCATCCTAAGAGCAGTTAGCTAGGAAATCTCGCGGCGTAAAGCAGCGAGAACAAAACAAAGAAACGCTTCCTGTTGTACGCTGGCTGCATAGAAGATTGCATAGTGTTCATAATGATGTACACTGATATATTGATAAGTCTAAAGTGATAATGCACACTGATACGTTGATAACCCTGACACAATGGTAATTGTAAAGTGATAATTGTAAAACTGATTTCTAGAATATACCGAGTGTAGATCGTAAAGTAATTATTATTCTCTTAAGTTGAAAACACCACACGGTACCTTCATCATCCAGATCAAATGATGTACCTTCCTGGGCCTGGGCCTGTACTTGACCGGGCTCACAGGAATCACAGGTTTGCGACCCTGGGTGGATGTGAAGATGGAGGGTCGTGCTTCCAAGAGTAAGCTCATCTCCATGAGTTATAACTCGAGGTTCGCTTTTTTGTTTGCTCTGAAAGAAAGCACATTAAGACCCCATAAGATGTGACATAGACTCCGTATGTGCTAATTAACTTTCACATGAAAGTACTGGAAGTATTCCACATCGTATTTAGGGAAAAAACCCTCCTTAATAAAAACAGTTCAGCATGTCACTCTCTCGCTGTCCGCGTAACACCACAGTTACAGTATTTGTCACTACTATTAGTTATTAATTTACATTATCGTCTTTGTCAACATGTCTGCTCGGTACATTGATATAATGCTTACGGCCCTCATATACGGGGATTTTTAATAGTTTTACAATGAAAGCGCGCGCGGGGCCGTACGGGCCACAACAGTTTAGCGTAGTTTTGTGAATCATAATTATCATCACTGACGATAGCATTTCAATGGATTCAAAAAGTTAAACAAAAAAAAGGGAAAGAACCTAACTTTATACTCGCTTGTGGCCGGGTCTGTGTATAGGAAAAAACGACTCGACTAAACTTAACAGCCCAAGAAACCTAACAGGAAGGAGGCAAACAGTTGGCTGTTTACAAAGCGTGGTGACGATGAATTCGGGAGCATTCAAAATAAATCCATTTGATGGTCAGAGGGCGATTTGAGCATGGAGCACTTGCGTCCAAATCCAGGCGGCCTCCTTTTTATAAGCTCAGAGCTTACAAGCGGGCGTTTAATGTAGGAAGAAACAGTTCTGTCTATAACAGAAAAATCAAAATAAAATAAAATAAAATAAAAAATAATAATAATGTTGTAATGCAGATGGGTTTCTAAGCAGTTTTAGTTATTTTTATTGCATGGCGCTTACTCCCATCATATTTAAGTTTTTACTGTCTTTTAAACTTTGAAGATGACGGACGGGAGAAGATATCAGTTGAAAGGTTCCTGTTACTTTCATTTTGTTTGGCCAAAGTCCTATGATTGAAAGCCCTGGACACGCCTCCTTTGTGTACCTCTGACAGTCGAACTCCATTGAGAAATGTTCCGTTTCTGCTTCCAACGTCTGAAATAAAGTATTGACGTCTTTCCTTATCGAAAACGACCTTGCACTGCGTCTGTTGACAAAGTGAGAGAACAAAAATTTACCTGCTCAAATTTGTCGAG
The DNA here is from genome assembly GCA_014634185.1 of Astreopora myriophthalma. NCBI lineage: Eukaryota > Metazoa > Cnidaria > Anthozoa > Scleractinia > Acroporidae > Astreopora > Astreopora myriophthalma. The sequence goes on from BLFK01000735.1 coordinate 1,315,314, forward strand.
TCGTGAAAAGCGTAAAGGAATATTGAAAGTAACATAGACTAGATTATAACAAATATTGTAAAGCTCGCACTTTAATTGGTCAATAAGCATGTTCTGTTTTCTCATGGGTGCACGCTGCTGAGGTAAGGCTTTCATCATTCAGCGTGCATCATTGAGTTTTAGTGGAAATCCACTCACATACTATCAGGAATCCTGTAATCTGATTGGCTCCGCTACTCGCAATCTGGTGGGTGATAGAGAGCAGCAAAAAACTCGTCGTTTTGAACGAAAACGGCTTCTTCAAATCTTATAATCAATAAAAATTGGAATGAATTCGGAGGCAGTATGCGAGTGGATTTCCACTGAAACAATTTGACTATTCGTTCTCGTCTTCTATGAGTCAAATAGTCAACTCCGGACTAAGCGCCTCGATGATTATCTATTGCCTCACAGAAAACTCGAACTCGTAGTCTAATTGTTAAATAGTGCACATTGATAATTGAAGACCACACTATCCCAGATCCAAAATACCACTAATTTACTAGTGTTCTGCAAGACGTTTCAGCAGTCCCATAATCAGAGAAGCTCATTGTTCACGGGGACTTCAATGCTAGAGTACGGACAGACTACCAGACCTGGGAAGGGATCATTGGAAGACACGGTGCTGGCAAGTGTAACAGCAACGGCCTTTTGGTTCACAAGACGTGTGACACAAATGACCTTGTCATCGCCAACACCCTGTTCCACCTACCCACTCGCAAGAAGACGTCATGGATGCACCCACGCTCAAGGCACTGGCATCTTATGGGCTACGTCATCACCAGGAAGAAGGACAGACTGGACGTTAGAGTGACGAGAGCCATGTGTAGTGCTGACTGCTGGAAAGATGCCAGCATAGTCCACATTTACAAGAGGAAAGGGAATCACCGGTCCTGCGAAAACCATCGAGGCATCTCCCTCTTGTCCATTGCTGGGTAGATCCTGGCCCGTGTCCTGCTCAATCGCCTTCTGCAACACCTTGAGCAAGGCCTCCTCACAGAAAGCCAGTGTGGCTTCCGTGCTGAGCATGGGACTGCGGACATGATCTTTGCTGTGCATCAACTCCAGGAAAATCCCAGGAGTAACACAGCGACCTCTTTTTGACCTTTGTCGATCTGACCAACGCTTTCAATACGGTCAGTAGAGAAATAAGGCTTGTGGAAGATCATGGAGAAGTTTGGCTGCCCCAACCGGTTCATTACAGTCGTCCGGCAGTTCCGTAACGGCATGATGGTGAAAGTTCTGGATGACGGAGACGAGTCAGATGTCTTCCCAGTGACATACGGCGTGAAACAAGGCTGCCGAACCTGTTCAGTATGGTATTCTCTGCCAGGCTGACAGATACTTTCCGTGACTGCAAAGAAGGAATTCACGTCAGTTACAGGACTGACGGCAGGCAGTTCAACCACAGGCGCCTGCAGGCTAAGACAAAAGTGAATGAGACCGTTATCAGAGACTTCTTGTTTGCTGATGACTGTGCACTCAACGCCAGCACAGAGCGAAAGATCCAGCGCGAAATGGATTGCTTCTCTCAAGCATGCAACAACTTCGGTTTCACCATCAGCATAAAAAAGACCGAAGTTATGTACCAGCCTGCCCGGGGAAAGCCATACCAAGAGCCGTGTATCACAATGAAGGGGCAGAACCTCCAGGCAGTCGATAACTTCACCTACCTAGGAAGTATACACTCTTTCGCGCAATGAACACAGACACTGAGGTCAACAACAGGATCGGCAAAGCCAGTGCCGCCTTTGGGAGACTCCATGAGAATGTCTGGGAGCGGAGAGCACTCAGCCCTACCACCAAGCTGAAGGTTTACCGTGCAGTGGTCCTTACCATCCTCCTCTACGCCAGCGAGACCTAGACTGTCTACAGCAGACTGCCTAAGCAGCTGCTGTACGGAGAACTGTGTCAATGCAAGCGCTCAGTCAGGGGCTAGAAGAAATGCCACAAAGACTGCCTCAAAGCGTCCCTCAAAGATCTTGGCATTGACATCAACACGTGGGGAGACGTTTGCTCTGGACCGTCCAGATTGGTGCAGTAAGATCACCACTGGAGCCTGTATCAGGCCGAAGCCAGGTGCATCACCGAAGGGCAATTAAAGCAAGGCCTGAGCAGCATCCACTGCCATTACAACACCCACTCACTGGTGTCCCACATGCGGACGAGCTTTCAGGGCCCGGATTGGCCTCAGCAGTCACCTCTAGACCCTTAGCCACCGATCTTCCGTTTGACGTTATTTGAAGCCATGGTCATCTTCAACTCCGAAGGACGAACCACATAAAACAAACACAGAGACTGAGTACCAAAACCAAGTGCACTTAGGCTGACCAAAACCAGAGTAATTGGACACTGAGCCAATGACGTTCTGAAGCGATAAACCTTTCAGCCAACCACAAATCGAAGAAATTCACAAATTGGTTTTACTAGCCAATCAGAACGTAAAGCAAGTAAATGCAGCCGACGTCAAGCGCGGGAAAACGAGAGCGACCGAGTCGCAATTGGTTTTAGTTTTGCATCAGATTGGCTGAAAAGTTCGTGCAAGTTTTTTTCCTCCAATCACAGAGCAAACCAAAAGCAACACCAAAGTAATCGCGTAATTACTTTCGACACATAAATTTAAAACTGCTTGCCATTTCTGTTCTATTTTTCGAAAGATCTCGGCTATACGCCGAACACCCTTGTAAACTAAAAGTTCTTCCAGTATTACAAGGAAATTCTTGAAAAAATCGCTCAGCGTATGCGCGGATAAATCCGGTAATTTTAAGTTATATACGTTTCTCGTGAAAGGAATCAAATCCATTACCTTACTGACTTCAACATCTGGTATTCTCATAACGTGTGAAAATTCCTTTTCCCTACAAAACGTATGTACGTGTAGAAAGATCGTCAACACAAAAAGTCTTAGAAAACGAGACTTTCTTATGAAAGTAGCGTCCTTCTACCCATGGAAACAGGTTCAAATAAAAGTTAATTGGGGCATATGTGATCCCACAGATTGAGAGAAGCCATTTTTCTACATTGACTTGTGGTAACTTCGCAAACCGGCACCAGACACCGTACTGAAACTGTCATATAAAACACAGCTTTCAGTATACTATATTTTTTGTAAGTGCAAAATACTGGTGCTTTATAAAGAGTACCACCATATAAGGCTCTTGCCTCCGTGTGAGTTCAGCAAGGCTACAAATACAAGATTAGAGGGCGTGCGAAACGAAGACACCGACGGTCAGTAGGATGCCACCGAAACAATAGCCATAGTTAGCAAAAACAATGGCTCTGTCCGCTCTGTACGTGCGTTTTACATTTTGGTACATTTCTTTGCCATCGCCTCCTAAAGGACGACGACGTGGAATGACCGAATTTAAGGTTCTGTGGAAGACGTTACCACATGACGCTGAATTTTCAGTTCCTCTCTACGCTTCTAACCCGATCATACCAGTTCAATTCCACGACAGTTACTACACATTTTAAATGCGGAACGACATGAAATAGTTGCTTAGTGATACGAATAACGCGTCCTTGCTGGTCTTTCATATACCGGATCCGAAATAATTAATGTTCATAAAACAAAAGAACGAAGCGAACATAACAATACCTAATTAGCAAGGCCTAATTGGAATAACAATGGTTCTTTTGTCCTCCGCCATTTTAGTCCGGTATCTGAAAGTCTACCCGACCTCCTCGTAGCCGTTGTCCTCATCGTTTCGTAAGCTCTCTATTATTATAGCTTGCGGTCTCACTCCCTATTCTGTGAGCTGCAGACAGTTCTGGATATCTTGTCACCTGTCGTGCGGGGTCGCACAGCTGCTAGGGTTATTTGTCACCGACCGCCACAGCTTTACACTACCGGGCGACAGCATGAATGAAAACAATGGCTTACTACTTTACAATCTTTTGTTTATACATCAATGTATAATAAAACAATTATCGAATTCGGTTTTTCGTGATGTCTCGGTTTATCAGGTCTCGGTAAGTGGTATCAGACGAAGCCTCCGGCTTCGGCTGACAACACTTACCTTGCCTGTGATTATTCTGGATATCACGAAAAACCCCTTCCAATAATTGTTTAGTCTATGCTAACTTTCAGCCTACCTCCCAATTGTACCCCCAGTGTAGGTGACAATAAACAAAGTTCCGACTTTGAGTTTCGCAGAGTTGATTACAATTGCCCTGATGCAAGGGAACTGCACTTCAGTAACTAGAAACAGAAGCGGACAGAAAGGCCAAATCTGTAAATAACAAGACGAATCTGGTGTCTCTACAGCTTTCACACCAGGGTCCCTTTGTTCATAGCCTGCAGAACAGGCGTTATTTACTCTTATTTTTATTTATTTATTTATTTATTTATTGCGATTTTGAGCATGCGGAGGAAATCGCATTAAGCTTACGCTGTCCAGGCGGCTAACTACGCTGTATGTTGGAAGAACGTAACAAGAGCAGAGTTTATAAATCACGAGCCGCAAATTCGTCGAGTTCTTTCGAATTCTTCGACTTCTTCCAACATCCAGCATGGTTTATCGTGCCTATAAACCATAGAATGTGTGGTCAGAGAGTACGCAATGATTAGTTTGGTTACTGGAGAGATTAAGAGTCTCGTTCGCAGTCAACGGCCAATGGCTAACGGCAAACGGCAGGCTGCCGCTTGTCATTAAACCCCCCAAATCACTCCCTTTTTGTTGTTCATACTGATAGCTCACAAGACTAACATGGCAAACTGCTAAAAATTTCGTCTTACCATTTTTAAGTACTTAAATAGAGGTACCCATCACAGTAAATGAAAGCTAACCACCTGGGGCGAGTCGTTTGAAGCAGGGTTACTGCTAACCTGGGGTTGCCCGTTCCGAGGTTGCGCGGGAGATTGGGTCAAGCTAGGTGTCGCAAAGCGTCATGGGGCTGTTTTGGGGGACGCCATTTGCTTGAATTCTTCGTTGCCTTGTGTTTTGGTAGATGTATAGGTTTTACTAGGACTTAACCCAGGGCTACCGCTAACCCTACTTTGAACAACTCGGCCCTGGTGCTTAGACCTATTCCCATATGCTAACTTATTTCTCTCTTTTTGGTACTTGCTTGATAGCTGTGGCTAACAGGTAAGAGATAGCTTAAATTAAATTAAACTCACCATCAATAGATGAACTTGGGAAACGGGTGCCTGGAAAATCAGTGGGGGGCCTCGCACGATTGAGGCATGCCGAGAGGTATCCATGGCAACCCTGCGAACGGGAACCACCCTGGCAAGCAGCCCCACCGGGCACCGTCACACTGAACAAGTTCAGTGGAACAGACAATACTTACCTAACCCAATACTTACCGGGAGTCCCCTAGCCAAAATGGGGGTGGGTGTGGTGGGGCAGGAATCCGCAACGATTCAGTGCACCGCAAATGATCCGCGACGATCAGCTAAATTGCAAGCTAAATATATTACGCAACGCGAACCTGCCCTGCCAAGACCTATGGACCACCCCACAGATCACGTACTGCCATGAACCTGACCGCTGACCGCATTGGCTGGAGCCTAACTTTGCCTAAATTACATTTAGCCACATTTAAGTTCATTGATTTTTATTTATTTATTTTTATTTTTTTTATTCTTATTTTTATTTTTTTGAGAAAATAGCAAATTTCAGGCTAATGTTTGTCATTGGTCGAAAACAAGAATCTTTATCTCTTTATTATATAAATTGCGGTAAATACTGTATCTGCTTATATGCTTAATTAGTATCACCCAACTAGTGGACTAATGCAAATCCTGCATTTTCATTGGCTATGCTACCAGAGGACTATTAGTAATAGTCCTTGAGTAGCTAAAACCGGGGTGCTTTCTTTCGTTTTATTCCCAAATAAATATTCCTTTAACTCGCAGTTGCTAACTTTATTATTGCCTTTTCTGTTTGACTAGTTGGGTGATACTAAAACAATTAGACCGTTCACCCTCAAGGGCCACGGGTGGGGGGCCCGGTCAATAGCCCATTCGGCTTCCCCTCATGGACTATTAACCCATGAACATTATTGAAAAAAAAATTATTGAAAATTATCGAAACCTATTGAAATTACCCTCTACATCGTCGTCACTTCCTTCCTCATCTTCACTGCTCTCTTCTCCACTTTCCTTTTCCTCTTTTCCACCTTTAGCTTCACTATCAGCTGTATCCTTTTTGCTGTTTGATAAGTCCACTTTAGAGTGAAATTTATAACTTGAGCTTTGTTCGTCGTAATAATAATAGGTCCCAGTGGTGTTCTCATAGTAAAGGCGGCTGCTCTAAAAATTTTTAAAAAAGCACAATAACATAAACTATTAAACAAAATCTACATAAATCTATTCACACTGAACAGAATGCTACTGTTTCAGAGCCAGGTCAAAATGGCAATAGTTCCATTTTTCTCTGCTGGATTAATTATAGCACATTTTGCTATGTGTAGGTTAATTTTGGCAAAAGGCCTAAACAGTATCAAAGGGCCGTAGAAAACCACTTTTACCAGCTTTCTAATGAATAGAACAATGGACAAAATATCGCTGAATCATTTCAAATGCAAGAGCACAGAGGGGTGGGGGGGGGAAGGGAGGGAGAGGGAGGGAATGAGCCAGACAAATGGGTGTGTTAGGGTCACAATGGGCTTAAAGGAAATAGAACAGAATGCTTGACTTTTAGGTTAAATGGGGAGTGGAAGAGAAATGGAAAACATGGGATTAGGAAATTATTGAAAGATTAAAATGTTAAGTGAAAAGCACTAGGGATATGAAAGAAAAGGATATAATTATATAGGAGAGTTAGGAAATTTGGACAGATCATAAAAAATAATCCTATTTTGTAACCCCAACCCCACTCCCCCAAATCTCAGAATTCTATGACAGAAAATTATTTGAGTCACAATAACAGGCACATAATATCAACAGGGGAAAAAAATAGAATTACTGGTAATCTGAACTTATATAGGTAACCACATCACAATGCTTCTTATAAACTACTTCATTCTTCTCTTTGTAATCTACATACTGTAAACTTGAAATTTTTTTGTACATGTAATGCTGTGAGAGGAAAAATAAATTGACCCTTTGCAAACTCCCAACAGTGACTTTATAGATACGGAGATGATTTTACTCATAACTGGAGTACTCCTCAGCAGGGGTTTCAATAACTTCTGAAATAGCCGTCCATGATAGCCCATTGTAGGCGGCAGTTTAACAAGTTTATGATAGGATTTTCAGTGAAAATCAAGACAAACTAGCCGGCGGTGAGAGGCAAAGCAGGCGGCGGTATACCGCCGGTAACCCGGCTTCTATTGAAACCCCTGCCTCAGGCAGGACAGGGTTAAAAAAGTTCCATGTAATAAATAAGGTCCCCAGTGCAATCACACACAACCATTGCAATGAACTTACAGAATCATAATAGTAACCAGAGTTCCAGTCATAGTATAATCCAGTGCGGTGATCATACACAAAGCCACTCTGGCTCATGGCATCAGCTGCTGCTTCCTCCAATGACGTACGAAGGTCCTAGAATAAAATATCCATGTAACACATCCACCAGCACCAATAAAAAGACAACCTTGGAGACTACATGTATGAGTCACAAAATGACTGAAATGAGACAAAATTAATGATAACCTGTCAGACATAAAATGTTTTTTGGGCCTGGTCAGCAATTCCAACATAATTATGTTTCTCTTTCAAAAGCAATGATTATCAATTTTGAATAGGGCATTTTTTCAAAGACCTATTGGTAGCTAATCTGAATTCAATGTGTTGCTTTGTGGAAGCTGCTTGTATGATAAAAATATGTCATTTTATTGAAAAAGTGGCAAGTTAAAAATGAAAAAAAGAAAAAAACTGTGAAATCAACATTTGCTACTTCACACGGAGAGGCTCACTAGACAAAGGTAATTACAATACCCTAAAACAATTTTTTTCCAAAGTGATTTTATTGTAAATCCGAATAACTATTTACCGTTATTTGCTTTGCAAACTTGCCGCATTGACTTAACCTCTTTGTCTTTGCCACCACTGCAGCCCACAAATAACAACAACAACAAAGCAACTGACTGAGTGATGAACCAGACAGTTCCTAATGGCCGCAGTTAAAGATTTTGAGGAAAGCAGAAGGAATGATTATTAATATCTTCACCTTGCTTTTGGCTGCTTGTGATCTTTCATAAGACTTGCCAGTATTCCCATCTATAAATACATGTATAATTATAGTGATACTATTAAAAACTAAAATAACTATAACAGATTCAAAAACTCATTAACAATTCATGAAGAAAATACAAAGAAAATTACTTTTTAATGAGTGTCTTTATATCTGATAAAACACGGCTAAATTTTTACTTCCAGTTTTACCAGGGAAAATAATTAGAAAACCCAAGGATTATTAAAAAATGAATAGATCTGCAACAGAAGTTTTTGAAGCTGTTCAAAAAAACTCGCAGCAGTGTTTTATCGGGTCTAAAAACACTCGGCTACGCCTCGTGTTTTATACCAGATAAAACACCCACTATGACCAATGCCTATCAAGCCGTACCTCTTAAGCTTACTTCTTCTCTCCCC
>BLFK01000735.1:1340378-1342878 GCA_014634185.1 Astreopora myriophthalma
ACGCATGAAATTTCAATGTGCTTATGTTTGGCATCAGTTTGGCGAGCGTCAGATGACTAAACCCGCCCCTTTAGCAAATGCTGTGTTATAAAGGGGGGTTGTATGTAATGATGTCAGTAGTAGATGTCCTTACCTCCAATTCCGAACTGAAAGATAGGAAAACCCTATAACAGTTTCCCGGGATTTTAATACACTACAATTGGCATACCCGGTCGAACATGCACAGCTCTGGATCAATATGCGTCGCCTTTAAACTGATAATAATCCCTTAAAAATTGCAGCCGTGTACGTTCGATTTCGCTATGGAACTTATTTTGTCTCTGAAAAACACAAGTAGAGATCGATTGGGTGAATTTGTTGCTGGTGAAGATTCAATTCAGACCCTGTCACATATAGGCCAAATTGTTTACGTCCGTGTGAGTAGCATCTCAATTAATTCGATCGGTGTACACATCCGAGTCAATGAACGAAGCTTTTACTTGCTTGACGTATCCACGATGTTACTTAGAGATCAATAATATTATTTTTCAATTTAGTTCGCCTTAGTTCACTGATCAAAATACTCTTACCTTCCATTTTGAGTGAGCTGCGAACCACGTGCGCTGGCTCCAATTCAGTGATTTGTGGTATCATCGCTGACCACTATTTCAGTCACATTTCTTAATGTCACATTTAGCGTTCCCCATACTTCATTCCCCTTTCATGGTCCCATGTACCATTCCCTATTCCTGATTGTGACACGGCGTCTAAGAAATATGAAAGCCTTACCTTTGTCAACTGAAAGACTTAGGAAAATAATCAATTGCAACGCGGCGAGCCCAACGAACATCAGCTTGGGTATCATTTTGGTTCAACTGAGGCAAGCCAGTTGGAAGAATGATGTATCTCATTGCTTCAATGATCCTTAAATAGGCTTACTCTTCAAACGCAGGGGATGCCACGCTTCACACACGTGCCGCCTTGCCGCTTTCGCTGAGGATCACTTAGATTTTTGATAACTAATTTCACAAGGATACTCGCACAGACAAGCTGTTTAAATCGAAGAATAGGCCCTGGGTTTACATTTGACGACCTTAATATTTAAAAGATGTGCTACGACCGAGAAACCAGATGTTGAGTGGTTGGCATTTGTAGGGATCCTATCGAGAACTTTTGTCGCGCTCAAGCATTTAATAACTCTGCCAGGGCAGCTGGAGAGTAGATATTGGCGTTTGCGAAGAGCTTTGTGAAACCCACTTTCGTATTCCAGCACTCAGTCAACGTAACCCTTTCATATGGTCTTTTTACCTGAAGGATGGCTTAGCAGATCGTATTTCTTTCGCCTTATTCGCTTAGAGTTTTTACGCTTTTTGTATACATGGTTAAAATGATAATTCATCAAACGCATGCAAAGTTAGCATAAAACACTAATTGGACAGTGCCGAGGTTCATTGAGCGAACTAAATCGCGATCAGCAACTAAAGCACAATGTCGTAACACAGATTTAAGATCTGAGGGTGGATTATAATGGGGTACGTTTTCACGCGACAGAGTGAACATTTGTTTGCACATTACTTGCATGTTTGAAACATGCAAGGGAGCAAGCATTGAAAATACCTTAGCCAGGCTTGAGCAGAATACTTAGCTTTGAGACACCTTTAGATTTAAAAATCCGCAAAATTTCTTAACTGTGATTTATTTGAAATAAAGCTTTTTTTCCGACATTTTTTTTCCAAACTAGAGAAGGGCCGAGTTTTTCGAAGTAAGGTTAGTGTTGACTAGGAAAAACGTTGGTTGTCATTTTACTGATTTATCAGTCACTAACATGACAACCAAACGTTCTTTTTTTCCGTATTCAGATTAAACTTGAAAACAAGGAACAAGGTTTGATTCCGGTTGAAACTGATTCAGCCCTCCAATGAAACGAAATCCATAGTACTCAAATTATATTAATCTGATTTTACTCAAGGTTACCACCTATTTAATGATCAATCTCGTTCACAAGATATTGAGTTTATACTTTTATATACAAATCGCATTAGTTTTGTCTTGTGATTCCAGCATGTCCTCTGTCCTCTGAAGTGACGTAATTCTCAACAAGAAGCTTCGATTCGCTCGGTCTCCCAACCTCGGGAAAAGACCGCTGCAAACAATTCCCCACTCTTTTTTGTATATTTTGAGAAACGAGTCTCTATTTGTTAAATATACGAAATAACGGCTTGTTCGAACCGAAGAAGTGAAGTCCGGTAGACCGCAGACTCTGGTACATGTCAGCAGTTATGATTCAAGCCCGTTGTTTGTCCGTTGTCTTCCACTGACCGAGTAGAAGCCCCAGATACGCAAGTCCGCACGGCAACATTCAAAAGCTTGACAAACTAACCGACCAATGGCGGATTTCCACACCACTCTCCTTATTTGACGATTCATAAAGCCATATAAGATTGGATTGACAGCCGTCATGGAAACATATAGCCACGTGACAATGAAATCAAATACCATAGGTGGAGTTCGCTGTGAGATA
>BLFK01000735.1:1347878-1350378 GCA_014634185.1 Astreopora myriophthalma
CCCTCATATGCTAACATTTTTATGGGGAATTAAATATTTAGAATCAGATTTACTGGAACTGGCCCCTATGAAACCAATTTTTTTGGCGGAGGTTTTTGTCGACGATATATTTTTTACTTGGACAGAGGGTGAGGAGAAACCTAGGGAGTTTATAAAGTTTATGAATTCGTTTCATAACACCATTAAATTCACGTTTAGTTGGTCGTCTGAGGAAGTGACTTTTCTAGATGTTAGTGTTGTGTTGAGCAATGGTATTATCTCCACTGATTTATATAGCAAACCTACGGATAAGCATCAGTATTTGTTTCACACTTCGTGCCACCCTCATTCTTGTAAAAAGGGTATCCCTTCTGGGCAGGCGCTCAGGATACGCCGCATTTGTTCTACGAGTGATTTCTTTGCGCGGAAACGGGCGGGGAGTTTTGTAACTGTTAGTTTAGAGGGGTTACAAAAATGAACAAGTGGAAAGGGAAATAGTTCGGGCCTGTAAGATTCTGAGACTGGACTCTCTCAAGGATAAACAGCCAGTTAACAACAATCGGATCCCTTTTGCAGTTACCTTTCATCCGTCACTGCCCAATGTTGGCGAGATTTTGCACATACACCTTGTTTTAAATTCTTCAAGACGTTGTCAGGTAGCAACCGAACAGGTGCCGATGGTGGCATTTAGAAGACCTAAATGTCTTAAGGACATTTTGGTTCATTCGGAAATAAAAGCACGAGCAACTGATAAGGGCTGTTGCAAGTGCGGGGATAGGAGGTGCAAGGCATGTTTATCTGGTTAAGTGTGCAGATTATGGTAGTGCAGTTACAGGTAGTAGCTGCTTTGTTATCAACTTGAGTATGGATTGCAATTCCGATTACGTTGTATATCTTATGTGCCAGATGTACAATGCAGTATGTGGGATCAACTATTGCTAAATTTAGGACTAGGTTTAACAACCATAAATGCAGATTCAATGCCCAGAGAAGGCTTACTGCTGAGAATAAAGCTTAGGATGATTGTATATACAGGCACTTTTATCAACTAGACCATCAGGGTTTCACTGACGTTAAGGGTCGATTAATAGGTAAATGTGGTAACGGGGTAATGCTTAGAGATAGGGAGGCCCTGTGGGCCTACAGGCTTCAGTCAATTAACTCACTGGGACTTAATAGTGATAATAATTTTTTGCTGTAGCCGTAATCCAAGAAGAGATTTGTTTTAGGCTGCATTTGTAATCAATTTAAGATTGTATTGAAACGCACGCACTTAATGGCGCGCGCTTTTATATTATTGCGTCTTAAATCAACCATGTCAATTAGTGTAGCATATATCTTGTAACGATTTCACCGCTTATTCAGTTGCCTTGACGAAGTCTTTGCTAACTAAAGACGAAATATCGTGAAGTCTTATTTCCAGAAACAAATAGTCAAAGAAGCTTATGTAAAGGGCTGTCTCAAAATACATAACTGTAGAAGAAAATGCTGTCAGAACAATTAAATTTACTAAGCACAAAATTAGGAAACATGGAAAATCATTAGTTAGGATAAAAAGGCTTAAACTCGAAACAGTTTTGAGCCTCTTCGCAATAACGAAGGAGTGGAAGTGAGGAATGTAATCAATCAAAAAGTAAATTGTGGTGACGACGCACAAGGAACATATTCGTCTTCCTCGGAGGTTAGAATGCGCAAAACTACCCAAACTGTTTCAACAGAATTGACAAATGATCAAGATCAGCCACAGTCCAACCACTGGAAGAAGGTTATCATAGCAGGGGATTCTACACTTAAATATCTTCAAAGCCACAAGATGTCTAGGAATTCGCAAGTCAAGATAGCCACATTCCCGGGATGCACAACGCAAGACATGAAGGACCATATCAAGGCACGTTTACGCAGGAACCCGGACGAGATTATTATCCATGTAGGAACTAATAGTTTAAGATCCAGCAACTCTCCTCGTGAATGTGCAGAAGAAGAGATTGACCTAGCCGAAGCAGTTAGTTCGGAATCCCCAGCCATGATTACAATATCCAGTCTCGTCAATAGATCTGACGATGAAGCTTTGGCCGGCAAAGTTTCTGATGTGAATAAAGTTCTTAAGCAGTTTTGCAAGCAAAGACCTGGGGATTTATTGATCACTCAAACATTTCTGCGATTGACCACCTTAATCGGAGCGGTCTTCATTTAAATAAGGGCGGAACCTTGCGTCTCGCTCAGAATTTTATTAATTATTTACGTGTAGATTAGGACAGTACCGTCTGGGAATCCGATCCGGCTGATGCCTGCAAGTGTGACGATCGCGGTAAGTCCAACCATTCTAGCACCTTTGGTCGAGGTTTAGTCCTTGCGTCTCTTTTAACATTAATAGTCTGCTGTCCCATATTGATGAACTCAGAGTTTTTATGTCCTCTTCTAAAGTTGATATTTTAGTAATCAACGAGTCTAAATTAGACTCTACAGTGCATAATAACGAAGTCTACTTAACTGGCTTTGAACTGGTCAGGAAAGATCGTAA
>BLFK01000735.1:1352878-1362878 GCA_014634185.1 Astreopora myriophthalma
TTCCCACACGGAAATCAGGTAAAGCAGTTGTAAATAGTCTTAGTTTTTAACTTGTAATGGTCAACTGATGGTTTTCCGTGTATAAATAAAAGCATACATACATACATACATACATACGTATAATTAACAAAGAAAAGAGAAAAGAGAGAAAGAAAGACACAAAAGCACCCCTAAGCAGTACAAAGAAGTAATATATATATATATATATATATATACTAGAAGAAATTATTTTTTTTGGTATGAGAACAACCTACAGTAGAAAGAAGAAAGGTGCGTGCCAGCAAACTGGCTTGCCGGGGAACACCGGAGGTCAGCTGTACCCACGAGGAGAAGGCTCCGTCGAGTAACACCCTCTGGAACCTGGTCGTGAGATAGTCAGCGAGCCATCGGTGAAGCGAGCTCGTGATACCAAACAGAGTGATCTTGTAGAGAGGACGACGATGTGGTACAGAGTCAAATGCTTTACTGAAGTCAAGATATATCAGATCGATTTCCTCCCCTGCGTCCAGTGCAGTCCAAAGTTCGTGTAAAACGGATAAGAGCTGAGTGACGCAGGATAAATCACAAACATATAATAAACATATTACAACGAATCCTGTAATCTAATTGGCTCGCTACTCTGAGAGACAGCGAGTACCAAAAAAGCCGGCATTTTGAACAACAAAAAAACAATGGTGGCATCTTGAAATGTTAAAATTAAAAAAAAAATTTAAAAAAAATTGAATGAATTAGAAGATAATATGTGAGTGGATTCCTACTGAAACAATTAGACGAATCATTCTCATCGCATTTTCTATGAGTCAAATGGACCAACTCGGCGCTACACGCTTTGTTGACTCGAAAAGTCGAACTAGTAGTCTCGTTGTTAAATACAATTTGTACTTTCTGTCACGCACCAAACAGAGAAGGAAAGAAATCTAACTGGCAGTAAATACGTTCGTCATTTCAGCCATAAGCTGAGTTGATTTACCCCATTTGAGATAAGGTAAAAATAACAGAAAAGTGCGTGCGTGACCCAGCTGTCAAAACGCTTCAGTTACATCAATACACGATGCATAACGTTGTCCTCTGGGGCCTTTTCCTGGACAGGGATAAATTTTACATTTCTTTTATCTGCGAAACGATCACGCTATCTACCCAGTTACTGACGTCCCTGTTAAACGTTTAAGCAGATTACAGTTTCAGCTCTTAAAAGAATTATATTGCTCTGAAAATTAACGACTTAGACTTCCAGGGTTTCCGACTAGGAGTTACTGAGGTATTTTTATTTCACTTAATATCGAGCTTATGATTGTAAATCTCTCTTTTACTTAGCGACGTAAATACGACCGATATATTTTTTTAAATGTTATTTGTTTTCATATGTTTTTAGCATTTGAATTGAACGCAGTTGCGTTTGGCTCTCGATTATCAGTACTACGAATGAACAAGAGACTACCTTAATCGCGATCCAAAGTACTTAGCGGCCCTGATTCATTGCCATGTATATAAACTTCTGGGGCGATTAATAAACTATCGATGTTTTGTCCATTCCTCTAATTCCAACGATATAGCCGATATTAAAATAATGGTGGACTTAGAAAAGAAAGAATTTAGCTAAACTTTTGACTGAATTATCTGGTTTTGCAGTAGTCATGATTATACATTGCACACGAAACGGTTGGCTTGTGCCTTCAACACGTGTCATGTATGCCAGCTGAGCAAATTCGTTTGAAAGTTCAGTGGAATGAATTGTTTAACCATACAAAATATATTCAACTTCATTTATCCTAAAACAAACATCGCAGACACTTTCCGCTTTATCAAAAAATTTAAAAATTAAACGAGACTTACCTTAACTTGAAGTTTGATTGTAATTCTATGAGTTATTGGACAAGGAAACTAAGGACTCATGTGAGATATGCACACGCAGATCGAGTGTTCAGTCTTTAACGCAGCGAGTGATATCAACAGTACGAAAGTGTTTAGGGTAGGGAAACAAAACCCCTATCATACATCAAGAAAATAGTTTGGGATGGGTGACTCCTTAGTTTCCTTGTCCAATAACTCATAGAATTACAATCAAACTTTAACTTAACTATAAAGGTAATTCTCGTTTAATTTTTAAATTCTATTTCGTCATTGGACTACATCACTAAGGAGTCATGTGAGAGTTTCAACGTGTTGGGATCACGAGCTTGAGACCAAACCAACCAACAAAGATACAAACCCAACAAACAATATAATATAAAATTTGGCAATGTACAACGATAGCACAATATTCCCCTAATGATTTTTCTGTATACATTAATCTAACAAAACCTGACCAAAATTGTCTTCAGTTTGTGAGGGCTTGTTATAAAACCTATTGAACGTTGACGCGTTAGCCCAGCCAGCCGCTTGCAAAATAGTTGTAATATCCACATTGAGCCGTTTTGCTGCCGACGATGGGGCTGCCCTAGTGATGTGTCCAGAAAACTTCCCAATGCCAGACTGCTTTAATACTTTTTTAAGCCACCTAGATATTGTATCTGTGGTGACTGCCTTATATGGCTTTTGGTAACTAATTAGCAACTGAGTGTTACCTCCACGTAAGTTCTTTGTTCGTTGAAGGTATTCTTTTAGTACTTTGACAGGGCAGAGTTTTTCATTAGGAGTAAATGATTTAATCACTAACGGACTTTGGGGGTTTCCAGGTCTAGATGTTTTTAGCAATTTCGTGAAGTAAAAAACGCACTCTTGGTCCCCAAGTCTAAGGTCATCAATAGATAAGGCTTTCAATGTTTGACATCTTTGGGCTGAGATCAGCGCCAAAAGCATAGTAAGTTTCATAGTTAAGTTCTTAAGGGTGAGTCCTCCAACAGGGGCTAGCGTTTGTAAAAAATCAAGGACAGTACGAACATCCCAAATTTCTTGGTGTTTCGGTAGGCTTGGTCTAGTTTCATACACTCCCTTCATAAGTCTGCGCACACTAGGGTGGTTTCCAAAAGATGTTGTTTGACAGAGTAACTATAGCGGATAATGCACTCCGTGCCGTGTTAAGTCCACTATAACCTATACCGTCATCATATAATTCTCCTAGAAAGTTTACACCTTCTGCGACAGTTGGCGAAAAATGATTAACTTCCCTTTTACTACAATATAGCTTCCATTTTGATAAAGTGTCTTCATATTGCTTCCGGGTCCCTGATCTCCAAGACGCTTCCATGATATCGGTAACTGTTGAAGAAAAGCCTCTGTTTTGGAGTTGTTTCCGGATAAGTGGCACGTCAGTAGGGATAGTTTCTGGTGAAGCGGGTGTTTTTCGTTTGGGTGACTGGGCAGATATAATGTCCTCTCGGACGCTGGCAAAACCACTGGTGCCTGAACGAGCATCTTCATTGCCACTGGCCACCATGTTTGGGTGGGCCACATGGTAAGTGTTATGCTAAGTGGAGGAAAAGCATAAAACTTGTAGTTACTCCATGACAAGTGAAACGCGTTGACAGCAGAAGCGTCTGGGTCTGGATGATATGAAACATATGGCTTGACTTGATAATTAATGCGAGAGGCAAACAAATTAATGTTCGGGTATAAACAAAGTTGTGCACACGATTGCTGAAATAATGTTTTGTTAAGGCACCATTCTGTGTTACGCCTAGATTTCCGAGATTCAGAGTCTGCCTCAATGTTTTCTTTCCCCGGAATTCGGGCAACAGTGAGCCATATATTGTTTGCAATACACCAATCCCAAATAGTTTTAACTAATACATTCAACTTAGTGGAATGACTGGTGCCCATTTTATTAACTACAACCTGAACGGTTGTGTTATCAACCAGGACTCTGACATGTTTCCCTGATACTAGCTGTTTATAAGGTTGCAAGCCAAACAACACTGCCAATTATTCAAGATAGTTGATATGGTTTCTCTTCTCTGTAGCTGTCCACAGCGCCCCTGTGGAGAGATCATTTACTGCGCACCCCCATCCTTGTGTAGATGCATCAGTACGAATGGTGATTTGTGGGTCAGGTCTGTCTATTTTATTGACGGCAGTTTCTATACAGTCTACCCACCACTGAAGCTCCTCCCTAGCAAATGGTGTCAAGCTCATAAAGGCATCAAAATTTCCAGCATTTGTCTAAGGGCTTCAGATTTTTTATGCCCTGTAATGCGAAAATGTAGAGGGCCATACATAACCCCAGGAAAACTAGATATGATGAGGCCCACAACTTGTGCCACCTCACGAATCAACACTCTTGTACATGACAGAAGGTGAGTTACAACTGTCTTCAACTTGTTTGCCTTGTCTGAAGAAAGTGATACTGTCATATTGGTTGAGTTCAAAACAAACCCCAAAAATACTAGAATATGTGTGGGTATGAAAACTGACTTTTTTGGGTGAGGAACAAAGCCGAGATTGTCCGGCAATATTATTGTATCAATAACATTAGAGGCACATTCCGTATAATCGCCTCCCATTAAAAACGAGTCATCAGTATAAGGAGATGACACATGACCTTGCTGTCGCAATGAGGCAGACACTGGCTTCATCAGTTTCGTAAATTTTCTGGGGCAGGATGCCAAACCATTAGGAAGGTATGTAAATTTATAAACAATACCATTCCAAAGAAATTTAAGATATTTTTGATGTTCTGGTGGCACCCGAACTGAGTAATATGCATCCTTTAAGTCCACAGATGCCATGTAACAATGTGGTTTGATAAAGCGAACAGCAGTCTAAATGAATCCATCTTAAAATGCCTATATACCACATTTTTATTTAAACTTTTCAGATTGAGGATTAATCTGTTTGTCCCATCTGCTTTGGGCCGAAGAAAAATAGGGGAGATAAAATCACCCTGCTCCGGAACAGACTCAACAATAACTTCTTTGGCCAATAAATGTTGAATCTCTTGCGCAACAACACTATTTTCCTGCGCGGAAAAGTTACTTGTCATGAAACATGTATGATGCGGCAGGGAAGTGAACTCAATTTTCTCCCCCGCAACTGTGCGCAAGACTTCTGCGTCAGAAGTTATTTTGCGCCATTCGCACAGTCTGCATGACAACTGGCCAGCTTTGAGCAAAGCTGTCTTCAATGTAAAATAATTTATCACATTCGGCATATTCTCGGTTAACGTGCTTACCTGTAAAGTTTTAAAAATCGATTCATCTGCTGTATTTACTGCCACTGATTGCCCTGATTCCCCTCTTTTGTGAGTTTGTCGAGTTTGTCTTCAACTGGGGGGAAGATTTTGGCGGGTACTGCTTCCAGTAGCGGCCTTTGGACAAAAAATTTTGTCCTCGTCGTGGTCAGTTATCCGAGACAGCATTGTTGTTATTCGAGAAGCGGCCTGCTTTCCCTTGATTATGTCGTTCAGGGAAAGTGGTTTTACTTATCCTGTTCGAGGCCCGAATGTCGTTTAATCTCGATTGTAGATTTTTGCCAAACAATAGCAACGTTACCGGGACGTGCGAGGCACATAAACTGCTGTAGTCTTTGTGCAAAGTGGGTTTTATGGCGTCACGACGCCGCAACGATAGCTCACACGACGTGTGGCCTAGCAGTACCAACGCATATGTATTTAGTTTTACGAGCTTGTCAACGTCCGGCAGTTGTTTCTGCCTCAATTGCACTAGTGCTTCTGTGGACAGGGCCAAAAGGTAATTCGGCCAAAATAGCCCCAACTGTTGCCATTGACTTTAGTATTGACGAGGCGCGAAAGGTCCTGTTGTCTGGTTTTGTTGTCTAGTTTGTCCCAAATCTCCGTGTTAACACGAGGAACAATCAGCTTGTCGCAGTTTCCTGGGCGACTGTATTTTTCCATTTTTGCCTTCATTTTTGGTTCGCTAAGTTTAGCAGTCAAACGTTTGTTGATAATGTCAGCAAGTTGCTGATTTATATTCGGACCAATGTCCTCGTCTTGATCGAAATCTTGAGAGATTTCGGTCAACAAAGCGTCATGCTCCTGTCGAGCAACTGAGACGCTAGGTTCACCGGCATGTACTAAAACCCGGAACACCGAAACGAAACCAACGGAACAAAACCAACGGAACCACCGGAACCGCCGAAACCAGCGAAACATCCAAAGGAAACACCGAAACACCGAAACAGCCATTTACAAATGCTAACATTAGGCCTAAAAACTTTGGTTTAGGCCTAATTAGGCCTAAACATTCATTAAAGCTGGCCTAATTAGGCCTCAACCAAAGTTTTTAGGCCTAATGTTAGCATTTGGAAACGGCTGTTTCGGCGTTTCGGTGTTTTCTGCGGTTCCGGCGGTTCCGGTGGTTTCGTTTAGTATATGCCAGTTTCACCCTCTGTGGCCGTGTCGACCCGGGATTCTGTCATTTTAAGGAGCGTTTCGCCGTCACTGAGATCGCTTTCAGCATCCTTTCCATGTTCCGTACTGCTTTTGCGTCGTTTCTTTACCGGTTCCTCTGCTTCAAACGGGTCATTCCACCGTATTCGCTTAAACGATTTTTCCATAGACAACATGGATGCGGACATGTTCGTTAGAACTTGGCATAAATTCTTTAGCATTTTTGGCATCTCTTCCTCGTTGTCTCGATCTGCATGGTCATCCAACAAAACCGTTTCATCCGCGTGAGACGGCAGGACTTCATCCAAATCGAAGTTTCTTGCCATGCTTGTAGACTTTCGACCGACACTCAAAAAACTACGCGGGCAACTGAACCCTCGATCTGCGTGCGCATATCTCACATGATTCCTTAGTGACGTAGTCCAATGACGAAATAGAATTCTTGCCGTAATGAAACCGGCTATCGAGGTAGGCATTTTCGTTGAAGTTCTGGGAGCCTGGAGATGAGAGCAGAATCATACTTCAACCATTTCTGTTTCAGTCCGCACTCTTGTATTGACCGCCAAACGTACGCAAGAATTTATTGCCAACTACAGTCAAAGTTCTCGTGTCCATGCTTACTTAGAATAGCAAATGTTGTCAAGTCCTCGAAGCTCTATTTTGAATAAACTAACGAAGGGTGTCGCTTTTAAGAAGCTCGTACCTTGGTAAACTTTCGGCAGCCTCTTGGGACTTCAAACGTCTGAAGGAAGCCGATCAACCGAAACACTATAACTAAGACTTCATCTGATCTGGTCGGATCCTGCTTTCAACGTGCTCATACAAGAAATGCTTTCTGGTAGATTTTCTTTTCGAGCACCCTCTAAGTCGTCTTGCAGATGGAGGAACTTAAACGGTACACTTTCAAGAAAATTGCGCCAAAAGCCACCACCTGCGTAATCGTTACTATGGAGAAATTGACATGAAAGCGGACTGGCTTAATGACACAAAGTTTGCATTTGAAAAGACATTGAAAAGCAAAGGGGTCGCAAGCCACTAATGACCTTTTGCTTCTTAAATGAATAATCTTCGAGGAATTTTTTAAGTTGACATTTGAAATTGGCGTTTTGGAGTATTCATGGGCTGAAGGTGTCTTAGTAATTTTTACCATGAAATTTTGACGGCTATAAACCATTTTTAAACTAGAAACAGTCTTAGCAGGCTTTTTGTGCCATTTTTTCTACCAATCGCAACACTGCACAGGGATTGTTATGTCTAAGATTAGGGGGTTGAATTTGTCAGCGGAGTAGTGGAATTAGCTGATAAGATGGAGTATTTTAGTTCCCAGCAAAATGCCATGGAGACAACGAGAACTTTCCCGAAAAGATCTATTTAATTGCTAAAATAAGCCCTCAGTGGCAAACAGTACAGTAAGGAACGAGGCTTCCAACGGATTCTTCAGAACAATTTAGGTGTTGTGACTTGCGTTGGCCAGTATTTAATTTTTAGACAAATGGTGTCAATTATTGCGACAGAATGATCCGATAGACCTTAAATAATGTGGTCCTTGACATTGGCCTCCACGCCCGCGTGGCATAACCTTTTCATTGGACTCCTCTCAGAGTCGAAAGCTCTAAAGTTTGTTTGTTTGTCTTTACACGATAAAGTGCGAAAACAAATTAAATTAATGCTGGTATGGCACATTATGTTAACGTCACTGTATGAAATGATAGAGTATGTCTTTACATCCGTTGAGGCCCAAAAATACTGCTGAAGTTTGTTCACTTATATCTCTCTGTCGTCATGGATGTTTACACCTATGACGTCACGGCTGGAAGCCACGTTGAAAGAGAAAAAGAAAAACAAAAGCGGCAACCACGTTCGGGAGATCAAAAGATTCTTTTGTAAATTGAACTCGGTTTTCAAGTAAATTCTTCCTTTGTTTCAATAAACCAATATGGCTTCTGGTAACATGAACGAAAACACTATTGCAATTCATATGCCCTTTTTTCTCCACATTCTCCCATCTCGTCTTAAAAAAATGCCAAGAAATTCAAGACGGCTCAACCCGAAAAAAAGTTCTTCCTCTGCCGTGCGGTAATAATAAAATATACCTCGTTCATAAATGGCCGTTAACTATCCTGAAAAATAAATGAAAAATTCAAATGAGTTATGTCTCTTGACATACGAAAAATTTAAATGAGTTTTGTGCATGTATCGAGATTGAGGCAAGTCCTTGGAACAACCTCTCGTAAAAACATTATCATAAGCATTCTTGCACATGGGGAGGCAAGATCTTACATAACAACGACCGGAACCAGATTCAGTGACAAGCGGTTTTCGTGAAAACATGGGTTTGTTGGGGGTGTTATTTCTCGCGGGCTCAAAAAAAGATCTGGTTCTGGTCGTTGTTATCTTAAGATTGGTTCTCGTATAATCGACCCGATCGCTTCGCTCGCCTCGATCGTTTGCAATCAATGAGGCGATTAGAGGCGATCCAAGCGATTGAGAGTTAGGTTTTCACATAATCACCCCGATCGTCTGGTAGGAGCAGAGTGCACGGTAAACGCCTAGGCCTGACAAAAATCATTTTGCTACTGGATTCTAACACGATGGCGGCGTTCCGTGAAAGAGCAAAGCTCATGGCTTCTTATCTCCTTATTATTGCAGTTTTCCTTCGAAGAAGAGAAAGAGAAGCTAGAAAGATAGGTATACTTTTTGCACTGCTTCGAAAACTTGTTGTATATAGACTCATACTTTTGAACATCTTCTAAGACGCGCAAGGCCTGGTCATCCTGGTTGAACTCTGCTGTTTCGGCGGCCATGTTCGTTGGTACGCCCTGTTGAATTTTTGCTTAACATTGATGCATCATTGGACAGTTTGGATCGTCTCCCTGCGTTGTGGTAGCTCTCATAAAATTGTTGTCGATCGCGCCGGTCGGCGACCGATCGCCCGCACACAACACGGGCAATGTGGGAGATCGAAGCGATTGCGATCGGCCCAATCGCCGCAAGCATTGGCGCAGTTTGTCTAATGTACATATAATATAATATAATATCCCCTATCGTAAGATGACTTTTTGAAATGACAGAGTCGATCGAGATGATTATATGAGAACCAGCCTTAAGAATTTGCATTAGTTGTTTTCACCTGACGTAACGGCTGCCATTTTGGCCTTCCAAAGCAGCAAAACGGCGGCCATGTTGCCACCCCAAACTAATCCTCCAGAAGTTGAATTCAATTTTCACGCATTTTTTTCTTTGTTTCACTTTAAAAAAAGCATGGCTGCTAATCACGTGAGTGAAAACCAAGAATATTTATCTTTCTGAAATTAACTGTGAGCCGCCTTCACACTCTGAACTGTATCATATTTTTGCTTTAACATTGTCACCTTTATTCTGCAACGAGGAAGCCCCGTTTTGTAAGCTTTATGATTTCTGAAGGCTTCCTCCCTTATTTTTCATTTGTAATTAGTTCATTGCTATTTTTTTTCCTTCACGGTATGGAAAATAAACTGTAAAACTCCTAATTTTCCAACCTCGTTCCCAGGGTCTCTCATCTTCCCGCCCAAGCGAGAGAGGGGGGGAAGATGAGAGACCCTGGGAACGAGGTTGCCAATTTTCCAGGCTCTGGCAGAAATCTCTGAACACCTCTTGCGCACATAACTTAGCTAAAAGAAATACACCATTCTCTGGTAGATACCATAACCACGGTCACTGCGGGCTCCTGTGTATAAA
>BLFK01000735.1:1367878-1380216 GCA_014634185.1 Astreopora myriophthalma
CCCGGTGAAAGTTATTCAAGCCCTCGTCAAGCGCTTTGGAGGCAGTGTCAGTGTTCAAGCTGAGCGAACGAAAATGGGACGCATGTTTCAGTCCGAAGGAGAATCCATTAGCGCGTGGGAATGTCGAGTGGTGGAGCGAGCTAAATATTGTGAATATGGGAATTTTGAAGATCAAGCATGCCGCGACCGTTTTATTGCTGGTTTGGTGGACGAAACCTTACAAGGAAAGTTAAACACCAATGGTCATCGTGACAAGGATGGTAACATTGTAGAGTTCCGTACTGTTGTTGAAATAACGAAGAATTATGAATCCTCAACTGACGCTCGAAGGCTTATGAGACAAGTCCGTGGAGATCAAGAGCAGGTCAATTGGACCGAAAAAGCATCCCAGTTAAAGCAAAAAAGCACTCGCTCTCAAAACCAAAGCAACGGTAAAGAGTCGTTTAGGAAACAGTCTGAGTGTAACTACTGTGGGGCGTCACCGAGTCACCCAAAAAAAAAGTGTCGTGCATTTCTCCTCATTCCCAGCACCGCGCGGACTCTATCGGTACAATTGTACCGATAGCGGACATGGGAATAAAAAATTTGCGTTACATCCGGTTGCCTTGAAACTCCACAGAAAGGAAGTCTAGATAATTGGCCAATCAGAAGCCAAGTTTTAACGGGATCTGTCAATAGAAGCCTACGTCACAGTCACTTCCGTTCACATCTTTTGAATGCACGCGCTCGGCCGCCAGTAGTTTCCCGTCGGCGAAAACTAAAATTCGCTTGGAAAAGGTTTTAAAGTATTTAAATCTCCACACGTGTTGTTCGCCGGCTATTTTCCTTCGTTTTGCTCGCTTTTTTTCCTTCTAAAACTTGTTGTTTGCTTATATTTCGATATATTTCGATGTAGAAAATCATTTTCTATCCTTTGGGACCGATATTTTGGCAATAAAAGAGTGTTTGGACTCGTTTGTGACGACAGATGTGAAAAGTGAATTATCGGTGCTTAGCAACGGAATGCAAAATATGCAATTGGATCCGTAGTATTGATTTACGCATCAGATTTCCAGCTTGCGTTACGGAAAAAATTCTCAAAAATTCGAGATTTGATCGATCTTTGTGAAATTTTCGACACGTAAAGGTCATATGCTAAGGAAACGTTTTCCGAATTGATGAAAAATTCCCGGTGACCAACTTGATAGGCCGAATTCGCTTTTAAAACAATTTTTGCGAAATTTTTCGCGGATCTCAGTTGTTTACGTTCATTTTCTAGTGTATGATTTTTCTCTGCCGATATATATTTTTTTTCCCTTGAAGCTTATTAAATAACCTTTAAAATGAGGTATAATTTGCCACATAACTGTGAATACTTGTAAAAATAAAAGCTTTTATTTGAGAGCGATTTTTTTTCGCGCGAGTCATTTTGACAAGAAAGAGTTTAAGCATAAGTGCAGAAAATGTGGCAAAGAAGGGCATGTAGCTCGTAAATGTTTGAGCAAACCCCAGATCGTGAATGCATTGAATGATTCGGTTTCTGATGATGGGCAAGAAACATATCATTTGTTTACTTTGGACACTCACTCTTTGAGATCTGTATCTGTACAGAAGGGGGAAAAGTTTTTCGCAGCAATCAAATCCTCGGCAGCAAAAAATTTTTTCGCTTGGAAAACTTTGCAATTAGATTCTGCGTCAACAGCCAACACACTTGCAGTAGATGATCTCCGGAGCATGTGTCCAGCAGGGTTTGACATCCATGGCCTAATCAAACCCTCCTCTGCCATCCTACGTACCTATGGATGAGGTGTAATAAAGCCAGTGGGGCAAATTGAATTGGTCTGTGAGACTCGAGGAAAGTTTCACACTCTTCAGTTTCAGCTGTTAAATAAGGACGTCATGGGTTCACAGCCACCCCTTCTAAGTGGATCTGATTGTGTTAGATTAGGCCTGATTAAGATAGGGAGAAACACCTGCTCCTTGGATCGTAACAACCCAAAAGGGGGTGCCTTAGAAGTGTGCCAACGTGACTCGGAACCTCAGCGAGGAAGAGTGGAGGAAAGTGGAACTCCTGATCAGGAAGACAGGCCTGCCTTACTGAATGGTAGTACAACAGAAGAGCTTAAGCTGACTGAGGAAACCACCAGCACCTCTCCAGTACATGGTACGTGTGAGGATATTGAAGAAAAAGTTAGCCCAAAGGGAAGCATGGCTAGTGAGGTGGGTGTGTCCCATGTGTCTGTCCCTTGGAAAAGACTGACTAAAGTTATTGTCATGGATGCCTTTAAAGAAGTCCATACAGGGTTGGGAACTTTGGGGCCGCCCCTACACATCAGCATGAACCCCAATGTAACTCCAATCCAAGCTCATCCGCATCGGTGCCCTGTAGCAAAAGAAGCAAAAGCATCTGATGCAATACGTGACCTTGAAACACAGTGTATCCTGAAAAAGGATACTGAGCCGACTGCGTGGATCTCCAACAGTGTCTATAGAGAGAAACCTGACGGAAGCATACGTGTGTGCATCGATCCTAGCCAAACAATCAATAAAGCCATTGAAGTACCAAAGTACCCCATTCCTACAGTTGATGAGTTACTGCCTAAGTTGAACAATGCCAAAATTTTTTCCTGTGTGGATGTGTACAAGGGGTTCACAAACACTGAGTTAGATGAAAGTTCCTCATTCTTCACGACCATGCATACTCCAATTGGTCGCTACCGTTGGTTGCGTATGCCGTTCGGGGTCAGCTTAGGACCGGAGGAATACCAGCGTAGACAGCATGAAGCACTGGAAGGATTGACTGGTGTTGTAAACAAGGCGGATGACATTTTAGTCTTTGGAAGCGGAGATAGTACTGAGGAGGCGGAGAAGGATCATGATATTAACTTATGGAACTTAATGTTGCGGTGCCGAGAAGTGAATCTCAAGTTGAACCCCAAGAAGTTTCAGTTCAAAGTGAAGCAAGTTACCTGGATGGGCCATCTCCTTAGCAGTAATGGCATCACCCCACATCCAGATCGGGTCCAGGCCATTAAGGACATGATCCCACCGCAAGATGTGAAAGGAGTTCAGCGGTTCCTGGGCATGTGCAATTATTTGTCACGCTTCACCCCAAACCTTGCAGAAATTGTGAAGCCGCTCACTGAGCTGACTCATGGGAACGCAGTGTGGTCATGGTCCTCCCAGCATGACAAAGCTTTTAAGACAGCCAAAAACTTAATTGTAAATGAAACGACATTGAAGTTCTTTGATGTGAGCAAGCCATGTGTGTTATGACACAGGCCTTGGAGGTGCCCAGCTGCAAGATGGGCAACCTGTGGCTTTTACAAGCTCAACACTGTCAGCAACTGAAATCAACTATGCGCCTATTGAAAAAGAATGTCTGGCCATTAAAGTGGCCTGTACCAAGTTCTACAAGGGGTTATGGTAAACAAGATGTTGTGGTACATTCTGACCACCAGCCGTTAGAAACGATTTTCAAAAAACCCCTGAGTAAAGCCCCAGGCCCCTTCAACGTATGATGCTTCAGCTACAGCCGTTCAAGTTCGCAGTAGTTTACAAGAAAGGCAAGTACATGTACTTGGCCGATACTCTGTCGAGAGCTGCCTTGAAGCTCCTACACCCTCAGACCCACAAGAAGAGGTGTTCCATTGCAACTCAAAGGATGCACTAGATATGTTCTGAGTAGAGCTAGAGATCATGGAACTAGACTCCGCTGATATGTATCCTAGCACCCTGGAGGAAATTAAAGCTGCAACTGAAGCAGATCCTACCCTGTCAGTTCTGTGTGAGTTCGTGGCTCATGGATGGCCCTCCCACAAGTCACTGGTTCCCACAGCACTCCGTCATTACTATCCGTTAAGGGATGAACTAGCGGTATACCATGGTGTGTTGTACAAGTCACACAAAGTCCTCATCCCCCTGAAGCTACAGTCTACTATGCTGAAAAAACTCCACCATGGCCACCAGGGCGGTGAAAGCATGATTCGCCGGGCTTGAGAAGTAATGTATTGGCCTGGAATGCAAGCTGCAATCCTTCAAGAGAGTGCCAACTGTTCGTTGTGTGCTAGCTATGGTTCAGCACTCCCAAAGGAACCGATGTTGTCTCATGAAATTCCACAAGGTCCATGGAAATTCATCTCACAGGACCTATTCAAGCAGGGTGGGTGTTGGTATTCTGTAAAAGTAGACCACTACATTGACTGGTTTGAGGTTGATCTGTTGAATGAAGACATCACCACTGCCAATGTTATCTCAGTCACAAAGGCGCACTTTGCCCGTTATGGTATACCAGATACATTTTTGTCAGACAATGGACCTCAATATACCTCTCAGGAATTTGCGAATTTTTCCAAGACCTATGGTTTCAAGTTGATTACCCGGTCACCGTATTATGCTCGAGCCACCGGTAAGGCTGAAGCTGCCGTTAAGGATGTTAAAAAAGACAGACCTGCTCTCTGGTCTTTTGGACCATAGGAACACTCCGCCTCAGGGTATGACTTACTCCCCAGCACAAGGGTTTCTCTGCCGACGAACAAAGTCTAACTTGCCCATATCTGAATCATCGTTGAGCCAATCTGTGCCACCCGCAGCCGTAGTCCGTGACGAGCATCTGGGTAGGCGAGCTAAAGCCAAAGCTCACTATGACAAAACTGCTAGCAGAGCCTTATCCCCGCTGGCGCCTGGACAATTTGTGTACACCAGGCCAAATGACCATCACCGTGGTGAACAGTGGGGTCACGGCGAAGTCTTGGGAGAAGTAACACCCCGTTCGTACGTGGTAAAAACGCAAGACGGGTTGGTTAGACGGAACAGGATCCACTTAAGGCCTAGTGAGCCTCAGGCCCCATGTGACTCACAACCCTTGCCCGAACAACCAGTCGTAGATAATGGTGCGGATGTCGGAAATTCCGCAGAAGCCATAGTGCCTAACCCCAATTGAGAGCCTCCAAATAAGAATCCACCTCAACCAGTGCAAACGTCCCGTTATGGCCGGCCAATCAGACCACCCAACAGACTGGACCTTTGAAACTGGAGACTAGAGTGCAGTACGGCAATCGATGTGACTATTATCTGACATTGCCTGTTCATATTCGTTTTGTTAATGAATTACTTTTTTTTTCCTTTTCATATGAAACATATTAACATGTTAATAGTTTTCTTTGAAAAAGAGGATGTAGATAGGTTGTCGAAAAGTAGGGATCAGCGGTATTCCGCTGGGCCGTTGTGTTTTGTGTTAAACCGAACATGGCTGCTTGTCAGCTGAGATCTCGAAAGTTGATTGCTCAAAGGGAAGCTTTCCTAGCCGGTCAACAAGATCATTACTAGAATTTTCTCAACCCACAAATCCGAAAATGTGCGACCCAGTTCAAGTAACTCTTTTGAAAATGCAACCCCGTTATAGTCAATCCAGTCGTGAAAATGCGACCCCATTCAGCGGCACATCCCCATTAGTCTCTTATAAGGAAGTACCTTCCCCGCCCCCCGGAGGGAACACGCCTTGAATTCAAGAGTTACGCAATGTTAGTGGCACAAGGAAATGTTTTCGATGCAGTACGTGAAGTCCGTGAATCAGCATTCTAGTTTCTATTTGCATGCGAATGAATAATTTCAGTCGAAATGGTCGGAACAACCTCGTTCCGAGGGAAGACGACAGACCCTGGGAACGAGGTCGAGGTCGTCAATCGGTTTAAGTTAAATCTCAAGTACTTCCCCGGCCAGGCTGATAAGAACGGGATATGAGACTCTTTTCCCTCTCTCAGCCCAATGAACACAAACGAAAAGAGGCCTGTGCTAGCAGGGAACTCAAGTACCCAACATTAGTCAAGGTTACATGCACATTAGCTATTTTCCCAATGGGGAAATGGCCGTAGCCGTTAAGAAGCATTATTTCTTACAGACTGTAGGTGTAACCGATCTTCCCAGAGTGAAATTGTGTCTGGGAGATTTCCATGAATATATAAAAAGAGAACAAAAGAATTGCCCGTGACAGTTCCAATCCAGATGTAAGTCTTATGATTTATCAAAGACCTCAAAGTGGCCCAACCATTCATGTAGCAATGATTAAGTGAACAGCCTGTCACGGTTTGCAGATTTCTACCACAACGAGAACGTTTGATTACCAGTTGCAATATTGATCTGTTCCATCTTTCTAGCCTCAGATGATAAAATCTGACTCTGCTTCTTTCCTTCGGCCACATTGATGGCAGCTTCCCTTTCACGTGAGGACAAAATGACGTTTTCCATCAAAATTTTGGGTGAATTGGTGGCATCATCAGTGTGTCCTTAAAGAAAAACCCTTGTACCCAGTTTTGTTCAGTCCCTTGCCTGTAAGTTATGCTGGCTATATTGTATCTCACTCTATAGAGACAGTTAATAGAATCATAATGTGATTAGGCGAACTTATACCAGTTAGCAAAACAAATGGAGATTGGCTTTGAATTATGATTCTTCATTTCAATAAGTCCAAATGTTTAATGCCAGCAACAGACATCCGTACCATTGGACTCAGAACTTTCAATACCTTAACGAACATACAAGTACTGATGTTTTCAAAGACTCTTATTTCCCTAGAACAGTTAGAGAATCCATCTGATATGGTAGCATCTAATTCGATCTTTACAGGGTTTTAAAATCAAGTTGAATGACTAAGAGATTATTATTTATTATATAAACAACAATGAAATACCAGGTGAGCTTTCAGCGTGAAAACATGATATTTTTACACCTAAAAACATCACTGTTACTATGGTTACATAATAAATCGCACCTTTGTCCAAGTAAAAGACATTAAAGTGACATGGTTTGGTATTTCATTGTTGTTTATATTAATAATAAAAAGACCGTTACATGACAACTTGAAGACAACCTCCGCACAGCCATGTAATAATATCCTCTTTTTTTTGACTGTAATTTATTATCTATCTATTAGTATATGAAAAATTTCACCTTGTTTTGTCTTAAGCATTTTAAGTTTTAATATTTGATGTTAGCACGATAATGGTATAATTATACAGCATACAGTTAATTTCTGCTGACAAAAAGTATGACTTGCAGATATCCGACTTTGGCAGAAAAGCAGCTGGCTGTCACTGTCAGTGTGTCTGTGTGGTTAATCTTGTGATTAACTCACCTTCTGACCTTAAAACAGCAGCCCTCTTTCTTCACCTTATGAAAACACTTTTATCACAATACATTACTTTTTTAAATCGCTTGAAAAAGGATCATGGTAAAATGCAGCACAATCTTTTAAATTCTGTAAGTCGGCACAGTCTGACCAAAAACTCAGCTTAAAAAACCTATCACAAAAATTGAAAGTGATGCCATAGACAATAAATGTACAATCCAGTTTACCTGTATTTGCATTGCCTCAACAACTGATTCAAAAAGCTAAATATCTCCTGCAAGGAGAGACAAGGAAAGCAGGTGCAGTTTAAGATCCAGTAACACAGATTACTAAAGTGTTGGGCTGCTCAAAGACAGGATTGCAAAAGATACCATAAGCAACAACCAACTTACGAATTTCGTATCGCAAACATCTGATACCACAAACTTCTGCGGCATGGTTTATGGCCTCTGCACTCATAGAATAATAAATTGTAGTGAAAAAGGGGCTGTGTTTAGACAAACACTATTTGAGTTTCACCCCGCAAGTTATCATTAACGCAATAATCCTCAAGGTCTGGGTTGAGTTGATGAAAGAAGGGCTAGCACCAATCCAGAGTTACACAAAACTATAACCGGCTATAGGTTGTCATGTGGTATCATCATGGATTACCACTATAGCCTTACTCTGAACCAAGGTAAACTGAACTCGTGCCTGGAAACAAAAGACACCGACCGACCAACAACCAAGCAAACAAACAAGAATGAAAAGGCACCTGAAAGAGCCTTCCTCACCTACTATATTTTGATTCAACCTGTCTCTTTCCTGGAAAACATTGTCCAAACTCTTATCTTTCCTGCAAGGCAAGTCTCATTAGATTTTGATATCAAAATTAATTTTAAGAATCCCAGCTGCTGGAACACATACTATTTTGGCTACTTCCACAAATACGAGTACGTACTCAAGACCTCTGGCACAGTTTTTCCCAATACGAACCTCCCGGCCGGCAAATAACACATATATAGATCACTACTTGGAAAACATGCACGGTAATTCTTTGTAGACAATAAAAGGCATTGTAATATCGACCAGTTTTTAATCAACTGTAGTTTACTGAAATTTATATTTTAATGCTCAAAGCACTTGTCGCGTTCTCAACAAAGTGTCAACCATGCTGTTTCATTTAATGGTGAAAAACTAAAAATAATAAACGATACAATAAATAACGAAAGACTAAACGAAAACCTTGCAAAATAATACACAAATACTTACACAGAAGGTCCCGAATGACTAACGAAAAACACGAGGCGACATATTAACAACATAAAAAAAGATGCCGCCGAAGCGTGAGAAACTGAATCATAAATTCCTTGGGTGAACTGTCCGGGTCCTGGGAAAAAACTAAGTGGACCGAAGCGAAATGGCTAGTCCTAGGACGCGTCTAAGCATAACCCAACGACTGTCACAGCACTTTTAAAACAAGGTGCCAACAATAATTTTGGTGCACTGCCATGAGTGTGTGTGTGTGTGTGTGTGTGTGTGTGTGTGTGTGTATGGCCAACAGTAATGGGCCGAACTGTTTGAAGCAGGGTTAGTGCGAACCCAAGGTTAAGCCCGATTAAAACCTATAGGTTGTCATGGTATTTAAACCCAGTTAGCACTAACCTTGCTTTGAA
The DNA here is from genome assembly GCA_014634185.1 of Astreopora myriophthalma. NCBI lineage: Eukaryota > Metazoa > Cnidaria > Anthozoa > Scleractinia > Acroporidae > Astreopora > Astreopora myriophthalma. The sequence goes on from BLFK01000735.1 coordinate 1,376,639, forward strand.
CAACTAGGCCATTATCTCGTAAAGAATGAATAGGCATGTAAAGAGGCAAGCTGAAAGCATAGCACAGTTTACTACTTTTGGGGCAGAAGACCAATATGAGCTCAAATTGGAATTACTTTATCAGGTGCATGTACAGAGCTGCTCACTCCTTCCCACTTGAGTCATGAGTTGCCGATGGAGGGGAGAGAGAGAAACCGAATGTATTGCATTTTTGTTGCATATTCAAAACCACTCACTACCAAATTCAATGCTAAAATCATTGGTGATGATCAAGTATAGTAATGACTACTGTACTTGACTATCACCAATGACTTTACCATTTTATCTTTTGGACGCAGTCAAACTGCACCAATCAACAGGCGGTTCCAAACCAATATTGCAGAGTTGTCTTAGGTAGTGAGTGGGTTTGATCATAGTTAGTAGTGGTTTGAATATGCAACAAAAATGCAATACATTCTGTCTCTCCCTCCCCTCCATCAGCAACTCCATGACTCAAGTGGGAATGGAGTAAACAGCTCAAGTGGATCTGCTGGCCTTTTGCTTGAGTCATTTCTTTTTCAGTTCCACTTCTAGCGCTCTAGTGAATATTTTTTGCTTGTCTTTTCTTCATTCATCATTTAAAAAACATCTGTGTGTGTCAGAGTCCAAATGCAGTCTCACCTGTCCATACACAGAGTTAATACATTTACAAGTTAACAGCTGGTCAAATAAGAATCAATATTTTGTCCTTAAGAGCTAAACATGCTGCTGTTGGCTGTTGTTATTTGAAGTCCTGAGGTACCTACTGACCACAAAAGTGCATCGGTCCTTCGGACTTCACCCAAAACCAAATTAACGAACTTTAGTTACTGTCAGCAAAGTGTGCAATACAAAATGAAAAGAGTCAGTTGAACTCATCCTACCAAGAATGATAGCAGATTGTGATGGAATTTCAATGGCTACTTCCTTTAAACTTTGCACATATTTGATTTCACCAATGACAGGAAGAAAAATGACTAAACCCTAGTGACAAATATAAGGCAATTAGTCAAGGAATGAAATTGGCCACTATAGATAATTATGCACATTTTAGACTCAATAATTTTATTTATGTGTACCAGTCAGAAAGATGTGATATAATGTTTTATCAAAAGGAATTGGACTCGTAAACTCTAGGCATCTTCACCACTGTGTTATGAGCATTCACTCTATTCATATTCACTATAGTTTAAACAGGCACGGAAGACTGAACAAATTAAAGGGGCTCTATCGTGCAATTTTAATTTGGCCTCTCTGTAAAATGCTAAAGGATGTCTTTAAATCAGCAAAAACCCAAAATAATAAGTAATGCAGTTTGTTTATTTAAGACCATTTTACTGTACTGAGACTATTTATATTGACCTCTCTTGTTATGGGTAGCAAGGATGGAAACAGTTGACATTTTGAGAAAACTTTAAATTACAACATAGGATTAACACGGACAGGAACACAAACACAAGTTTTAAATTTACTTAATTATAATGACTAGAAAAACTGAAAAAGAAAAACGGTTAGACTCTCTTACAAAGTGCTGAAGATGAGAGAAATTTTCAATATTTTCACTATTTGTCAGTTTAGTTGAGCCAAACAGGAAAAGTTCAAGTTTTTGTCTATTTGAATATCTAAACCATTGATCAGAAACAATATTTTTCAAATTTTTGCACCTGATCTTGAGGACATGGCAAAAATATATTATGAATGGCTCTTCCTGCAAAAAAATTGTTTGATATCCTCTTCCTAAATTTAAAAGAATGGTTTGGCCACAAGTAAAGGTCACAAAGAAGGATTTCTGTGTTTTTGGCAGCAAAAGTTCTGCGACAGAACCCCTTTAAGTCAAACTGCCACTTTCGCTTACTGGTTCTAAAATTCTGTTAAATTTGCCATTAAATCTCTCAATAATCCAAACTTCTTGTTGAGGAACAAACTTTATTACCTGAAAGAAAAAAGTAAAATGAAATTTGGCACCAGTATTTTACAGTAGGTTCACGCTGCAACCAGGCAGACAATCAGACACAAAGTTTGGTTTGGAGATTACTCAATGCAACCTTTCAAGTTACATTCATTGATCTCCAAACCAGAGTATCCTCAAAGCATGTCGGAAATGAATTTGTTACCTGGTAGTGATGAGCCAGCAGAAATTGGTGAGATGTGATGAATTTGAGAAAATGCATGGTGGTATTTGTTCTTTCCAGCATTCATTTGATCTTTTAAAGGAAGGGTTCGGTAGAAGGGAGTAGAAACTAAAAATTGTAAATAAACAAAAGTTCTGGAACATAAGTTACTTAGTGCTGTAATCCGCAAGAGATGTCAACAATTTCTGACTCACTGTATTTACTGGAAGCTGTTTTCTTTTTGTCCTACCATAACCATATGCCAATGTCCTTACAGCAAACTTTGTTGGCTGAAAAACCTGCATAGTATTGAAGAAAGACAAAGTCTGAAATAAAGTTGAATTGCACCTGGTCCTTTTGGCAAGGATCTCTCAATTTTTTTTTGCTGAAAATGATTAATTATTTCCAATATGAAAGTGAAGAATGATCATCGCAGTTAATTTTCCAATTTATTAAATTGGAAAATTAACTGCGGTGATCATTCTTCACTTTCATCTACAACCGCAGTTCACATATGAATTATTTCATATATACTTCACATTATTTCCAATATAATGCCCAGCGCCAGTACTGGTCAGTGGCATGTTAGTTGTACGCATGCACTGCATCCGGGCTCGTGGGGTTTGTGTTTGTGTGTGTGTTTTTGTGCTCCGGATCCAGCGTCCTCTTTTGCTTGGTGATTAAAACCTCAGTTGTGTAACGGAGCGTGTGACCGGTTTACCTCTTCTTCATTTACTGGCGCAGTGGTAGCCGATTTTGCCAGTCTTGCAAAATAGCTGGTGCCACAGCATCCCATGTACATGTAAGTTTTGGAGGCAGGGTGCTCGCAGGGAATCCGGTTTGTTCAATACCATTGGTTCTCTGTACGTGTTCTCATTTAGTCTATCACTTGATTAATTTTGTTGGGTTAACACCCATCTCTTACCTGAAACACTGTACTACCATGAACACCATGTGTTAAGCAGCAGAAGTAGGTTATTGAACTCTGTATCTGGTCTTGCTGTCAACTTGTCCCACATACATACATACATACTCTCTGAGTTATGTAGAACATGTGCCTCACAGAATGCCCAGACTTGGATGGGACTCTAACCCATGATCGTGTGCAACTGGGAAACACGTTGACCTACACCTGCACCAAAGAGTTCTTTTTTTTTTCTTCAAGGCTTCTTTGCAACTGCTGAAGTGTTCTCTTCTTCACGATGATTGCTCAAACATACATGTAGAAGAATACCATGCTATATGCATCAACCGTATGGACATCTTGCTCTGTTGAGAATATGCATAAAGTCTTTAAACTTCAGAAACGCGCGGCACGTGTGATTCTTGGGGCCGATACCAAAGCGAATAGCGTACAACTATTTAGAAAATTAGATTGGGTTCCATTTTTTCATGAGGCCAAAGTAAATAGGTCATTAATGGTATATAAACGACTGTCTGGGGACTGCC
>BLFK01000735.1:1380226-1393619 GCA_014634185.1 Astreopora myriophthalma
GCTTTGTTAGACAAACACTATTTGAGTTTCACCCCGCAAGTTATCATTAAGGCAATAATCCTCAAGGTCTGGGTTGAGTTGATGAAAGAAGGGCTAGCACCAATCCAGAGTTACACAAAACTATAACCTATAGGTTGTCATGGTATTATCATGGATTACCACTATAGCCTTACTCTGAACCAAGGCAAACCGAACTCGTGCCTGGAAACAAAAGACACCGACAGACCATCAACCAAGCAAACAAACAAGAATGAAAAGGCACCTGAAAGAGCCTTCCTCACCTACTATATTTTGATTCAATCTGTCTCTTTCCTGGAAAACATTGTCCAAACTCTTATCTTTCCTGCAAGGCAAGTCTCATTAGATTTTGATATCAAAATTAATTTTAAGAATCCCAGCTGCTGGAACACATACTACTGTAAGTACGTACTCAAGACCTCTGGCACAGTTTTTCCCAATACGAACCTCCCGGCCGCCCGGCCGGCAAATAACATATATATAGATCACTACTTGGAAAACATGCACGGTAATTCTTTGTAGACAATAAAAGGCATTGTAATATCGATCAGTTTTTAATCAACTGTAGTTTACTGAAATTTATATTTTAATGCTCAAAGCACTTGTCGCGTTCTCAACGAAGTGTCAACCATGCTGTTTCATTTAATGGTGAAAAACTAAAAATAATAAACGATACAATAAATAACGAAAGACTAAACGAAAACCTTGCAAAATAATACACAAATACTTACACAGAAGGTCCCGAATGACTAACGAAAAACACGAGGCGACATATTAACAACATAAAAAAAAGATGCCGCCGAAGCGTGAGAAACTGAATCATAAATTCCTTCGGTGAACTGTCCGGGTCCTGGGAAAAAAAACTAAGTGGACCGAAGCGAAACGGCTAGTCCTAGGACCCGTCTAAGCATAACTCAACGACTGTCACAGCACAAGGATGCCAACAACAATTTTGGTGCACTGCCATGAGTGCGTGTGTGTGTGTATGGCCAACAGTAATGGGCCGAACTGTTTGAAGCAGAGTTAATGCGAACCCAAGGTTAAGCTCTTTCCCAGCACCGCGCGGTATCTACGGTACCGATAGCGGAAATGGGCATAGAAAATTTGCGTTACATCCGGTTGCCTTAAAAACTCCACAGAAAGGAAGTCTAGATAATTGGCCAATCAGAAGCCAAGTTTTAACGGGATCTGTCAATAGAAGTCTACGTCACAGTCACTTCCGGTCACATCTTTTGAATGCACGCGCTCGGCCGCCAGTAGTTTCCCGTCGGCGAAAACTAAAATTCGCTTGGAAAAGGTTTTAAAGGTCTAATTTAGCCAGAAAAGGACACTGAAAGCATTTCCAGGGATAAGCGAAGCCATCTTTATCCTTTCGAGGCCATATATTTAAAAATAATTTATTTAAACTTTACCGTAGTAGGATATCTTTTCTTGATCAATTTAAGGTTTGTAAAACCTTTTAGTTTCATTAGTAATTATGTAATCAATATTGTATTAAGAGTAGTTCATGTAATTTAGTTGGTAGATTATATAGGTAGTTAATTAATTAACTGATATGTTTTATTATTTTAATTGTAGGAGGGCCATTATGAAAACTACTGGGTGACCAGTAATCAATGTCTTTACCCTCGTTAAATAAAGTTATTTATTTATTTATTTATTTATTTATATAAAAGCGAGGAAACGTCGAGAAAACGACTAAAAGGTCAGAGATAATTTTATGCGTGTTTGCATTTAAATGTCCACACGTGTTGTTCGCCGGCTATTTTCCTTCGTTTCGCTGCCTTTTTTTCCTTCTAGAACTTGTTGTTTGCTTATGTTTCGATATATTTCGATATAGAAAATCATTTTCTATCCTTTGGGACCGATATTTTGGCTATAAAAGAATGTTTGGACTCGTTTGTGACGACAGATGTGAAAATTGAGTTATCGCTGCTTAGCAACGGCTCGCAAAATTTGCAATTGGATCCGTACTATTGATTTACGCATCAGATTACCAGCTTGCGTTACGGAAAAAATTCGGAAAGATTTCCGTACAGTTCCCCACATTAATTATACATGCATATTCCTACTAACCCTCTTCCAAAAAGAACGAGAGTGAATAGAGTTTTGCTAGGAATATGCATGCATAATGAAGTAGGGACCTGTACGGAAATCTTGCCAAAAATTCTCAAAAATTCGAGATTTGATCGATCTTTGTGAAATTTTCGACACGTAAAGGTCATATGCTAAGGAAACTATTTTCCGAATTGATGAAAAATTCCCGGTGACCAACTTGATAGGTCGAAGTCGCTTTTAAAACGATTTTTGCGAAATTTTTCGCGGATCTCAGTTGTTTACGTTCATTTTCTAGTGTATGATTTTTCTCTGCCGATATATTTTTTTTTCCCTTGAAGCTTATTGAATAACCTTTAAAATGAGGTATAATTTTCCACATAACTGTGAATACTTGTAAAAATAAAAGCTTTTATTTGGGTGCGCTTTTTTTCGCGCGAATTAACATAACAAGAAAGAGTTAAAACCTATAGGTTGTCATGGTATTTAAACCCAGTTAGCACTAACCTTGCTTTGAACAACTACATGTAGGCCATTATCTCGTAAAGAATGAATAGGCATGTAAAGAGGCAAGCTGAAAGCATAGCACAGTTTACTACTTTTGGGTTAGAAGACCAATGTGAGCTCAAATTGGAATTTCTTTATCAGGTGCATGTACAGAGCTGCTCACTCCTTCCCACTTGAGTCATGGAGTTGCCGATGGAGGGGAGAGAGAGAAACCGAATGTAGTGCATTTTTGTTGCATATTCAAAACCACTCACTACCAAATTGAATGCTAAAATCATTGGTGATGATCAAGTATAGTAATGACTACTGTACTTGACTATCACCAATGACTTTAGCATTTAATCTTTTGGATGCAGTCAAACTGCACCAATCAACAGGCGGTTCCAAACCAATATTGCAGAGTTGTCTTAGGTAGTGAGTGGGTTTGATCATAGTTAGTAGTGGTTTGAATGTGCAACAAAAATGCAATACATTCTGTTTCTCCCTCCCCTCCATCAGCAAGTCCATGACTCAAGTGGGAATGGAGTAAACAGCTCAAGTGGATCTGCTGGCCTTTTGCTTGAGTCATTTCTTTTTCAGTTCCACTTCTAGCGCTCTAGTGAATATTTTTTGCTTGTCTTTTCTTCATTCATCATTTAAAAAACATCTGTGTGTGTCAGAGTCCAAATGCACTCTCACCTGTCCATACACAAGAGTTAATACATTTACAAGTTAACAGCTGGTCAAATAAGAATCAATATTTTGTCCTTAAGAGCTAAACATGCTGCTGTTGGCTGTTGTTATTTGAAGTCCTAAGGTACCTACTGACCACAAAAGTGCATCAGTCCTTTGGACTTCACTCAAAACCAAATTAACGAACTTTCATTACTGTAAGCGAAGTGTGCAATACAAAATGAAAAGAGTCAGCTTAACTCATCCTACCCAGAATGATAGCAGATTGTGATGGAATTTCAATGGCTACTTCCTTTAAACTTTGCACATATTTGATTTCACCAATGACAGGAAGAAGAATAGCTAAACCCTAGTTGTCATATTCTCGTTATTTCGGGTCAATGTACGCCGATAAACACAGATACAAATGAACACAAACTGTTTAATCCCTTATGGCTTCCAAAAGACACCGCCCAGTGCGCATGTCCTTACAATACTACCGCTGATCATTACACTAGTGACAAACATAAGGCAATTAGTCAAGGAATGAAATTGGCCACTATAGATAATTATGCACATTTTAGACTCAATGATTTAATTTTATTTATGTGTACCAGTCAGAAAGATGTGATGTAATGTTTTATCAAAAGGAATTGGACTTGTAAACTCTAGACATCTGCACCACTGTTATGAGCATTCACTCTATTCATATTCACTATAGTATATATAGTATATAGACTCACTGTATTTACTGGAAGCTGTTTTCTTTTTGTCCTACTATAACCATATGCCAATGTCCTTACAGCAAACTTTGTTCGCTGAAAAACGTGCATAATATTGAAGAAAGACAAAGTCTGAAATAAAGTTGAATTGCACCTGGTCCTTTTGGCAAGGATCTCTCAATTTTTTTTTTTTTTTGCTGAAAATGATTAATTATTTCCAATATAATGCCCAGCGGTAGCCAATTTTGCCAGTCTTGCAAAATAGCTGGTGCCACACCATCCCATGTACATGTAAGTTTTAGAGGCAGGGTGCTCACAGGGAATCCGCTTTGTTCAATACCATTGGTTCTCTGTACGTGTTCTCATTTAGTCTATCACTTGATTAATTTTGTTGGGTTAACACCCATCTCTTACCTGAAACACTTCATAGTATCGACCACACGCCTCTGGAATATGATACCAAGTAATATTAGAAACAAACCAAGTCTAGCAAGTTTTAAGAAGACCATGTTTGATCATTTGAAGGACAGCTATAAACATTTAGATCGCTTTATCTTCTAGTTTATTCTTTTTCATTAATTCCGTCTTTTAGAGTAATCTATACTTGTCTTTTTATAGTGTACTTTTATGAATCTTTGCAATCCTAGTTTCTTAGATTTTAATTACTATTGCTGTTCCTATTGTATTATATATTAGTGGGCCACCTTTCATAGCGTACTTAAATGAAATTTTATAATACTAGTTTCTTAGATTTTAATCATTATTTCTGTTCTTTTGTATTATATATAGAGGGCCACTGGTTTTTCAGTTTTATACTGTCACGTGTTTACCCTCGTTAAATAGAGTTGATTATTATTATTATTATTATACGCCCACAAGAGCACCCTTACAAATGCAAAGAATTGTGCAACGTAGATCCGTTCGTAACCTGTAAGCTGTACAGTTGCAATAACCCTAGGATAGGAGTGATTTGGTTTTCAAGCAGTTTACTCTAGCATAGGGTATATAAATCAGAACGTTTGGGTCAAGAATAGGGTATCATCTTTCACGAAACTGACCAGTTGGTTGAAGACTTGATGGAAAAAAAACTGGACAAGTATAAATAAATCCTTTTTTTTTTAAAGAGAGAAGCGATTGTGGTATAAGGTTTTGTTTTGGCTTTGCTTTAGACTGTGCTTGTGACCTCAGTTTCTGGAAAACAGCTACTCTAGGATAGGAGTGATTTGGGGAGTTTACTCCAGTATAGGGTAGCAAAATCCAGCTGAAACGTAGCTCTGGTATAGGATAAGGGTTTGATGGTCTCAGCGGCACATCCCCACCCAGAAATTCCTAAAGAAGTCCCCCCCCCCCCCAGGGGTCAATCACAAGACAGGCGGAAATGGAAAATGAAGCATGTGTTGTTGCCAGCGCACAGCTCCTATCAAAGTATGCGTAGAATATATATTTTATCCCGTAGCTTTAGAAGCTACCATCCCATGGCCACTCCGCTAAGAACTTCGGCCGGCCTCATCCACATTGTGTCTTTGTTATTACGTTAGAAGACGAATACTTTTGATGAGTTTCTTAGCATATCGTCCGCACTAAAATGCCCGAAAACGCAGATGAAAACGAAGACTTTTGAAAACGCTTTGTTTCTAGCCCAGGTCCCAGTCCTTTTCATGCAAAAACGCAAGTGCGGATATTTGTCTCACGGCGTTTTAACAGAGCGAGCTACTTTGGGATTGATTTTCCCACGCAGCGAGTCTCCTACAGGAACCTTGATTGCCATTACACACAACCAAGTCTGGGAAAACGCCGTAACATAGCTCCAGTATGGGAGTTGCACGCTCTAGGTTGTGGGCCCTGCTTAAGGCCCCCACCATAGTGCGCAGGACATGAAACGTCCTTAAACATGAATGAAAAGAAAAAAACAAACAAACAAAACAAGAGCATTCAGTTTTGGATCAACCTGGAACACAAATTTAAACTTTCCCGCCTACGAAGAAAAGAGCGTATGTATTGGAAGAGCTACGCCGACTTTAACTATCCAACCTTATGATTTAAGCCAGCTTAAGTTATAGCTTAAGTTTCTAATTTTGCTGCTATGTGTTGAACAAAATGACTTCAGTTCACCTCTTTTCTTTTTACATTTTGCCCTGTGTCATAGATTTTATTTCCCACGCAGCGAGTCTCCTACAGGAACCTTGATTGCCATTAAACACAACCCAGTCTGGGAAAACGCCGTAACATAGCTCCAGTATGGGAGTTGCACGCTCCAGGTTGTGGGCCCTGCTTAAGGCCCCCACCATAGTGCGCAGGACATGAAACGTCCTTAAACATGAATGAAAATAAAAAAACAAACAAACAAAACAAGAGCATTCAGTTTTGGATCAACCTGGAACACAAATTTAAACGTTCCCGCCTACGAAGAAAAGAGCGTAGATATTGGAAGAGCTACGCCGACTTTAACCATCCAATCTTATGATTTAAGCCAGCTTAAGTTTTAGCTTAAGTTTCTAATTTTGCTGCTACGTGTTGAACAAAATGACTTCAGTTCACCTCTTTTCTTTTTACATTTTGCCCTGTGTCATAGATTTTATCGATCTGTCTGATGAGAGCGGCTCACTCAAACACCTCCAGCGTCATCCACTGGACTACGGAACCAAATATCTCACTGAAAGGGAAATCCTTATCCTCGTCAAAGGAGAGAGTACGAGGCCTAGAAGTTCTCCTTACATTTGTAGAATTTAAATGACAGTGACTCTTCTCATTGACCCTCGGAGTGATTCTTCTCTTATTTTGTACCTTAAAGGGGCTCTGTCATGCTATTTTAGCCTCACCAGTAGAATGCTAAAAGATGTCTTTAGATCAGTGAAAAGCCAAAATAATAATGCAATTTGTTTATTGAAGATCATGTTAATGCACTGAGACTATTTACTGTCTTCTGCTGTCACGGATGGCAAGGATGGAAACGGATTGCATTTTGAAAAATTTAGCCTACACCTTTTAAAATTTCGCACCTGATCTGGAAGACATGGCCAGAAGTGTATTATTGATGACCAAAAGTTATCCCACACTTTATGGTCGCATGTGACCCCGCAAAATAAAAAAAAATTGGTTTCTAAACTAGTTTTTCCAGTTTTATTTTAATTCAATATGGAACGGATCGCTTGCTCGCAATAGTTTCCCTCTCGTTCGCTTCCAAAGCGGGTAAGAGACGAGAATCCACTGCTCGCGGGGTAACCCACTGCCAATAGAAGCGTGGAGCTAGTGGCGTAGATCTGACTAAATATCCATTGCTGTTTACCTTGTTTTTCTACCTAGCACTTAATAGAACGATGCGTACATGGCGTGATCAAAGAATCTTGTATTGAAGCTTAAGATTCAGGGGCATGCACACGTAGTTGTTTTCAGTTTAGTTTCTTAAAACGAAAAGCGGAAGATTTCAATACTTTTGGCCAATCACTGTGAACAGTCGCAGAAAATCAAGTGAACCGATCAGAAATCGATGATGAAATGGTTGAGAGCAAATAAGTAAAAGTTAATTTTGGTTTTATCCTAGATTTGTTGATAACAGCGTCGCGAGAATTTGGGGGGGCTAATTTAAGTTGTTCTTTTCAAATGGCAACATCGCCTTCTGTTTCTTTCACAGAGACTGATGGGGATAATATGACATTTGTCCCTCTCCTTGAAGGAATGGAGTCCAACAAGGGCTTCCTTCGTACGTACACTTTATATCAAACATAGTGTTAAGATCTAAACACCTAATCATTAGTGTCGTATTCTTCTTATGTGTTAGTCAGGAATTTCGTGTTTAATTTATTCGTTTTCTTCAATTATTTAAGGTTTCAATGTAGTCGCTATTTAGTTCTGTTCGTTTTCGCTCTCAGAGCAGTTTTCGCCGTCAGTGCAGTTTCACGTCGCTCTCGAGCTGAGTATTTTCTACGCTTCGCAGTAGTGAATTTTCTACGTCAATCCCCCAGCAACAAACAAATGTAAGTGTTGTGTTTCTGTCGAGTTTCTGTTTCGCGGTAGTCCGTTTTGTAATGCTTTGTTTCTTCGTGTTTTAGTTTTAACCGCTTGAGCGATAGATTTGGTCCGCCAATTAAGGAAGCAGAATAAAGCGAGTTAAAATGCTGGAGTCGAATGTCGAAGTACTCTAAAGAAGTCTACACATAGCACTGAACTGAAGAAATGATCCTCGCACTTTCTGGACAATTTAAGCAATTGTCTCTTATATGCAACAAATTGGAGTCATTTGAATTTTTCAAGTGCATATAAAAGACAATTGCTTAAATTGTCCAGAAAGTGCGAGGATCATTTCTTCAGTTCATTTCTAACCCGCACTTCATAATCATTTCATTCAAACATAACACTACTCGAAATGGCTTCTGTTCGCCCTCATTATTTTATGACGGTTTTTCCGTCCTGTTTCTTTGTCCCTCTGTCTGTTTGTATGTCTCCGGCCCTTCTTTATTTATTTTATTTTTTTTTTGCTTTCTTGGTTCCTCTTGCTTCCTTTTATTCAAGATTTTTCAATGTGAAGTATATATGAAATAATTCGTATGTGAACTGCGGTTGTAAATGAAAGTGAAGAATGATCATCGCAGTTAATTTTCCAATTTAAGCAATTGGAAAGGAGAAGCCTGAAAAATCAGGGCTTCAATGGGATTCGAACCCGTGACCTCCGCGATACCGGTGCGATGCTCTACCAACTGAGCTATGAAGCCACACATAGGGAGCGAGGTCAATTTAGTGAGCTTTTCAAGCTTTCCTATGCCTAATTTATTCATAACTGTATTCTTGTTTTCTTCAGAGCGCCTGAATCCACCACTTCCTAAGCCTGAAAAACTTCGGTCAGCATCTAATCAATCTCCTGGTCCTAAACTCTATATGGAAGGAGCACGGGGTAAGAGAGCTTCCCTGGCACCTAAGCCCAAACAGCTAGGACCTCCACCAAGCTCGTCAAACAGGTCCCTTTCCCCTGGGCGGAAGGGGAGTAGAGTGAGGAGCCAAAGCGTGCAACTCGCTCCAGCCCCACTCAGAGGCACGTTTACTACAACGAGAAGAGTGCGGTAGCTTTAGTTGTGGCTTTGGGCCGGTGATTTCTTTTAGAATTGTACAAGTCATGACTGTTATTTTATATAGTACTGCTTATAAAGTCACTCTACCTTTGCCCACAAAGCTCGAATAGGCAAGTGTGTTGATTGATCAGTATTACAATGGTTCTCAACAACCCATGACATAACGTCACTGTGTTCATGTCTGCCGATAGAGCGTTTTCACCTCACGTAACGGCGGCCATATTGCTTTTCCAAAACAAAGAAACGGCCAATCTCACACCCAGGCTCTCTCTCTTCTTCCCTTGTCGTTTAGACAACAAGCTCGAGAAACCGCGGCCATGTTGGCTTAAAAACGGTTAATCATTCGGAAAATGAACACCTTTTTTAAGCAAATAATTTCTTTGGTTTCGGTAAACCAATATGTCGGCTGGTCACCCTAGTGAAAACGCCTCATTGCACTGGAAAGAGCCGTTTAGTAAGCAATCTAATGCCTAAAGATGAATCGTCACTGTTAAAACTGTCGAAAGTGCATCCTTTTTACGTTTTAGAACCCTGCCCGCAATGTTTATACTAATTAAGTCAGTAAAAAAAACAAAACCAAAACAAAGACAACAAATTACTTCGAAAAAAGAACGCAATGATTAGTGCACACAATTCAACGAACTACTTTTATTTTATTGAAGATTTACATTTCACGTCACAAAGCGGAAGCGCACCTTCAACTTTCCGGCCCCGAGTTTGTCGAGTTAAGTTTTTTATCCCTCCCTGGGACCCTCAATAACCCTACCCTTCACTGTATTGTTACCACATTGAAGAAGGACCTCTTTGTGGAACGAGGCAAAATTTTTGGCCCGCTGGTTGTTTCCCAAGAACCTCCTTTGGTTATACCCGTTTGTCATATCATATATCCTGCACATTCGCTGCGCTTGACGGCGATCAATTTCCACAATTCTCAATCCCCTTCTCCCTTTATTCTCACTATTGCGTTTGAATCGTCTGGCCCTGTCTAAAGAAGTTGAAACTGATATAAACTGCGATTTGTATCCCGGTCGACCGCCACAATCGATGTGTTCTTCAATGCTGTTTCTGGCCCTCGCGTCTTTTGGTTTTATTGCATTTGGATCCTCGTCCGGTCTTAGTACGCGATAAAGCTTAGCCGCGAAAAATCTCGTGTAGATGTGCTGCCTTTTTGTACCAGCAATTCGCAACAGGCTCCGAGGCGGAGGATCGCATCCAGTGGCATCAAGATAGCACGGACGACCGCATCCTCCATTTCTGGGACAACATGCCATGGTATTTTTATTGCAGCATTTTCCTCTGCAGCAGGGAGCATTTGAAGCGCAACAACTTTTTCCTCCGCAGCAGGAGGCTCGATTTCTGCAGCAGGCCCTTCCATTGCAGCAATAGAGGCCTCTTCTGCAACACCGATTTCCGCAAAGTATTGGAAATCCATTACGGCAGCATTTACTTCTTCTACACAAGGGGTGTGATCTGGGGCAGCATGTCCATCCACATAGTATTGGATATCCATTGGGGCAGCATTTATTACCTCTACACAACGGATGGGACTTGGGGCAACACCGGCTTCTTGGCTTCCTCGAACAGCATATTTTACCCCCCGTGCACTTGTATGTGGTGCAGGTCCAGTAGCCGCACTTTCTGGCACACACCTGTTGCTTATAGCGAGCGCTCAAATGTGGGTCGGCTCTAGGACGTTTCTGCTTCTCGGCGACACTGTTGGTCTGTTTTACTGGATTTCCATTCCCTTTTTCCATTCTAGCAATATCATCAGCTTCCTCATGGCCCAAAACAACTGATTGACCTTTAGATGGGGGTAAATAGAGAAATTCACGTTATTTTTGAAACTACATAAAACACAACTAGAATGAAACTTCGGCTCGGAGCTGACCTCTATAGCGTGTGCTTGATTTTGAGCCGTTTGACTTTTTTACCCGTGGGCGGTCCACTGCAATACACAGGTCGGAGATATGTTTCTTTTGCGTTGCTTCAGTTTGTTTTGTCTCTTTGTTTTGTTTTGTTCTGTTTGTTTGCCGGTTGGTTTGTTTTGCAGGTTTACCTTCGTTTGTGACCACATCGTCAGCTTCCAAGTGGCCCAGCACAACGTGACCTGTAGTGAGTTCATCTTTTATGAAATCTTTCCGTGTTTCCACTAATTCAGGTGTTGCCTCGCCTGTGAATAGACAGGAGCCCCATAACTAGAAGCGAACAACTAGTTCGCCTATTTTAAGTGATTGTTTTTCTCAGGTCTGGTTATAAGACGTTTTTGGTCAGTTGGCCAGCAGCCATCTTGTCTTACTAAAACAAAAGGAAGAATTTGCAGTTGCATGTAAATAGAGTTCATTTCCCAAAGGGATTGTCTACTCCTTTAACATGGCCGCCGTTCCTACTCCAACATAGTCGCTGTGACGTCAAGCAAAAACACTCTATGTTTAGCGGAGCTCCGGCGGTCCGAAGGGCCGCCAAGCGTAGCCCCATACTCACAGAAACCCATCAATAGCTTTTTTTCATGGTAATCATGGCTACTGGTGTTGCTCATGGGCGCGTACGCACGAGTACGACGGAGTTGCCTAATAATTAATCATATCCTAATAATAATAATAATCATCATCATCATCAATACTAGTATACTTGTGCCCAACATGGCGGCCATACTCCACCTAGTTTACAGCGTACATCTTTGATGTTGGACATCCATGTTATACCTGTCAAAACAAGGCATCCGCTGACCAGTTTCACGTGAAGATATCGCGGGCTCAAGTTTAGAGCTCATCGGGGTCCGCTGTTTCTTTGAAGTTGACGCTTACCAGATGCTGGTTTTCGTTTGGATCGCAGGCTCAATCCGGGTTAACTTATTAAGCCAAAACGAGGCTTAAGTTTTCGCGGGCTTTCTACAGCTCGACGCGGCTACACGGCCGTCGTCAACTGAAGCTCTTTACAGTCGACGCTTTTCGTGTTTAGGTGGAAAACGGTTTGGAAAATATTGTTTTCCTGCAGTTTTCGCTGGCTTTAATCCACAAGAGGTTTGACATACATAGATGTGGTCAGGACCGCACTGATGGCCACGCAGTTATTCAAGTCAAGGATCGGAGGGATACTAAACTTAAAGCTCAGTGTTTTATTTTTAATGTTTAGAGCTGCTTTTTGCTCTGTATTGCAATTTTTGGCATATCTTTTTAAATGCACCACCTTTAAGGTATTTGGTAACTTAGTCAGTATGGCGGTACACTCTTCGGATATTTATCTTTTTTTTCCACCTCTTCTTGTTTTAACTCGTTTTAAATTGTTTTGTTTCGTTTTCTTTATTCGGATTGCTTTCGTCAAGGCTAAACAACAACAACAAAAATTCAAAGTTGTTTCATCCCGTAAATTCGTTGTTTGAGTAACTACAGTAAGAATAAATAACCCGGGAGCTCCGCTTTTAGGCTTGCCTAAATCTATATACTAGAACAATGAAATGATTTATGCATATGGGACGTAAGCGGAGACATTGATTGGTTAAGGTGACATGAGTGGCGGGAAAATCATTCTAAATCTAGATGGTGCGAGAAAACAATAACTCTTATGAGTGATTTAGAAAATAGCTTAAGGAAAATATGCGCGCTGATTGGTTAATAATCGTGTTTCTATAACTCGATAGAAACACAAAGAAGTTGTCGTAGTCACGGGCAGGAGTCACGGCATTCCCGTGTGTGCTGACGTGTGTGCTGACGTTGTGTGCTGACGTGTGTGCTGACGTGTGGCTGACGTGTAAATTGCGCGGTATAGATAATCTACGTTTTGCTGATAAATAAAACTATTAAGTTTTCTTCGTTTTTCGTTATTTTCCTTGAGCTATTTTCTAAAAGAAATAGAAAACATTTTCTTCGTGTTTCTATCGGGTTATAGAAACACTCGTAAAAGTTTGGGAGAACTCGAAAAAGCTGTGGAAACACTCGCCTGCGGCTCGTGTTCCGACAGCATTTCTCGTTCTCCCAAACCTGCACTCGTGTTTCTATTAAACAATTAGATTATGAACTCGAGATTTCTATCGCGTGATAGTTGACGAGGGCGCAGCCCGAGTCAACTTTCACGCAGAGAAATCGAGAGCGACTAATCTAATTGTTTTAGTATAAATCTACTAGTCGTTCAAAACTAAACAAGTAAATTATCTATATCCTCATCGCAGACACTTCGAAACACTTCGAAAACGCGATGAAGTGGCCGCCATTTTGTTGCTATCTATCACAGAATACACAGCGAGTAGCGTAGACAATCAGAGAACGGCATTCGTGATAGAACGCTAGTAGATTTATATCAAAACTCGATAGAAACACGGAAAATGTTTTTTATTTCTTAAATGTGAATTGTCAACCTTCTAGTTATGGGCTCCTGGCCTCT
>BLFK01000735.1:1393629-1406635 GCA_014634185.1 Astreopora myriophthalma
TTTTTTCCACCTCTTCTTGTTTTAACTCGTTTTAAATTGTTTTGTTTCGTTTTCTTTATTCGGATTGCCTTCGTCAAGGCTAAACAACAACAACAAAAATTCAAAGTTGTTTCATCCCGTAAATTCGTTGTTTGAGTAACTACAGTAAGAATAAATAACCCGGGAGCTCCGCTTTTAGGCTTGCCTAAATCTATATACTAGAACAATGAAATGATTTATGCATATGGGACGTAAGCGGAGACATTGATTGGTTAAGGTGACATGAGTGGC
Organism: Astreopora myriophthalma; assembly: GCA_014634185.1. Classification (NCBI taxonomy): domain Eukaryota; kingdom Metazoa; phylum Cnidaria; class Anthozoa; order Scleractinia; family Acroporidae; genus Astreopora; species Astreopora myriophthalma. The sequence goes on from BLFK01000735.1 coordinate 1,393,900, forward strand.
GGGAAAATCATTCTAAATCTAGATGGTGCGAGAAAACAATAACTCTTATGAGTGATTTAGAAAATAGCTCAAGGAAAATACGCGCGCTGATTGGTTAATAATCGTGTTTCTATAACTCGATAGAAACACAAAGAAGTTGTCGTAGTCACGGGCAAGAGTCACGGCATTCCCGTGTGTGCTGACGTGTGTGCTGACGTTGTGTGCTGACGTGTGTGCTGACGTGTGGCTGACGTGTAAATTGCGTGGTATAGAGAATCTACGTTTTGCTGATAAATAAAACTATTAAGTTTTCTTCGTTTTTCGTTATTTTCCTTGAGCTATTTTCTAAAAGAAATAGAAAACATTTTCTTCGTGTTTCTATCGAGTTATAGAAACACTCGTAAAAGTTTGGGAGAACTCGAAAAAGCTGTGGAAACACTCGCCTGCGGCTCGTGTTCCTACAGCATTTCTCGTTCTCCCAAACCTCCACTCGTGTTTCTATTAAACAATTAGATTATGAACTCGAGATTTCTATCGCGTGATAGTTGACGAGGGCGCAGCCCGAGTCAACTATCACGCAGAGAAATCGAGAGCTACTAATCTAATTGTTTTAGTATAAATCTACTAGTCGTTCAAAACTAAACAAGTAAATTATCTATATCCTCATCGCAGACACTTCGAAACACTTCGAAAACGCGACGAAGTGGCCGCCATTTTGTTGAAAACCGCTACTCGCTATCTATCACAGAATACACAGCGAGTAGCGTAGACAATCAGAGAACGGCATTCGTGATAGAACGCTAGTAGATTTATATCAAAACTCGATAGAAACACGGAAAATGTTTTTTATTTCTTAAATGTGAATTGTCAACCTTCTAGTTATGGGCTCCTGGCCTCTGTCGTTCAAAAGATGGATAACGCTTTTTCACCGAACAAATCTCTATCTAGCGAATAAGGAATAGCAAAATTTATTGAGTTATCCGGTGGCTGATGATTTATCCTGTGGTTAGGGCCATTCACCCTCAAACAACTGGGCCAAAAGACCCTTTCCCCATTTTCGGAATTGGATGGGAACTATTGTTCAATTGAGGAATTTGTGGAGTTCCTTTCCACATTCACCAGCATTAGCCTCAAAGGTACGACGTTAATTTTGTAGGGACCTTCAACATTGACGACGTCGACGAGAACGAGAATGTCACCGCAAAATAGGAATTAGTGTTATTGGGGTGAATTTTCCATTATTCCAAGTCGTTCCGCATGTAAAATGCCTGTCAACTGTCCAGGAATTGAACTGGGATGTACGGCGTTGATCTAAAGCGAGAAAACCTTTTGCCGTTCTCGTTCTCGTGGAGGTCGTCGTTGCTTAAGGTCGCTATCAGTGGCCAAATCTTTTGGTTATCTAACGCTATCTTCAAATTGAGAAAAGCGCCAAAAAACCGCGAATTGACAAATATTTTTTAGTTTTGTTTTTGGAGGGCGACCTCCCCCAACCCTCTTACCTCTAGGTCTGACTCTGCCACTGCCTGTATATTGCCACTCCAGTACGAAAAAAACGAATATTGGGATTAAGATTTTGTACGGTGAGGAGGAGGGGTGGGGGGAGAGTCGGGTGATCTGGCATAGGCATGGCCTTTTGTTTTTTAGTTTTTGTTTTTTTTGGTAAACCCTCCCCTCCTCAAAGAATTTTTTGTCAGGCACATGCATTCACAATATGTATTTTTTTGTGTAACATTTCTTTTTTCCGGCTTACTGAATGTGTCTGAATATATATATACATTTTTTCGTACAAATATGCTTGCAGGATGTATATTTTTTAATCAACGCCCCCCCCCCCCCTTAAGGGTTAAATGGTCCGCCCTAAGCAGACTTTTAATGTTTTCACGACACCGTGGCGCTTCCTTTCATTCCTTATTTTTCTCTCACAAAATTGCCAAGACAAAGTAGATTTGAAGACGAAATAGTATGCTGTTGTTCACATGTTCACGGCAAAGGACTTTGATGAAACCAAACAAATATATAAACTTTTGATTTCAAGGCATGCTCATTTGGCTCACGTTCACGAATCGAGTGATAGAAAAACTGTTTTCGAATTAAATACACATGAAATTTCAATGTGCTTATGTTTGGCATTAGTTTGGCGAGCGTCAGATGACTAAACCCGCCCCTTTAGCAAATGCTGTGTTATGAAGGGCGGTTGTATGTAATGATGTCAGTAGTAGATGTCCTTACCTCCAATTCCGAACTGAAAGATAGGAAAACCCTAACAGTTGCCCGGGATTTTAATACACTACAATTGGCATACCCGGTCGAACATGCACAGCTGTGGATCAATGCGTCGCCTTTAAACTGATAATAATCCCTTAAAAATTGCAGCCGTGTACGTTCGATTTCGCTATGGAACTTATTTTGTCTCTGAAAAACACAAGTAGAGATCGATTGGGTGAATTTGTTGCTGGTGAAGATTCAATTCAGACCCTGTCACATATAGGCCAAATTGTTTAAGTCCGTGTGAGTAGCATCTCAATTAATTCGATCGGTGTACACATCCGAGTCAATGAACGAAGCTTTTACTTGCTAGACGTATCCACGATGTTACTTAGAGATCAATAATATTATTTTTCAATTTAGTTCGCCTTAATTCACTGATCAAAATACTCTTACCTTCCATTTTGAGTGAGCTGCGAACCACGTGCGCTGGCTCCAATTCAGTGATTTGTGGTATCATCGCTGACCACTATTTCAGTCACATTTCTTAATGTCACATTTAGCGTTCCCCATACTTCATTCCCCTTTCATGGTCCCATGTACCATTCCCTATTCCTGATTGTGACACGGCGTCTAAGAAATATGAAAGCCTTACCTTTGTCAACTGAAAGACTTAGGAAAATAATCAATTGCAACGCGGCGAGCCCAACGAACATCAGCTTGGGTATCATTTTGGTTCAACTGAGGCAAGCCAGTTGGAAGAATGATGTATCTCATTGCTTCAATGATCCTTAAATAGGCTTACTCTTCAAACGCAGGGGATGCCACGCTTCACACACGTGCCGCCTTGCCGCTTTCGCTGAGGATCACTTAGATTTTTGATAAGTAATTTCACAAGGATACTCCCACAGACAAGCTGTTTAAATCGAAGAATAGGCCCTGGGTTTACATTTGACGACCTTAATATTTAAAAGATGTGCTACGACCGAGAAACCAGATGTTGAGTGGTTGCCATTTGTAGGGATCCTATTGAGAACTTTTGTCGCGCTCAAGCATTTAATAACTCTGCCAGGGCAGCTGGAGAGTAGATATTGGCGTTTGCGAGGAGCTTTGTGAAACCCACTTTCGTATTCCAGCACTCAGTCAACGTAACCCTTTCATATGGTCTTTTTACCTGAAGGATGGCTTAGCAGATCGTATTTCTTTCGCCTTATTCGCTTAGAGTTTTTACGCTTTTTGTATACATGGTTAAAATGATAATTCATCAAACGCGTGCAAACTTAGCATAAAACACTGAATTGGACAGTGCCGAGGTTCATTGAGCGAACTAAATCACGATCAGCAACTAAAGCACAATGTCGTAACACAGATTTAAGATCTGAGGGTGGATTATAATGGGGTACGTTTTCACGCGACAGAGTGAACATTTGTTTGCACATTACTTGCATGTTTGAAGCATGCAAGGGAGCAAGCATTGAAAATACCTTAGCCAGGCTTGAGCAGAATACTTAGCTTTGAGACACCTTTAGATTTAAAAATCTGCAAAATTACTTAACTGTGATTTATTTCAAAAAAAGCTTTTTTTCCGACATTTTTTTTCCAAACTAGAGAAGGGCCAAGTTTTTCGAAGTAAGGTTAGTGTTGACTAGGAAAAACGTTGGTTGTCATTTTACTGATTTATCAGTCACTAACATGACAACCAAACGTTTTTTTTTTTCCGTATTCGTATTAAACTTGAAAACAAGGAACAAGGTTTGATTCCGGTTGAAACTGATTCAGCCCTCCAATGAAATGAAAATCCATAGTACTCAAATTATATTAATCAGATTTTACTCGAGGTTACCACCTGTTTAATGATCAATCTTGTTCACAAGGTTGAGTTTATTCTTTTATACACAAGTCGCGTTACTTTTGTCTTCTTATTCCAGCATGTCCTCTGTCCTCTGAAGTGACGTAATTCTCAAGAACAAGCTTCGATTCGCCCGTTCTCCAACCCTCGGGAAAACACCGCTGCAAACAATTCCCCACTCTTTTTTTTGTATATTTTGAGAAACGAATCTCTATTTGTTAAATATACGAAATAACGACTTGTTCGAACCGAAGAAGTGAAGTCCGGTAGACTGCAGTCTCTGTTACATGTCAGCAGTTATGATTCAAGCCCGTTGTTTGTCCGTTGTCTTCCACTGACCGAGTAGAAGCCCCAGATACGCAAGTCCGCACGGCAACATTCAAAAGCTTGACAAACTAACCAACCAATGGCGGATTTCCACACCACTCTCCTTATTTGACGATTCATAAAGCCATATAAGATTGGATTGACAGCCGTCATGGAAACATATAGCCACGTGACAATGAAATCAAATACCATAGGTGGAGTTCGCTGTGAGATACCCGACCACAGTCCCATAATGTAATACGGCAATGAGTGCGCAAGGAATGATCCAAGCAAAATAAGGGCGCTTTGAACCGTTTTCTGTTCATACACAGAACTGTGACGTTTTAAACTTTGTTTTATATTATGTCTCCTCCTTTTAATCTCCTTCTCTTTTTCAGAAATCGTATATGACTCGAAGGAAAATGACACGGATGTTGTTGACGTTGTGAGGGTTCCTCTGCTCGTGGATGAAGACGGCGATGAAATACTGTATTGCGAACGCCTTCTGCTTCTCGGTTTAAACCAATTCATGAGTTTTTGAGGCGTGGTGGAAGCCCGGGACGTTACCATGGCGAAAGGAGTGTGTAAAAGCGTCAGACCCAAGCTTGCTATCACGAGAGAAAAGATGAATAAATTTGACGGGGTCCTCAGACGAAGGGGTCGTAGCATAGCACAACAAATGGTGACATTCGGTAGGAAAGCGAACACAAAAAGAAGTCCCAGGAAGAATGCTTCGATGGCCCTTTCTGTTTTAGAACGGCTTTCTGATGAGTCTGGAAGATCAGTCATTATTTGAATGTTGCCATCTTTATTAGGGTATCTGCAGAGAAAATTGAACAAAGTATCAATAAGATAATGAAGGGAAGCACACCACTTTCCGAGGAGTTCCCAATAAACTTTAACTACAAGCAGGTTGTTCACATCATTTTACACCCATACCACTCGATTATATAGTTGTTTTTGTACTGTATTGTGGTGGATTTATTGGTACGAAACCGACTTTGTAAGCGCACAGCCAGAAGAGCTGAAAAACAAGAGAACTGTGGTTCTCCCGGGCAGGAGACTTATCCGTAGCAAGGGTTTCACATGGCAAATATGGCCACCTCTATATTGGTTTTTGTTGTTGTTGTTTTTTTTTATAATATACTTAAGTAGAAATCCCCTTACTTTTATTATGTTATTTATTTAGGTACTTTTATCAACACGCATTACATATAAAGGGTGTTTCAAAAGTTCGTGCTCTTTTTTGAACAGAGAAAAATATTGCTCTCCAAACTGGCGGGCCTGTGAAGCCTTGCAAGTTAATAATCATCGTTCGCACTTTTAGCTGCACAGTGGCTCAAAAGTCCTCTTAAAAACGAATAATTGCTCGAAAAACGTGGCTTTCAAAATGCGAAAATAAGTGAGATACAGTCTTGTAGACAAAGGGCACGAACTTTTGAAATACACTGTGCATATATATATAGACATGATAATGATGAAAGGAAAACAAAAACAGAAAAGAAAAAAAAAGAATATGCGGCAAGCGAGAATAGATGAGGAGCGAACTAACGGACACACGGAGCAGACGAAACATTGACGAAGTCAACAAGCATACACGTACGTAACACTGACAAATTACATTAATGTTACTACGCGCACGAAATTGAATTAGTATAATTTTCAATGGTGAATATAAGAATTCGGTGTTATATTCACCGCGCTACCCAGTGAATGTAACATTTTGGAGGCGCGGCTGCTAAGCTAAGCAAGAACTTTTCGTGCCTTTTTATCGTGTTTTAGCACGTTGTTTTGCACTTTCTTATATTCACCGCTGAAAATTATACTAAAACAATTATACTAAAACAATTATTGGCCTCAGGCTCAGTGAATATCAGGGAATATTTACCTCGACTACGTCTCGGTAAATATTCACCAATATTCTCTTCGCCTGCGGCGAATAATTGTTAAATATCAAGAATCGAACTGTCAAATAGCGCTGCGCACGTCACCGCAGCGTGCCTCATGCTTTTCACAGCAACTGTGAACTGTTTTCCTTATCTTATCCGCATGCGCTGTGAGTGAAAATGTCTTTCTAGTTTATCGAAATAGAACGCCTTTAGTCTATTCTTAAATGAAGCAAAATTGGCTTCCAGAGAGGTGCAATTCTGTTGAAATAAGTCTCTGAAAAGGGAAGTGCGACACCGTAAAGGTCTTAAATCAAAAGACACAGACCATCTGGTGCGTCCGCTACAGAAGTAGATATAGTTACGGGACGGAAAATCTACCATATCATTTACACATTTATACATAAAACATAGATCGTGGCAGTTTAGCCAGTAGGAAACAGTTAAGACGTGCAAAGAGATTAAACGCGACTTAAACTTTGGCCTCAACTGGTGGTGAGCGTGGTAAGCAAGGATGAAACGAGTAGCGTGACGTTGAATGCTGCCCAGTAATTTTACATCCGTGGTGGAAGACTGCGGGGCCCAAACTTCGTTGCCGTATCCGAGATTGCTGCGTACAAACCCGAGATAACGTAGTTTCTTGCGGTCAGGTCCTACATGACCATAACAATACTGATGCAGAAAGCCAAGCCTGATCCACCCCCAAAAACCAAAGAAACAAACAACAACAACAAAAGATAGGGACTGGCTGCAAGAGAAGGATTTGAGCTACCGACGCAAAGTACTACAGGGTTCTTCGCAGCCAGGACCTAAACTGTTTCACTGGACTGATATCTGGGGAATCTCATTCAACATAAATAAATGTGAAGTCTTAAAAATCTCAAAGAAACGCGTCTGCATACGTGGCAATCTTACTTCAGTTCAGTTTAGTCGAGTTTATTGTTTTTGCCTCAAAATAAGAAATATATAGGAAATTTTTCTTGTATATATAACTCGTAAAAACCTGGAGATAAGACTTTCTGATCCTTCGTCTTTATTTAGCAAAGACAAACAAACAAACAACAAACAACCTTACTTTCATTGGTAAGCGTTATGTACAAATCTTGGGGACCGCTCGCCCCCTCATATGCCAACATTTTTATGGGGAATTAAATATTTAGAAACAGATTTACTGGAACTGGCCCCTATGAAACCAATTTTTTTGGCGGAGGTTTTTGTCGACGACATATTTTTTTTATTTGGACAGAGGGTGAGGAGAAACCTAGGGAGTTTATAAAGTTTATGAATTAATTTCATAACACCATTAAATTCACGTTTAGTTGGTCGCCTGAGGAAGTGAATTTTCTGGATGTTAGTGTTGTGTTGAGTGATGGAATTATCTCCACTGATTTACATAGCAAACCTTCGGATAAGCATCAGTATTTGTTTCACACTTCGTGCCACCATAATTCTTGTAAAAAGGGTGTCCCTTTCTTGTAAAAAGGGTATCCCTGTGGGCAGGCCCTCAGGATACGCCGCATTTGTTCTACGAATGATTTCTTTGCGCAGAAACGGGCTGGGGAATTTTGTAACTGTTAGTTAAGAGGGGTTTTGACCATAACAATACTGATGCAGAAATCCAAGCCTGATCCACCCCCAAGAACCAAAGAAACAAACAACAACAACAAAAGATAGGGACTGGCTGCAAAAGAAGGATTTGAGCTACCACGTTTCTTTGAGATTTTTAAGACTTCACATTTATTTATGTTGAATGAGATTCCCCAGATATCAGTCCATTGAAACAGTTTAGGTCCTGGCTGCGAAGAACCCCGTAGTACTTTGCGTCGCCTGCATACGTGACAATCTTACTTCAGTTCAGTTTAGTTGAGTTTATTGTTTTTGCCTCAAAATACGAAATATATAGGAAATTTTTCTTGTATATATAAATCGTAAAAACCTGGAGATAAGACTTTCTGATCCTTCGTCTTTATTTAGCAAAGACAAACAAACAAACAACCTTACTTTCATTGGTAAGCGTTATGTGCAAATCTTGGGGACCGCTAGCCCCCTCATATGCTAACATTTTTATGGGGAATTAAATATTTAGAAACAGATTTACTGGAACTGGCCCCTATGAAACCAATTTTTTTGGCGGAGGTTTTTGTCGACGACATATTTTTTTTATTTGGACAGAGGGTGAGGAGAAACCTAGGGAGTTTATAAAGTTTATGAATTCATTTCATAACACCATTAAATTCACGTTTAGTTGGTCGTCTGAGGAAGTGAATTTTCTGGATGTTAGTGTTGTGTTGAGTGATGGAATTATCTCCACTGATTTACATAGCAAACCTTCGGATAAGCATCAGAATTTGTTTCGCACTTCGTGCCACTCTAATTCTTGTAAAAAGGGTATCCCTTTTGGGCAGACCCTCAGGATACGCCGCATTTGTTCTACGAATGATTTCTTTGCGCAGAAACGGGCTGGGGAATTTTGTAACTGTTAGTTAAGAGGGGTTACAAAAAGGAACACGTGGAAAGGGAAATAGATCGGCCCTGTGAGATTCCGAGACTGGACACTCTCAAGGATAAATAGCCAGTTAACAACAATCGGATCCCTTTTCAGCGTAATTACGTTTCATCCGTCACTGCCCAATATTGGCGAGATTTTGCACAGGCTACACCTTGTTTTAAATTCTTCAAGACTTTGTCAGGTAGCAACCGAACAGGTGCCGATGGTGGCATTTAGAAGACCTAAAAGTCTTAAGGACATTTTGGCTCGTTCGGAAATAAAAGCACGAGCAACTGATAAGGGCTGTTGCAAGTGCGGGGATAGGAGGTGCAAGGCATGTTTATCTGGTTGAGTGTGCAGATTATGGTAGTGCAGTTACAGGTAGTAGCTTTGTTATCAACTTCAGTGTGGATTGCAATTGCGATCACGAATTGAAGAAATGATCCTCACAATTCCGATCACGTTGTATATCTTATATCATGTGCTAGATGTACAATGCAGTATGTGGGATCAACTATTACTAAATTTAGGACTAGGTTTAACAACCATAAATCCAGATTCAATGCCCGGCACAGAGGGCTTACGGCTGAGTATAAGGCTAAGGATGATTGTATATGCAGGCACTTTAATTAATCAACCAGACCATCAGGGTTTCACTGACGTTTAGGTTCGATTAATAAATAAATGTGGTAACGGGGTAATGCTTTTAGAGATAAGGAGGCCCAGTGGGCCTACAGGCTTCGGTCATTTAATTCACTGGGACTTAATAGTGATAATTTTTTGCTGTAGCCGTAATCCGAAAAGAGACTTGTTTTAGGCTGCATTTGTAATCAATTTAAGATTGTATTGAAACGCACGCACTTGATGGCGCGCGCTTTTATATTATTGCGTCTTACATCAACCATGTCAACTAGTGTAGCGTATATCATGTAACGATTTTACCGCTTATTCAGTTGCCCTGACGAAGTCTTTGCTTAATAAAGACGAAATATCGTGAAGTCTTATTTCCAGGTTTTTATGTTAAATTTATTTTTTTCTGGACAAAAACACCCCCTCTTGATCTTGAGTCCAGAAGCAAATAAAAAGAGGCAACGGAGCTCAAAGAAGCTTATGTAAAGGGCTGTCTCAAAATACATAAATAACTATAGAAGAAAATGCTGTCAAAGGTAGAACAATTAAATTTACTAACTAAGCACACAATTAGGAAATATGGAAAAAAAATCATTAGTTGGGACAGATAAAAAGGTGTAAAATTAACAAAGAAAAGAGAAAAGAAAAAAAAAGACACAAAAGCACCAATAAGCAGTACAAACAAGTAAAAGAATATACATTCATACTAGAAGAAATTATTTCTCTTGGTATGAGAATAACGTACAGTAGAAACAAGGAAGGTGCCAGTAAACTGGCTTGCCGGGGAACACCGGAGGTCACCTGTGCCCACGGGGGAGAAGGCTCCGTCGAGTAACACCCTTTGGGACCTGGACGTAAGATAGTCAGAGAGCCATCGGTGAGGTGAGCCCGAGATACCAAACAGAGTGATCTTGTAGAGAGGACGACGCTGTGGAACAGAGTCAAATGCTTTACTGAGGTCAAGATATATCAGATCGATTTCCTCCCCTGCGTGCAGTCCAGGCCTACAGTCGCAAGTTCGCGTAAAACGGATAAGAGCTGAGTGACGCAGGATAAATTACAAACATATAATGAACATATTACAGCGAATCCTGTAATCTGATTGGCTCGCTACTCTCAGAGATAGTGAGTACCAAAAAAGGCGGCGTTTTGAACAACAACAAAACAATGGTGGTACCTCGAAATATTAAAATACTAAAAAAAAAGAATTGAATAAATTAGAAGATAATATGTGAGTGGAATCCTACTGAAACAATTAGACGAATCATTCTCATCGCATTTTCTATGAGTCAAATGGCCCAACTCGGCGCTACGCGCTTCGTTAACTCGAAAACTCGAACTACTAGTCTAGTTGGTAAATACAATTTGTACTTTCTGTCACGTGCCACACAGAGAAGGAATGAAATCTAACAGGCAGGAAATGAGTTTGTCATTTCAGCCATAAGCTGAGTTGATTTACCCCGTTTGAGATAAGGTAAAAATAACAAAAAAGTGAGTGAGTGACCCAGCTGTCAAAACGCTTCAGTTACATCAATACACGACGCATAACTTTGTGCTCTGGGGCCTTTTCGTGGACAGAGACTGATAAATTTTACATTTCTTTTATATGCGAAACGATTACGCTATCTACCCAGTTACTGACGTCCCTGTTAAACGTTTAAGCAGATTACAGTTTCAGCTCTTAAAAGAATTATAATGCTCTGAAAATTAACGACCTAATAGACTTCCATGGTTTCCGACTAGGAGTTACTGGGGTATTTTTATTTCACTTAATATCGAGATTATGATTGTAGATCTCTTTCACTTAGCGACGTAAATACGACCGATATTTTTTTTAATGTTATTTGTTTTCAAATGTTTTTCGCATTTGAACTGAACGCAATTGCGTTTGGCTCTCGATTATCAGTACTACGAATGAACAAGTGGTTACCCTGTTTTTTCCAGTTTAATTCACGGCCCTCGTGCTTCGCACGCGGGCCGTAAATTAAACTGGAATCCAAAGTACTTTGCGGCACTTATTCATTGCGATGTTGTAGAAACATTATATAAACTTCTGGGACGATGACTAAATTATCAATGTTTTGTCCGTGCCTCTAATTCCAACGATAGAGCCGATATTAAATTAATGGTGGACTTAGAGAAGAAAGAATTTAGCTAAACATTTGACTGAATTACCTGGTTTTGCAGTAATCATGAAGAAACGGTTGGCTTGTGCCTTCAACATGTGTCATGCATTCCAGCTGAGCAAATTCGTTTGAAAGTTCAGTGGAATGAATTGTTTAACCACACAAAATATACTCGACTTAATTTCACCTAAAACAACATCTCAAACACTTTCCGCCTTCTCAAAAAATTCTTGCCGTAATGAAAAGGCATTTTCGTTGAAGTTCTGGGAGCCTGGAGATGAGAGCAGAATCATACTTCAACCATTTCTGTTTCAGTCCGCACTCTTGTATTGACCGCCAAACGTACGCAAGAATTTATTGCCAACTTCAGTCAAAGTTCTCGTGTCCATGCTTACTTAGAATAGCAAATGTTGTCAAGTCCTCGAAGCTCTATTCTGAATAAACTAACGAAGGGTGTCGCTTTTAAGAAGCTCGTACCTTGGTAAACTTTCGGCAGCCTCTTCTCGGCAAGTGTAGTTTGTGACTTGTCATGAACGGACTTCAAACGTCTGAAGGAAGCCGATCAACCGAAACACTTATAACTAATACTTCATCTGGTCTGGTCGGATCCTGTTTTCAACGTGCTCATACAAGAAATGCTTTCTGGTAGATTTTCTTTTCGAGCACCTTCTAAGTCGTCTTGCAGATAGAGGAACTTAAACGGTACACTTTCGAGAAAATTGCGCCAAAAGCCACTACCTGCGTAATCGTGACTATGGAGAAATTGAAAGCGGACTGGCTTAATGACACAAAGTTTGCATTTGAAAAGCAATCTAAGGCGCTAAACAATGGACTGAAAGGGGTCGCAAGCCACTATGACCTTTTGCTAATTAAATGAATAATCGTTGAGGTATTTTTTAAGTTGACATTTGAAATTGGCGTTTTGGAGTATTCATGGGCTGAAGGTATCTTAGTAATTTTTACCATGACGTTTTGACGGCTATAAACCATTTTGAAACTAGAAACAGTCTTAGCAGGCTTTTTGTGCCATTTTTCTATCAATCGCAACAGTGTACAAGGATTATTATGTCTAAGATTAGGGGGTTGAATTTGTCAGCGGAGTAGTGGAATTAGCTGATAAGGTGAAGTATTTTAGTTCCCAGCAAAATGCCATGGAGACAATGAGAACTTTCCCGAAAAGATCTATTTAACTGCTAGAATAAGCCCTCAGTGGCAAACAGTGCAGTAAGGAACGAGGCTTTCAACGGATTCTTCAGAACAATTTAGG
>BLFK01000735.1:1416260-1427318 GCA_014634185.1 Astreopora myriophthalma
ATTCTAGTTTCTGTTTGCATGCGAATGAATAATTACAGTCGAAGCGGTCGGAACAACCTCGTTCTAAGGGAAGACGAGAGACCCTGGGAACGAGGTCGAGGTCGTGACAGTTCCAGTCCACATGTTAGTCTCATGATTTATCAAAGACCTCAAAGTGGCCAAACCATTCACGTTGCAATGATTAAGTGAACGGCATGTCAAGGTTTGTACCCCCCCCCCCCCCCAAAAAAAAAGTCCCTGGCTAACTTACTGCTGTGTGACCACAAACAGGGAGTAAATCAAATCCACAAGAGACCCAACAGGGGCGATTTGTTTCCCAAAGGGACCTTCAGGCAGAGAATCAAGTTTAACTGTAAGGAGTTTCTGTAATCAACAAAAATGTTTAAACTAATACCTCTAAACATTTTCGGTACGTAAACAGCTATAAAATACCTGTTCCTGTAAAGCTAAGGACACTTTTTGTATTCCTTCTGCCCGAGCCTGTGCTCTTGCGATGATTGCATTTGCTTCACCTGAACACAAAGAACAAATAGCAAATTAAGACCATTGGTGAATTCTTATCACTGTATAAGAACCGGCACCCAGTTGTTTCAAAGCAGGTGAAGGGTTTCAGCTTAAGCCCCTCAACCTTGAAGTGACATTAATCTTAAGTCAGAGCTTGGTTGAAAATCTAGCCTTAGGTAAATACATTGCAGTTAGCAGCACGACCTCTGCAGAGTGGCTTCTAATCCACTGCATCCAAATCAAATTAATTGGAATTTGGAAGACTAACGTTGGTCATTAAGGAGAAAGGAAATCCTGATCACTCAAGGAATCTCTTGGAGCAGGCTAGGGAACCAACGACAAATTCAACACACTCTGTGTCAACTTGGGGGTTAAAAATTGGGACAAACTGATGAGAGGGGAGGGCTTTTGCCACTGAGCATCTGCAAGTTCCGACTCAAAGTGCGGCAAAGCACATGTTTGGCAGGTCAACACATGAGCAGCATTCACTGGTGCAATGCTTCTTGCACACCAAAATTTCCATGATAGACACCGAATTAATTTAGTTCATTGTCAAGCTGTTAACACCCCACCCATCATCAGATCCTGGGTGCAGATTTCTACCACAACAAGAACGTTTGATTACCAGTTGCAATATTGATCTGTTCCATCTTTCTAGCCTCAGATGATAAAATCTGACTCTGCTTCTTTCCTTCGGCCACATTGATGGCAGCTTCCCTTTCACCTGAGGACAAAATGATGTTTTCCATCAAAATTTTGTGTGAATTGGTGGCATCATCGGTGTGTCCTTAAAGAAAAACCCTTGTACCCAGTTTTGCTCAGTCCCTTGCCTGTAAGTTACCCGGCCACATTGTATCTCGGTCTATTATAGAGAAACTTAATAGAATCATAATGTGATTAGGCGAACTTACCATTTAGCAAAACATATGGAGGTTGGCTTTGAATTATGATTCTTCATTTTGATAAGTCCAAATGTTTAATGCCAGCAACAGAAATCCATACCACTGAACTCAGAACTTTCCATACTTTAACGAACATACAAGTAATGATGTTTTTAAAGACTTTTATTTTCCAAGAACAGTTAGAGAATCCATCTGATATGGTAGCATCTAATTCTTTACATAGTTTTAAAATCAAGTTGAATGACTATTTAAGAGATTATTATTTTGTTATATAAACAACAATGAAATACCAGGTGAGCTCTCAGCGCGAAAACATGATATCTTTACACGTGAAAAGATCACCCTTACTAATGGTTACATAATAAACTGCACCTTTCTCCAAGTAAAAGATATTATAGTGAAATGGTTTAGTATTTAATTGTTGTTTAATATCTGTATAACAAACAGAACATTACAAGACAACTTGAAGAGACATAATTTCTCTTCGAGCGTTGAAAAATATTTCACAAGTGAGCCCATATTTTTCAACACTTGAAGAGAAATTTCGTACCTCCACACAGCCATGTACTGTAATATCCTCTATTTCTAGTGTAATTTATTATCTATTTATTAGTATATGAAAAATTTCACCTTGTTTTGTCTTATAAAGCATTTTAAGTTTTAATATTTGATGTTAGCACGATAACTGTATATACAGTATACAGTTAATTTCTGCTGACAAAAAAATATGACTTGCAGATATCTGACTTTGGCAGAAAAGCAGCTGACTGTCACTCTCAGTGTCTGTGTGGTTAAATTTCTCATTAACTCACCTTCTGACCTTAAAACAGCAGCCCTCTTCTTTCTTTCAGCTTCCACCTTATGAAAACATTTTTATCACAATACATTACTTTTTAAAATGGCTTGAAAAAGGCTCATGGTAAAGTGCAGCACAATCTTAAAGTTCTGTAAGTTGGCACAGTTTGACCAAAAACCCAGCTTAAAAAACCTATCACAAAAATTGAAAGTGATGCCATAGACAATACATGCACAGTCCAGTTTACCTGCATTTGCATTGCCTCAACAACTGATTCAGGAAGCTGAATATCCCCTGCAAGGAGAGACAAGGAAAGCAGGCGCAGTTTAAGATCCAGTAATACAGATTACTAAAGTATTAGGTTGCTCAAAGACAGAGTTGCAAAAGATACCATGAGCAATCAACTTACGAATTTCGTATCGCAAACATCTGATACCCCAAACTTCTGCGGCATGGTTGATGGCCTCTGCACGCATAGAATAATAAATGAAATATAATAATTACCAGTGACTGACAACATACAGAAAAATGTTTAAATTGTAGTGAAAAAGGAGATGTGTTTAGACAAACACTCTTTGAGTTTCACCCCTCAAATTATCACCAAGGCAATAATCCTGAAAGTCTGGGTTGAGTTGATGAAAAAAGGGCTAGCACCAATCCAGAGTTACACAAAACCATAACCTATAGGTTGTGCTTTTGTTTTTTACTCCGAACCAAGGCAAACCGAACTCGTGCCTGGAAACAAAAGACACCGACAGACCATCAACCAAGCAAACAAACAAGAATGAAAAGGCAACAGAAAGAGCCTTCCTCACCTACTATATTGTGATTCAATCTTTCTCTTTCCTGGAACACATTGTCCAAACTTATCTTTCCTGCAAGGCAAGTCTCATTAAATTTTGATATCAAAATTAGTTTTAAGAATCCTAGCTGCTGGAACACATACTATTTTGGCTATTTCCACAAGAAAAGCTGAGCAGTTGACCCAGGAACTACAGAGAACAGCTCCAGCCAGTGGTATAAGTGGGACTTGGAACCCAGGGCCTTCAAATTTCAAGTCCAGCATGCCAACTACTTGGCCTAGCTACAATAATTATGGTTAAAGGAATGTACAACATTAAAAACAATTATTTGATTATTTTAGCAGAAAAACTGTTTCTTACACAATCTAGATCTATTTGAGAATACTTACCCAACTCCGATCTCATAGTTGTTTGTGCAAGCTGAGTCACAGCAAACTCTGGATCTTCCACTCCATAAGAAGCCTACAAACCAAAGTTAGTCATTACAGTACAGCAACCCATCATCTTGAACTCTTCCCTATTTCCAACAGGTCATTCCTTCAGATTTTGGTCTTTTTTTTTTTCCAGCCAAACCTGGGTGTTGTACCTTAAATTATGTCTACTCGGTGATTTTGCCTCCTAGCTATCTCAAACAGTTTGGAATTTCCCTCAATCTAACTTTAACCTAAATCTAACCCCAATACTTTGCTGTGTGAAGAGAGTATTGATTAACTGCTGACAAAGAGCTTCAGTCCTTGCCAGTACAGTGTAAATCAATAAATTATCTCTAATCTTATTACGTGTATTGTTCCTGTTTTTCCATCTCCAATAATTTGAAGAATTTTGATATCCAGTAAACACCAACTGCTCTGCTTTAGAAACAAACAGAACTTGCATTTCCTCTCCATCATAACGGTCTTTATAAACTAAAGCTTTTTATGAACAGAATGCCAACACCCTTGAAAACTACAGTAGGTCCTATATAGCTAATGAATGTGGTTACTGATAAAAAAATCATCAAAATAAGGTGAACCAAAAAGGGGCTTACAATAAGAATTAACTATACTTTACGTGACAGTCTCTCTCAATCAATACAATGTCGCTGCACACTGCCACAGAGACAAATCCAACAAACCTTGAAGGGTTCAACAACACGCAGGTACAAAACTCCATCAAGATGAAGGGTAACGTTGTCTGAATGAAAACAATTGCCAAGGAATCAATTGAAATAATTCATAATTACTAAGTAATAAAATAACAAAATAATAATAATAATAATAATAATAATAATTATAACAACATGTACATGTAATAATTTATTAATAATAGGTCATCACTTGGAAAATATGCACGGTAATTCTTTGTAGACAATAAAAGGCATTGTAATATCTATCCCTTTTTAATCAACTGTAGTTTACTTAAATTTAAATTTATGCTCAAAGCACTCTTCAAACAACAATCCCAACAGCAATTTTGGTGCACCACCATGAGTGTGTGTACGGCCAACAGTAATGGGCCGAGTTGTTTGAAGCAGGGTTAGTGCTAACGCAAGGTTAAGCCCGATTAAAACCTATAGGTTGTCATTGTATTTAAACCAGGTTAGTGCTAACCTTGCTTTGAACAACTAGGCCATAATCTTGTAAAGAATGAATAGGCATGTAAAGTGGCAAGCACAAAGCATGGCACAGTTCACTACTCTTGGGGCAGAAGACAAATACGAGCTCAAATTGGAATTACTTTGTCAGGTGCATATACAGAGCTGTTCACTCCTTCCTACTCGAGTCGTGGAGTTGCCGATGAAAGGGAGAGAGAGAGACCGAATGTATCGCATTTTTGTTGCGAATTGAAACCCACTCACTACCAAATTAAATGCTAAAATCATTGGTGATGATCAAGTATAGTAATGATTACTGCACTTGATTATCACCAATGATTTTAGCATTAATTTTAATCTTTTGGATCCAGTCAAACTGCACGATTAACAAGCGGTTCCGAACCGATATTGCAGAGCTGTCTTTATAGGTACAGTAGTGAGTGGGTTTGAACATAGTTAGTAGTGGTTTGAATATGCAACAAAAATGTGATACATTCTGTCTTCCCTCCCCTCCATCAGCGACTCCATTGACCCAAGTGGGAAGGAGTGAACAGCTCAAGTGGATCTGCTGGCCTTTTGTTTAAAGGAGCTCTGTCACGCTATATTGGCCTTACTGTAGACTGCTAAAGGATGTCTTTAAATCAGCGAAAACCCAAAATAGTGATGCAGTTTGTTTAGTGAAGACCATTTTACTGCGCGGAGACGATTTACTGTCTTCGGTTGTTACGGATGGCAAGGATGGAAACGGATTACATTTTGAAAAATTTAGCCTAAATTTTTCAAATTTTCACACCTGATCTTGAGGACATGGCAACAATGCATTATGGGTGACTCTTCTCGCAAAAAATCACTTGATATCCTCCTCGTAAATTTAAAAGAATGGTTTGGGCACAAGTAAAGGTCATAAAGAAGGATTTCTGTGTTTTTGGCAACAAACGCTTCGTGACCGAGCCCCTTTAAGTCATTTCTTTTTCAATTCCACTTCTAGCCCTCTAGTGAATATTTTTTTGCTTGTCTTTTCTTCATTCATCATCTAAAAAACATCTCTGTGTGTCAGAGCCCAAATGTAGTCTCACCTGCCCATACACAGAGTTGACACATTTACAAGTTACTGTAACAGGCAGTCAAGTAAGAATCAATATTGTGTCCTTAACAGCTAAACATGCTGCTGTTGGCTGTTGTTATTTGAAGTCCTACAGTACCTACTGACCACAAAAGTACATTGGTCCTTTGGACTTCACTAAAAACCAAATTAATGAACTTGTGTTACTGTAAGCAAAGTGTGCAATACAAAATGAAAAGAGTTAGTTGAGCTCATCCTACCTAGAGTGATAGCAGATTGTGATGGAATTTCAATGGCTACTTCCTTTAAACTTTGCACATATTTGATTTCATCAATGACAGGAAGAAGAATGGCTAAACCCTAGTGACAAATGAAAGGCAAAGTCAAGGAATGAAATTGGCCACTACAGATAATTATGCATAATTTACTTTAGACTCAGTAATTTTATTTACGTGTACCAGTCAAAAAGACGTGATCTAATGTTTTATCAAAAGGAATTGGACTTGTAGACTCTAGGCATTTTCACCACTGTGTTATGAGCATTCACTCTATTCAAATTCACTACAGTTTAAACAATGCATGGAAGACTGAGTTCAAATTAAAGGGGCTCTATTGTGCTATTTTAATTTGGCCTCCCTGTAGAATGCTAAAGGATGTCTTTAAATCAGCCAAAACCCAAAATGCAGTTTGTTTAGTGAAGACCATTTTACTGCACTGAGCCTACCGTATTTATCAACTTCTCTTGTTATGGATGGCAAGGATGGAAACAGCTCACATTAATATTTTTGAAAAATTTAGCCTGATTTTTCCCAATTTTTGCACCTGATCTTGTGGACATGGAAAAAATATATTATGGATGGCTCTTCCGGCAAAAGAAATTGTTTGATATCGTCTTCCTGAATTTAAAAGAATGGTTTGGTCACAAGTAAAGGTCACAAAGAAGGATTTCTTTGTTTTTGGCAGCAAAAGTTCTGTGACAGAGCTCCTTTAACTCGAATTGCCACTTTTGCTTACTGGTTCTAAAATTCTGTTAAATTTGCCAAATCTCTCAATAACCCAAGCCTCTTGTTGAGGAACAAACTTTATTACCTGAAATAAAAAGAAAAAGAAAAAGAAATGAATTTGGCACTGTATTTTACATGTACAGTGTAGGTTCATGCTACAGGCAGACAATCAGACACAGAGTCTGGTTTGGAGATTACTCAATGTAACCTTTCAAGTTACATTCAATGATCTCCAAACCAAAGTAGCCTCAAAGCATGTCGGAAATGAGTTTGTTACATGGTAGTGATGAGCTAGCAGAAATTGGTGAGATGTGAAGAATTTGACAAACTGCAGGGTGGTATTTGTTCGTTCCAGCATTCATTTGATCTTTTAAACGAAGGCTTCGGTAGAAGAGAATAGAAACTAAAAATTGCAAATAAACAAAAGCTCTGGAACATAAGTTACTTAGTGCTGTACCCCCAAGAGATGTCAACAATTTCTGACTCACTGTATTTACTGGAAGCTGTTTTCTTTTCGTCCTACTATAACCATATGCCAATGTCCTTACAGCAAACTTTGTTGGCTGAAAAACCTGCATAATATTGAAGAAAGACAAACAAAGTCTGAAATAAAGTTGAATTGCACCTGGTCCTTTTGGGAAGGATCTCTCAAAATTTGTTTAATGAATATGATTAATTATTTCCAATATCATGCCCAGTGATAGCCAATTTTGCCAGTCTTGCAAAATACAGCTGGTACCACAGCATCCCATGTGCATGTAAGTTTTGGAGGCAGGGTGCTCACAGGGAATCCGGCTTGTTCAATAGCATTAATGCTCTATTCATGTTCTCATTTAGGCTAATAAAAATTGATTAATTTTGTTGGGTTAGGTGCCAGGCTTGGTTGGGAACTAATTCTTGACCTGACACCCATCTCTTAACTGAAACACTGTACCACTATGAATTCTGTATCTGGTCTTGCTGTCAACTTGTCCCACATACTGTACATACAGACTCTCTGAGTTACGTAGAACATGTGCCTTACATGATGCCCAGACTTCAATGGGGCTGTAACCCATGCTTGCGTGCAACTGGGAAACACAACCTACAGCTGCATGAAAAAGTTTTTTTTCTTTCTCCAAGGCTTCTTTGCAACTGCTGAGGTGCTCTCTTCTTCACGATGATTACTCAAACATACATGTAGAATACGCCCAGAAGCGCACCCTTATCTATGCAAAATAACTATTCCAATGGATCGCACCTACACAATTCTTACGTCACACATTCGGTTTTACCACGTGACTTGAGATAGCAAATATCCATGTCAGGCGCTATGTTGTTGGACATTCTTCGTGGCTGCGTAGCCAAGATGACTATGTTTCATTTAAGTTCAAGATTCCAGCTACCTTTGTGTAAGTTACTTTTAAACGGAATCGCCACACGAACAATCAGTTAAAAACGAAAATGCAGAATGACATGAGCCATAAAAATGACATTGCAATGCGCCAAGATTCTCTAAAAAACCTTTACATGTATACCTGACTAGGAGAGCTGACGACTTTTCTGAAGACTCTAACAGGAAGCATCTTCAAACTTAAGAATCGTGCAACGTAGATCCGTTCGTAACCTGTAAGCTGTGCAGTTGCAATAACTTTGCTCAATTACACCACAGGCGGAAATGGAAAATGAAGCACGTGTTGTTGCCAGCGCACAGCTCCTATCAAAGTATGAGTGGAATATAGAGACCGCTGGCTAGCTTTTCTTGCTGGCGTCCTTGAACTAGTGCTCCTCGGACAAATTCAATATGGCGGTCAACCGAATCGCACGTGGTGTCAAGAACTAACAGTTACAGTATCCCGAAAAAAACACAATGCCTTCAGAAAACATCCTGTCGTATTTCTGGGATCTTGCAGCAACTGACGAGAAAAAGCGCTTGAAAGCAGCCACGCAGCTGTCGTATGCGTTGAGTGAGGCTCAAGAACAATTCCACGGAAGACAAGTGGTGAGAAGCTTAATTACTTTAATTGTAAGCTTTAAGAGGCAAAAGATGTTGCTCATTTTTGGCCTGATTGCCCGAAAGGAGGCCAATAAAATGGAGATAATAATGGAAAGATTTCCGTACAGTTCCCTATATTAATTATACATGCATATTCCTACTAACCCTCTTCCAAAAAGAACAAGCGTGAATAGAGTTTTGCTTGGAATATGCATGCATATCATTATGCATTAATTATGTAGGGACCTGTACGCAAATCTTGCCATAATAATTAATATGTCTGTTGTTGAATCGTGATTTCAGGGTGATTTGAGGGCAGTTTTTATGCATTAGTCATTGGTAAACGACGGCCCCTAAGCCCTGCGGAAATACTGGGAGATTTCAAATGACCATCACCCTTGCCATTGTAAACTTATATAATTATTTCTCCTGGGGGTGAAGGTGAAGTGTATTGAACAAGTCATTTCCCTGGACTCCTGTGGGGAGCACCGCCCAGTCTTAACAGACCCTTCTGCCCAACCAGGATCGGTTTTGTTGTATTCTCTTGAATATCAGTAATTAATACCTATTGTAAGTACATATTAATTTTACCCTTTGGCAAAAAGGACTTTGGTCTCAAAAAATGAAACTCCCACAAACACTAAATACAAAAGCTAAATACTGTGAATTAATAAACAATAACACTACACAAAAATAATAGTACCTTAAAACAAAGGGGATACAATGCAGCATCCTGGAAAAGAAGATGGCCGTTGGTTACATGTAAACTGCCTGTGCTTAATGTCTGCCTCAGAACCTTAATTATAAGGTGATCACACTATATTGGTCTGTGCTGTTTTAGTCATGATTTATGATGCAAAATCAGTTGCTAGACATTAGTGCCTGTTATCAATAATCATGAGAACCATAAAAATAATGCACTGCCCAGCACTTGTGTGATTTAAAGAAATCTTAACTGTTTTAAGGTACAAGTTGACAAAGAATGTGATGATGAAAATGATGCTGGCGATGATAAAGAAGAATTGTTTTATTGTTGTGACGAGTTGAAATACAGTGTGACAAGGCTTGTAAAGGGTCTAGCATCTTCAAGGAAAGCAGCAAGACAAGGGTTTGCTACGGCATTGACAGAAGTTCTCTCCAAATTTGAGTGCCTGACCCCTCAAAAAGTTCTCATATTAATTGCAAAAAATCTTGAGGCCACTGGAAGTGCAAAAGCTCCGGTAAGACATCAGCTTGTTGTAATGACTTTTACAGCATACAGTTCATGTATATGTATCATGTTGAAGGTAAACATAATAATTTTAACCTACACTACACTGTAGTACTACAGTGTAGAGGCTGTAGTTTACGTTGAAATTTCCTTCAAGTCTAGTATTCATAATCACAGATACACAGAAATTACAAATCGAATTAGGTTGAACTAATTTTTGCCAGGGATTAATAATTTATTTACCTACAACACACAGTACATGTAAATCATACAGCTGTATAATTATTATACCCTGGCCAGAGGATTTAATGTAAATGTAACAGGTGCTAGTCCAATTAATTTTATGTTACTGTATCTAACAACTGCTAGTGATAATTATTTTACATGTTTACAATGCATCCATTCTGCCAATTTTTAATGTCAACCAGCAGGGAGGTGGGGTTAAGGAGAGTGTTACTGGTACAGTAAGGTCGTTGATGGTTTTAACCAATGACCTCTGTGTTAAAACCATTGGGGACTTTACCAGTAACTTTTGCATCTTCAAGAAGCATGACAGAAAATTAGACTCTTTAATTTATGAGATGTTGTTTGTAAACTTAAGAAGCCAAGCCTTAACATGCACTCGGACTCTGTCCACACAAAACTATGTGTTAAAACATACTTATCTTGCACACATCAATAAAATGTTATTTTTATCACCTCACATCATATAGTATATTAGTCAGATTTAAATAATTGTATGTTAACATTACAGATACAAACGTTGACAGGTGCCTTTTTTTCAATGTTGTTCACAGGAAGAACGAGATTGTTACTTTGGACAAGTGTTTGGTTTGACCTCTATTTTGAGATCACAGTTTAAACAGGAAAAGATCTCTGTAAGTTTGTCCACCAACTTGCCTTTTGTTGCTGTCTTCTGGCCCTACATACTCATGTAAAATGAAACGGTTAAAATAAGCAAGTCTGTCAATTAACCTGTAGTCACAACATTGTCCCTGCACGAATACAGTCATATACAGTTGTAATTGGGTCCGGTATTAAGCATTAACACGAAGAATACAGATACAATAATTATTATTCCAACAGCCAAGTTCACTTTGTAACAGTCACATCAGTTGATTGCTAAACCATTTCCCCCACCTTTTCTTGGACTGACGTGTACACGCTAGCTTTCTATGCCTTGTTGGCCAGTGGCAATGTTGAAAGGGAGTGTTGGGGGGGGGGGGGG
>BLFK01000735.1:1427328-1439080 GCA_014634185.1 Astreopora myriophthalma
GGGTCTGTAATTGACAGGACTGTGTGTGCGTGACTTGATTGTTTGCAATTTGTAGTAAAAAAAAATGTAGTTTCAAACCAGTTTTTTTTGCCCTGATTGAAGTTTCAACCATGGCCAAAGCCATGGCAATTTTCTTTAATAATTATTATTGTTTTGCTTGTAACAACAGCAAAGTACATTGTAGGTGCACATCATACTAATTGTACTGCAAACAAGAAGTAAACTTGCAGCATATGATAACTTTTCCATTATCAAAAAGAATGGAGTGAAATACTGTGCAATAATAATTCAATGCCATTTCTAACAATTAATTTGTCTTTTTTTCTTGAACAGCTAACTGACAATGATTGTGTTATTTTTGTTTTGTAGTCACCTAATTCAGAGTGGCTGTGTTTGTTGATAGCAAGACTTCAAGAAATAAGCAAGAAAAAGAGTTACCTGCATGAAATTTGTGCAAAGGTCATTGCAGATATAGTTATGGTGGTAAGCTAAATTTGCATTAGCTAGAATAATGACCCTTTCAGAAAGCAATGACTTGTGCAAAACATTAATGCTAGCAGTACGTTTTGCATTCTTGACCCCAGAGCTCTTCCATTTTGTGCATGTCTAATGGCGTGACAGCAGGAAGACCTCTGGGCAACTCTACGCAAGCCTTCAGTTGTGATTGGTTATCAATTGGAACAATGAAATTACTTCTGATTGGCCAGCTTGGTACGTGCGAAAAACTGAACTTACAGTGTGAGGGGTTCCTCTTGTGAAGCGAACTACGTAGCTTCAAAAAAAAAGTTCACAAAACAAACGTGAGTGAAACCCCTAAAAGAGTGTGTAATGCCAATACCACCTTTTGCTAAGGCATGCCGCAAGGATTTTTCAAACCGTTATGTCATTTTGGTTTGAAACCTCAAGCATGCACTGTGAGACCCCTATAGCTAGATTTTGGCTGCGTTTATGTAGAGTTGCCCAGAGCTCATCCGTCACACCCATTACACATGTGCAAAATGGAAGAGCTCTGGGGTCGAGAATTTGCATTTTGGTCTCACTCGGCAGCTGCATGATTTGTTGTTCAGTGAGACTTTTGCACCATCAATCAACTGTTCTTCGAGTTGCTTTTGTTCACCTGGAGTTACCATTTTGATAATACTGCATTTTTACCAGATAAAATTATAACTCATGTTATTTCTCACTTGATCGAAATGATGTGGTTACATTTTAGGTTTCTACTGATGTGTTTACAAACTCAGTTTACCCATCTGTTAAGGCGATACTGGAGAGTGGATGGGACCAGGCCACACCCGAGAAACTTCTCATTGCACTTGCTCTTCAAAGATGTTGGGGGGTTTGTATTTCCAAGTGAGCATGGTACATGTAAATTCAACCAAAACCAAAGGAAGCGAGCCATGTTCTGAGGGAAACAGTCCCTTCAACCAACCACGAATCAAAGTCGTAATTCAAAACTTGTTTTTACCCTACATGTATGTGCCCAATCAGAATGTAAAGCAAAATGAATAAAGAGAGTTGATTGGAATTTTTTTTAGTTTTGCACATGATTTGTTGAAAAGTTCATGCATGTTTTTGTTTGTTTGTTTGTTTGCTTGTTTGTTTGTTTTTTATCCAATCATAGAGCAAAGCAAAACACAAACCAAAGCAATCAGGCACTGTACTTTTAACACAGTTAAAAATTGTAGTTAGAATTATTGCAGTCTTTGGTTTTTGGAATTGACGAGTTTTTTCATGCAATTGCACACACAGGACCATCTTGACAAGAAGATCATCAAAGAAGCGTGGAAGTGTTCTCTCATTGCTGATAAGAAGAATTACCCACAAATTGGTGCTGTTTTGCAGGTACATTGAAACATTAGGCAAGATTTCTGTACAGATCCCTACTTCATTATGCATGCATATTCCTTGCAAAACTCTATTCACGCTCATTCTGTTTGGAAGAGGTTTAGTAGGAATATGCATGTATAATTAATGTAGGGAGCTGTACGGAAGTCTCAGGTACCACGCAGCTGTTTACAACCTCTAATTTCATTGCATCCGTTTAGGACGCAGCTCTATTGTTTTTAGGGTTAGGGTTCATTGTTTCTGTTGTTTCTTTGAATGCTTCTATTGTTTTCTGAGCCAATCATGTGGGCTGTTGTAATAGCTGTATACTGACCCAGAAATCTTTCCAAACATTATTCTACAGTGTGTAAGTAGTACTGCATGCTGTCAATTAATTTATTCCCAATAAGAGTAAATAATTATCATCATTTACTTTAACCTTACATGCACACTGTACATGTATGTGGTTTTCTGTTGACGTAATTCTGTGTTCATGGAGTTTCCTTTCACCTGAGCATTAGGATAATAAATTACGAATAAAGGTGAACGAACATTGCGTAAACATGGCACTTATGTCCGGGAAAAGCGTTAGCAAAGATTTGCTAGCAAATCTCGGTAGCAAAAGTAACAGCGAGTTTTCCTGATACTGCCAAAAAGATCGTTCACAAAAATCGCAAATATAGCAAAAGTAACAAGGAAACAATCGGTCATCTGAGCATTAGGATGAGATACGATGCAGAGATGAGCACGTGGTTCGGGATCCAGTAGCAGACAATGACGCTCCTGAATATCTGGATGAGCAAGAGGTATTTTCCTAATGAAAATTTCTCCTAGTTCCATTCCCTTGTGGAGGCAAAAAGTCATTACTCGGCCAAAAATGGGCATATTAATTCAATAAACATATCACATTTTGCCCCCCCAAGAAAATGAAACTAGGAGAAATTTGCATTAGCAAAACGGCCTTTGCTAATGACAAACAGGAACATGAGTATGAAGACTCACCTGACAATTAGTATAGCAATAATTATGCACAAAAATAAGCTTGGATATCAGTATAGGTGGTTTTCAACCAATCTCTAGAGGCATTGATGACAATGGTGAAATGTACAACTGCTGGTGGACAAACAAAGAAAGCTAATGAGACTTCTATTGTTTTCATCCACCAACATGGCGGTGATGACGTAACGTCAAAACCACGGCTCTTCACGCCAGGACAACTATGCGCCTGAGCGACAAGTTGGGCCATTATATTTTGGGCAAAGGGTGAGCATACTGATACACTC
This sequence comes from Astreopora myriophthalma, assembly GCA_014634185.1. Lineage (NCBI taxonomy): Eukaryota > Metazoa > Cnidaria > Anthozoa > Scleractinia > Acroporidae > Astreopora > Astreopora myriophthalma. The sequence continues at coordinate 1,430,436 of BLFK01000735.1, forward strand.
GAGGACAGCGACTAACATAAGCATTTACTAGTGGGCATCCTTTTGGGATTATTCTGTTTATTTCCATTCTGGTTTAGGATTAACAGAATAACTAGAATAAATTAAGGTTTCGAAAACAGCGCGTGTTCCGATAATGGGTGCGTAAGTTAATGCGAAGGTTACTAAAAGACACATTTCGGCGGCCCCGCACGATTTTCGCGCCAAAATATCCCCAAGAGCAGAATAAACAGGACTGGTACTCCTTTCTTTCCGAAAACGGGATAAGTCCCGAAAGAAGAGCCCGGAGGTAAACCGAACACTCGGTGTATCTATTCTTGTTCCGGAATAGTCTCCAAAGAATGCACCCTTAAGATAAACGTGGGGACAACAGTAGGCCAAGCATAAACACAAGTAAGCACAAGTAACGAGAGCAGCAAGACATCGGCGAAGTACGGGATGAGCAATAATGCTTAACGATGATCAGGAATATGAATATGAGAATAAATGACGATCATGAATAGAAATGAACTTGGAAACAACGATGCAGCTGGGCAAGAGGACGAACAATCATACACAAGGAAGACTGTGAATTTGAATGTACACATGGTCCGGGGACAATGATACTCCATTTTAGATGAGCATGGATTGCACAAGGATGAGCAAGCGAGCGCACGAGGATGCATATACAGTATGAAGCGAATGGTACACGGGAGAAATAGGATGCACAATTATGCGCAAGGATAACAGTGAGGACAAATAAGACCTAACCATTGGGAAAATAGGCGCGTTAAGGATGAGCACAAGATGTACGTGATGACAAGAATGCAGCTGAGCAACAGCGGTATGACAGGACGTGAACAATCGATGAAATCGATGATCGAAAAATTAATCGATCAAATCAATCAATCCCAATCGATCTCCTGCTAGTTAATCGGCATTGATTGGCACCGGCAATTCGATAATCACACAAAAGTGATCGCGTCTCATCGATTGCCATCGTTTGGCAATAATTTTTTTTTTTCCGGATCTCACGTACCTACGTTTGAAATAAGTTGAACTTGGTTTCACCGGATTGTTTGTTTGGTTTCAAATAGCGGAAATAGTGCTAAAAATGCAGCACATGTCAACAACGCTGCAGGCATTCCTTTCTTTGTTAGATACTGTTCATGTGGATTTCTTGAACAGGTTTCTGTTTGTGCCTGTTAAACAGCAAAACACGCTAAGATGATATTATCCTGATAATTTGGTCCAGTGTTTAGTGTTATAGGTAACAGAGGTAAACAGCCGAGGTTACCAGGAAGAGCGGAGGAATATTGGGCATTGTCCGACGTCGTTCCCTGCCGAGTCTTGCGTTAACTTATCTGCTCTACTGATGTCAGTTTATTGTTTTACGATAACTGCAGAAATTCACGCGCGCTCATTGGCTAATTTTTATGGTCAATATGCGGACAGACACATGAATTTGAAATTCATGCGACGCGTCAGCGGGCGAGTGCGCGCAATTCGACAATTTATTATCGTAAAAAACAAATTGATGTCAGTTTTTAATGAGTCTGTCCTGTTATTGATCATGAATTTCGTCATAACATTGTCAAAGTAGTCTGCGGATCCACTCGGCTACCGCCTCGTGGATCCACAGCTACTTTGACAATGTGATGACGAAATTCATGATCAATAACAGGACAGACGCATAAAAAACTGACGTCAATTTGTTAAATCGATTGGTATCGATAATCGATAAAAATTTATAATCCATGAAAATCGATAACCACAAATTTCACGTCCTGAGCAGCAGCGCGAGGATGCATGTCAGGACAGTGACCCACCTGAGTCTTCGTTCACACGTAGCTGTTTTCGTTTGAAACGCAATTTTTTTTCTTTGTTATGGATAGACCTTTTCACGGTTAATGACGCCATCTTGGTTGGGAAGAAAACACGACAGCAGCCATCTTGAATTCTATTATTTAAAAAAAGATATTATGGAATGCCCGGGGGAGGGGGTGGGGGGAATAATTAGAACACATTGTGGGTTTAAATTTGGTTTTGATTAAAAAAATTTAAACCATACTTATTTTTATATTTCCTGTTTCTCATAATAATTAGAGTGTACGGGAACATTGGTTAGGATTAGATAACGTAGTGTGAGAGCAGATTTCTGCGCCTGCGGAAATGATAACCCCCATTAAATCAATTGTTTTCATACCCACCGCTGATCAATAATCGGCTTCACCCTATGTTATCTAATGCTGACTGTATACATTGGCACCCATAATATCTTTCGCAGAACAAAAGAATTCAAGATGACCGCCGTATCGATGAAAAGGTGTATTGTAGTGAATGATTATATAGGATTTTGCCAACTTTAAACCCCTGTAACGCCGCTACAAAGAGGTTGATTGTCAACATCCCCACTACTTTTACCGATATCATTCATCGAACAGAAAATGAGGCCATTAAAGAAGGTACTGCGTCTGTAAATTGGAAACTATAAATCTTCTCCTAGCAGTATGCAGGGCGTTTGTCTCCAGAACCTAGTTGATTGGCCAAAACTAAGACGGTGTCATTTGCTGTGGTGAGCTCTGTTTGCCTTACATGTCTGCGCGTTTCCGGTGAAAACGGTCACAGAAAAACCCGACTTTTCAAAAGCCGCTCACCAGCGTGGAACTTCGTTTTTAAAACGCTGTTTTCGAGTGTCGGCGTGAACGGATGAAAACCCAACTTTTCGGAAACGATGCCGCCACAGTAGTCTCGAACCAAGTTTATTCCGGTAACATGGCTGCTGTCAGACGGATCACTTTTGTTTTACTGCTTCTTGGCCTCCATTCACACTTCTTATCATGTCGTCTTTCGTTGAATTTGAGCAATTTTCTCGAAAAATCTCGCAAGTTCCTGAGGAATACAACACGGAAACGCTAGCTGCCACTAGCTGTCTCGCAGGATCATCTTAAGGCCGGTTTACACATACGACTCAAGCTTAAGCACAATTAATATACACAGTGAAAAATTATAATAGCATTCATAGTGAAGCATGTTTCTTTCGTTTCACTTATTGCGTGCAACGAAATATCGAAGTTATGATACTGTCTTTGAATTTCTTGTTTTTGTTAAAATTTGTTCCATTTTAGGACTCCATTTCAGCACACCCCAGAGTACACTGTGTTTGGGACGAAATCTTCCTTACTTCCTTTTTTGAGAACCCTGCAAGCGATTTTCAGCTGTTCTGGAACACTGTGGTGGAAGGTATTCCTTAGCGCAAATCTAATTTGGTCAGATCAAAGGCCTGAGCATGGACGAAATTTGCTGCTTGGTCCTTAGAACTGTTATAACCACCTGTTTTCATTTTTATTTCTAGCATGGAAGAATCGCGTTATAGAATTCATGACATGCCAGAATAGTCGTAACTTCGGGACCATAGCTTTAATTTTTCCCGTCTATCTAAATCCTTTTGAGGTTAACCTTAAATGCAACAACCATACGTTTCAATTGCACATTTTTGGGGGGGACATACACCTTTCGAGCTCTCTCGTAGTTTCGGGATTTGCACCATTTATCGTTACCAAGTAGTTCTGATAAATATTTAATAATACATATAATAAGGAATAAAAGAAAAAAGTCCCTAGGAGCAATCGTGAGGACTAACAAACTTAGTCGAACCTGGGTTCTGTTGATTGGAGGCGAGGGTCTTTCATCACAGGACCACAACAATCCTGCTTCGCCACCATGAAGTTCTGTGTACATTGTTCTGTTGTCATTCCAGAGCGCCTTTTTGAGTCAACACATGATAGAAAGTTCCTTGGTTTCCAGCTTGTGAAGAAAATTCTCCCTCAAATTAGTGCAAATCAGGTGAGTTTCCACGCAACAGTGCTGTTGTTGTTCAGTGTGACAGAACCGACGTACACAGGTGTTATACTTGGCCTCATAAGCCTTCTCTTATAGTCGCTTTTTTGGTGCTTCTGATGGTAAAGCCTCTCTTTGTGGTTGTTTTTCATCACCATGATCATCCACATCATGATCATCGTCATCATCATCATCATCGTCATCGTCATCATCATCACAATGGGACATTTTTTTTAAATCAAGAGTGCGACATTTGTCACATAAAGTGCCGCTCAAATCAAAGTTTGCATTCTCTGTTCGAACCTCAAGGGTCGATTCTTGCGTCTCGAAGGGAGAACATTCGAGTTTCGAGACCAAGAATCGAGGATAGAGAATCCAGAAGCAAAGTTCTCTGGAATAAACCAAGACTCGAGCAATCATTATATAATTCTTTATACAGTCAGTCAGTGGCTATCAGTGTTTGCCGAATGCTTAACAAACGTTGATTAAACGTTGATAAAAGATAACGGCCGATGCTGTGATAAAAACAATTGTATTCGGAACTTGTGCAAAGAGGAAATAGATCGAGTTGACTTTATTCCTCTACATAGCGACGTTGGTGCTTTCTCAGTTTCACTGGCAGTGGTGTTGCTTTTCCACTGCACTTCCTCGTTCTTCTTAGCCAGTAAAATGCTAAAACGTGTTACCAAATTTTGTGTCGTATATTCAAGGTACATTTTCTTCCCTTTTTTTTCTTCAGGTCCCCGTGGTGTTCAGCACGAAGATGATGAGAACCTTTAAAAATAGCCTCACGTCCACAGAGACATATCTTTACGAAGCCGCAAAGCAACTTGTAAGTGGGAATGCCCGTGAAGTGCATAAGAATAAAGTGTTTGAAGTGATAAATTTATCGATGGTGACTCGGTCAGCATTAGATGACATAGGGTGAAAGGAGATTTCTGCATGACAACCCCAGTAAACCCCTAACCCTAACCCTAACCCTGACCGCTGGTCACTGAATCTACATGTACCTCACCCTATGTGATTTAATGCTAACCTGGTTACCCGGAAATTCTACCATTCGGCTACAAGAGACTCTTGGGAGCTAGGCTATTACAATAGGTTCAATTGACATACGTCCTGCATGCTGCCAGGACTGCAATGTCGAAAGGTGGCATTTTCGCATTTATTGTGAAAGACTGGGTGAATTTTAAGCCCTGTAAATGAATGAAAACGAGTTTGTTTGACTGCTCAAATTTATTCGTATCGGCGGATGAAGGAGGTGTACTCCGCGAGCAATGTATCAGTTGAGAACAGGCATTTTCGGGGTGTATCGGTAAGGAATTTACAGGACAGGACACGATGTGTTGTCATGGCCAAAGAAGGGTCGGGATATACAGATTTTTTTTGGCATTCACAGAGAAAAGTCGGGAAATTCTACATTAAGTCAGATTTCTCAACATGGGCTGAGTTGCTCGAAGCTTGGTTAGCGCTAACCAGCGTTAAATACTATGACAACCTATTGGTCTTGATACTACTTAACCAATGGTTAGCCGCGCTAACCATGCTTCGAGCAACTGGCCCCTGGTCGTCATATCGTAATGCTGCGGAAGTCAGAGAGCTTTCTGTTTTTTTTTTCTTTTTTTTACTCATGCCATGAGGCCACCTCTAGTTACACGCCAAAACTCCCTTTTATGTGAACTACCACATGTTTGCCTCGTTTTACGTTTTATTCAGGCGTCGTCTCTGCCTGCATTGGTTAATCAAAACAAAGATTCTGAAGTCCCTCTTTCAGTATTGAAGCAGCTTTTGGGATGGTAAGTACTAAGCGTTTTTCTCCGTTCCAATTGGTGGTGATCAAGTACCTTAACATAGCTGTGGGTTTATGATGGTTAGTCTTTTGTCTCGCTGATCGATGCGTGTGTGGATCATGGAACATTTAACAAATCGACAGCAGTTTTCTATGGTCTATACTCTTGTAGACCATAAAATGACGTCATAAAATGTTCAAAACTCAAGTGAAACCACGAGCCGAAGGCAAGTGGTTTCACTGCCAAGTTTTCGATTTTGCCAAGTTTTCGATTTGTTTTGTACAATAATATGGAAAATACGAGCGGAATTGGCTTTATTTTTCGTCGAGCGCAGGTTACAGAGCGAAAGCAAAAGCCGTGGCGTAAACTAAAACTAAAACTCGTCAGAAATATCTTGCAAAACGTCCAAACTAAAATTTGGAAGTATTTCGGACTCCATTTCATGGGAAAAATGGAAACAATTTCTTCGCACGGTAAGAAATTGCAAACTTTTCCTTACATTGCTTTACATCTGACGTCATTTTTATTGTCTGTACTCTTATAGACAATAGCTACGAGCCAATCAACGCGCGGGAATTTGGACAGTTATTGTACAATCGCGTTTAGAGACATTAGAATTCCCCCTGAATCACATTATTAATTCAGCTGATGTCGTATTTGAAGCTGCTTAACCATTTTGAGTGCTGAAACAATTAAGAGAGTTGAGTTAATAATAATTTAATACTTCTATTGCGCATAAATCCATAGAGAAATGATCAAATGCTTATTACAATGAACTTAAAAATATCCTGAAATTACAAAAAAGTTAAAAATATTCTAAAAAATGCAAAGCTAAAAATAACTACTAATTCAAAAAAGGAAAAAGAAAACCAATATCTAAAAAATACTAAATAGAAATTAATCAAAAGCTACTCTAAAGAGATACGTTTTCAGATGGCGCTTAAAAATATCGAGATTACTGATCAAACGTAGTTCCGACGGCAGAGAGTTCCATAGCTTAGGTGCAGTGACCTGAAATGCTCTGTCGCCAAGGGTGAGCTTAGTTCTTAAAGAAGGTGCATCTAGTAAAACTGCTCTGGAGGAACGTAAATTATACGCACCGTGCGATTTCACCTGAACTTCATGGAATTTGTTGTTGAAGTCTCGGATAAGCAACGTATTGACAAAACCTTGTTGCAAGCTGGCGTTCGTTTCATCCCGATGTAGATGCCACACGTATAAGCGTTATAAGCATACTTTAGGTTTGGAAAACAATCACTGATAGATGACGCAAGTTAGGGTTCACGTTTCAGGATGTGTTAGGGGCGGACCATTTAACTTTTGAGGGAGGAGGTTCGGTCATTTTGAAAAATAATTATTCTTCAAGCACATTTGCCCCCAAAATATTCCATACATGACCACTGCTGGGAAAAATTCAGTGAACCGGAAAAAAAGAATGTTGCGCGGAGAAAGAATATCATGCATGGACAAAAGAGGGGAAAAAGATTCCTTGTGCACATGGAAGGGTTTGGGGAAAAAAAGTCATTATACGACCCCCCCTCCCCCCTCAAAAGGCTTAAATTGTCCGTCCGTTAATGCGCAGAGGTCTGGCTACATCTGGCTTACTGGGGTTGAATTTGTCTCTAAAATTGTAGGGACGGAAGTATTTATTTTGACCAGCTTACCAAAACGAAAACAGTGGAAAACCTTCTGGGCACAGTGAGTAAAATCTTATTCGCCAATTTTTTTTTTTTAACCCAGGCAATTTTAACTCGTCCTCTCCCGGACGACATCAACATGAATTAGAATGATAACTGTTTCCTCTTTTCTCTGTCAGCTCAATGGAAGTGGACTACCGGAGTTTTCAGCTTGGTTGCTGGAGATTTTTTACCGAGGATTTGCCCTAGGTTCCCCAGAACCAGAACCAGGGTATGAGAATATTTGGTTTCTTTGTTTCTTTGTTTTTGTATAAACCTTTTGGCACGACTACCAAGACGAAATACGTATAATGCTTTTCTTTTGCCTTTGCTCCCTGTGAGCGGAGCCTTGATAACGAGAGAATGAAAGGCTCTGAGCTAGTGGAGACAAATTTTTCAGTCAATTCTCCTCAGCCCAAATTTGTGGGCTAGTCACTCGGCTTGAGCTGATTTTTACAGTGCAGGCATCATTTTCATGATAAGCCGACTGTCAAATGGAGCCTACTGTACGGAGGTAAAATATCGTCGAAGTCTGCATTTGAATATTTCTTTGATGAGACTCTGCTGAGTGAGTGCAAGTTTTTTTTTTATTCCTGGAGTTCGGCAAATTGACGAAGACATTTTACGCCCGCTTCTCGAAAGTCCACGGTTTGTAATGTTGCACTGTAACTTTGGCGGAGTTTGACAGCAAAGACTAGTTTGAGGCCATGCGAGTTGGCCTGGGTTCGAAACTCTCTAAGCAACTATTTGGCGCACACTCAGTGAAGACTTCACAAGAGTTCTGTCATCAGATTCAGAAACACATCGTATATAGTCCAGAAACGATGCCTGTATGTGCACTCCAGTCTCTCCCATTTATTCAAGACATGTCATAGCAGCCTTGGAAAAAATAAAAGATTCGTTATTTTCGCACGCGGAAAAGCATAATTGCTGAAAGCTATGCGGTATCAATTTTTTGCATTGATGCAATGAACTTGTCACTGAAGACTGAACACATCAATGGTGGCCTTTTTGTTATTCTTTGAATTGTATGTTTATCTATGTTCTCATTGGTCTCATTCGTTTAATTTTGCTCATGGCATACAACTGAGGCAAATCAGGAGGCCAATTAGCGCGACTGGAGATAAAAGAAGTTATTGGCGACTATATTTGAATTCTGTCTGTCATAAATTCTGTGTAGATCTGTGACCAAGACCGTGGAATTGAACAGGATTACAATTTTAAACCAGGTACTGTACAGCTGTAAAACGTCTGACCAGTGAATGTTCAACATTGAGCTATTTCTGTATTGCTTGAAAATTGCAAAGCTGACAACTACCTTCCGTCTGACCCGTGTGCAAGGGTTTGCCCCCCCCCCCCCCCC
>BLFK01000735.1:1439698-1450855 GCA_014634185.1 Astreopora myriophthalma
CCCCCCCCCCCCCACTTCATTTATTGAAATAGTCATTCACTAAAACTAACATTGACATAAACTGTAGCACGTTACTGCTTCAAACTTTCGGTCTTAATGTAAGTTTGATTTCCTCAAACTTCATGGGATGGATAAGAGAAGTACTGGTATTCAGAGTTTTGTTTGTGATTCTACAGTAGTTCTGTTATCGAGCCCTTAAAATTTGAAAAAAAATAAAAACTTTTTAGGAGAGCGGGTATCTCTGTGCTCCTAAATTGAGCTCTTCAGCTATCAAGTCTGTTATGAATGGATGTAACTCTTAGTATCATATCGTTTCTTTGGCCTCGCAACAGCTGTTCCAACTAATCAAGAAAAAGACGGTCTCACACGAGGGCGACTGGGTTAAAGAAGTGCTGCTTTTCTTTCTCGAACAAGCCTACTTCCAAGCAGTCCAAGGAGACCCTGAGGTACATAATTTATCTTCTATGTACTGAAACAGCAAGAGTTTTTACCTTGGAGGGTGCTTTTGGATGGACGGAAGATTGACGCCTCTCAATTGTGAATTTCTTTTGCAAAGAAAAACTCTGCAGCTTGAGATTTCGCATTATTTGGTTCTAACCAGCTTATGTACAAGTAGTCTTTTGTTGCGTTACACACCTGTTACTCGCTACTCTTTGCGACAAAAAAACTCTTACAAATAATTAATATCAAATTCACCAGAGAGGAACGGAAAGGCGACATTAAATCATAAATACATTAGTTTGGTTATATGTTCGTGTGGTAAAAGCAGGTTTCCTTCCATTCTCTGCCCTTCTTGCATCTAATGCCTCTTTATTCCGAGTTGTCATTTGTTTTGCACCATCCGCAGGTGCCTTTGACTTTATCAGTGCGAAAGATATGTGAACAGAGGTTTGTCAGTGCCATGAAAGAGCTTTCATCCAGCAAAGAAATGAAACAAGTCGAGCTTTACAAAGTTGTTCAACATGCCAAGGTAATTAAAGCCGAATTTTACGCTGATGAGCGCTTTCCGTGGTGTCCTTTCAATGGCACGCCCCTTTGTGTGCACATTTTCCAATTTCACTTAATTCTTGCTCGCTTTGACAGAAACTTCTAGATGATGATATACACAAAGTCGTATCAAATCAGTGGACGGAAGAGGTATGCATATATGTACTTTACACTGACTTCAGCCTCGTTTTCATATCGAGTCTAACTTATGAAAATGAATTTTCATTCATATGCAAAGTAAAACTGATTACCATCACAAAATTTTCGCACTAAGACTTGCTTTCAAAAAGAGGCTGTCGTGAACTCGGAAATGGCCAATCGTAAGTGGTAAAAATAGATCCTTTCGAGAGGCCTTGAAAATAGAGTTCAGTAGGACCTAGTCATTCTTTTGAAAACGAGTTTTACACACAAATGCAAAGGAAAACTAATTACCATTACAAAACTTTCGCACCTGGAATCGCTTTGAAAAGGAGGCTGAGTTGAACTCGAAAATGAACTATTCTTGAGGACAGGTGTGATCGTTCAACATGACTGCTAGGGTGTCACCAGAAAACTCAGAAGGATTTATTGCTTTTTCTGAGGAGACTTTTCATCGGATTCTCCAGAGTTCAAAACGTGAACCTGATTTTAACATAGCCATGCATTTGTTTGGCTAAATGAATCTCAGGCCGCTCTCTTAAACCAATCTGAAGCAAAACCAAAACTGGTTGTGACTTGCTCAGTCGAGTTTTCCGGCGCACAGCGCTGACTACATCAGTGTTTATTTCCTTCGACTAACAATGAGATTGTGTGCACTCTACCCCCACCCCCCTCCCCGTGCATTGTTGAGTAAGATTAAGTGAACTTGTCATCAGTGTACAAGTCAACTACATTATGTACGCAGGGCTCTTAAAGGGAACCTCCACTATAACAAGAATATAACTTTAAAATACTGAACATAATGCTTACCATCAAAATTGTTCGAACTTTTTCTAATGGAAGCGTTTGTATCTGAAATAAACAAATTTCAAAAACGCTTGTTTTGGTTTTCAACTTACCCGGGCGCTGCCATTTTGAATAATTGTGACGTGTAATGGTTGCTTTATTGTATTTACACAAAGAGTTTTTGTTTTAAAAAAATAGGGCAACCATTACACGTCACAATTATTCAAAATGGCAGCGCCCGGGTAAGTTGAAAACCAAAACAAGCGTTTTTGAAATTTGTTTATTTCAGATACAAACGCTTCCATTGGAAAAAGTCCGAACAATTTTGATGGTAAGCATTATGTTCAGTATTATAAAGTTATATTCTTGTTATAGTGGAGGTTCCCTTTAAGGCCTAGTACTTATTCAACACCTGTTGGCCAACTGCATGCTATTGCCGTTCTTGCTGGCTCTATTCCAAACATTCTCCAAAGAAGAATACTCAGATGGTGGCACACCGAATTCTTTGCAAATAGGTTTGTATGTTTCATTGCAGGCAGAGAACGCATTCAAGAAAGCAGTAAAGCTTGTTGAGAAAATCCAGAAAAAGGTACTTCTTTGGTGTTCCCTTTACTGAGGGGCGTGGCAATCTACATGTAGCAATAAATACGGATAATAAATACGTAATTGATTACTCCCCAACTTACAAACACATGGATGGGACCGGACTATCCTAAAGGAACACACCGTTTATTAGTGATTTGGAACTGGGACAAAGATTGTACCTGATCAAGGTGTTTAACTCAAATTAAATAGAGTTTGAACCAAAATTGGGAATGATACAACGTAGTTGAATGGCCTAGCTCTCGCCAGTCTCCCGTGGTGGAGAATCCGTTTTAGTAATCGGAAAGTCTCCAAGGGATCTTGGTATTAGCAGGCAAGTCAGAAATTTAAAGAAAACGGCAAAACTTTTAAGTTTGTAATACATTTTTCGACAGAAACTTCTGTCATCTTCAGTTAATTAAGGTACAAAGCGTTAGAGGTTGAATTTATACGTAGGAAAAAATGCTAATTATGCGAGTAACAACAGAATGTGCATAAAACGTGACAATGTGATAATTAAAAGGATAGTTTTTAGGTTTACATGATGTAATTGTTGATTCAAAGAAGGTTGTTCTCTTTGAATATGAATAGCCTCTTTTATCTTAAGCTGGAAACTCGTAGAGGCGTGATCTAAAATATGGAAACAGTCTGCTGAACACAAGGCGCGACAATGTTCAAAATTCTGAAGATGTTTGAAAATGTGAGAGGCCCTATCACTGACTAAGTGCTCACGCACGCGTGTGGAAAAATGTCGGGCTGTTTCACCGACATAACAGGCATTACAGCCCGCACATACAAACTTATAAACCACACGCGAACGAAGCCCGCCAGGGATAGGGTCTTTCACGCCAAACATGTTGCCTATCTTAAAGGAGGCAAAAACTAGTTTAATATCCAATCATTGCAATAGCGCTTGATAAAGTGACGAATCTTTTTCTGAGTGACGACAGAAAAAAGGCCTGGCCTATGTAGGGTAGCTTAAAGTGAAAAGTGGGTGAAGTGGGAAGCCCGGGGACAATGATTACTTAGGGTCCCAGTAATGTAGTGGTTATTGAATCGGAAAGTCATAGTTTCGACTCCTGTTTGGAGCACTCGGATCCTTTTTTTCCCCGAGTATTCACGCACCATTACTGATACCATTTCATTTATTCTCGACCTCTTCGATAGTTCCTTGTGACACTGCCCCCTCAGATGACCAGTGACTTCCTCATCAGCTTTATGTTGAATATGTATTTTATTGGTTGATGCCGCTCGGTCTTTGAACTGGCATGTATTTAAAAAGGCTTCTTATTTATTATCAGAGGAGAAAAAGTGAAGAGAGATGCCAGGAGGATGAAGTCTTCGAGATACTGCTCTCTCACATGGCGCTGCATTTGTTTATTGAACCAGAACAAGCAATTGACATACTAAAGGTAACACTGTCCCCAGGTAAATGTATTCATTAAAATGGTTGCCACAGATCAGGAACTTAGGAGCTTAAACAAGAAAGACGACGACACCGGTCTACGAGAACGTCTGGTGAATTGATTCGCGTTATTGAAATCACTTTGCGAACATTCCAACTCGTTATGAGTGTAAAATTTGTGCTGACTGTCAAGTAACGTAATTTGTATGAACGATGTTGAAGTTAAGAGAGAGAACGGGAACTTTATCTTCGTGCACTGACGTACCCACAAAATGACCTTAAAACGAAGTGTACACAAGTGTAAAACGCACGTACTGAGCCATTGTCTTGGCTTTGTTTTTGCGGCGTTTCCGGGAGTCGACGTCGTCTTTTCTTAACCTCCGTAATGGTCAAGAGATAACTTCTTACTGAAATTAGAGAAAAGTCTGTGAATTTTGAATACTGCCCTCTTTGTTTGTTTTGTTTGTTTGTTTGTTTTTTATTTTCTTCTAAACCTTGAACCTGCAAACACTTGTTGTTTTTGTAATCATTAGTCTGTAACACAGTACCGTTTTCAGTTTTGTGAGAAAGCGACGGTTTGAAAGTGATAAAAATAGATAGTGTTCATTAGTTAGGCTCAGATTCAATGTCACAAAACGGCTTTACTGGTTGATAACCTTAAAAAAAGTCTGTGTATAAGACGACTGTAGGTGATTTTTCCGTTTGTTTCGCCAATGGAGCAGCCGAGCTTCTGCAACAAACTGTGACCTTTCAGTGCGCTGTTTGTGGATATTCAGCTGCCATAGTAACGGTGTGTCGCTATGTTGGTGAGTTCTTTCATAACGCACGCAACACGAAGCACAACTATAAGTCTTGTTGACATTTTGAAGTCAACTGGAATGTCATGAACATGTCGTTCAGTATGAACGTCAGCAACGTATTGACAGAAAAGGTTTTTTTTTTTTACGCCGCATCTTTGTTTTTCAGGAACTGAAAGCCTGTTATAGAAAGCAGAAAAATCGACGAAATGAAGATAACACTGGTAAAGCCTGGTTTTCACTAGCGGCGCAAGCACAAGCGCAAGCATGCACAAGAGCACTTATTTCACCGTGAAAACGGGCTCCCCGCAAGCATTGGCATAAGCGCAAACACAAGCACAAGGATCAAAATTTTCTCTTTTCCTCACCTTGCGCTTATTCTTGCGTTCTTTGTTGGTTTCCCTTGACATTAATGTCTTATGCTCGCACTTATTCTTGCGTCGCTAGTGATAACCAGGCTTAAGAGATATGCGCTTTATAATCGGAAGCAAAATTCTGAATGTGTGATGAGACATCATTTTCGGTGCGAAACTAGCTAGGATTGTATGAAATGTACAGAGGGAGTGATAGCCATTCATTGAATATTGTGCAACTGTAACCCTTGTTCAGACCGAGGAGGAGTGAAATAATGCGAAGTATATATGAATAATTCATATGTGAAATAATGCGAAGTATATATGAAATAAGTCATATGTGAACTGCGGTTGTAGATGAAAGTGAAGAATGATCATCGCAGTTAATTTCCAATGTGTGGCTTCATAGCTCAGTTAGTAGAGCATCGCACCGGTATCGCGGAGGTCACGGGTTCGAATCCCGTTGAAGCCCTGATTTTTTCAGGCTTCTCCTTTCCAATTGCTTAAATTGGAAATTAACTGCGATGATCATTCTTCACTTTCAAGACTTTTATTATTACCTCACACGGGGCGGCTTGTCACAAAATCATCGCCATTGAATTTAAAACCGTAAAATACTAACCCTTCTTGTAGTTTTGCTTCATTATTGGTAGTCGTGTGTTCAGCGTTACTAATCAGGAAATGCTTGTCTTTGTTATCGTATTTCAGAGGAGCCACACTGGGTAGAAGTGCTGACTGAAGTGTTATTGAGTCTACTCACGCGACCCTCTAGTCTGTTCAGACACGTTGTCGATCAAGTATTCACAGTCCTCGCCCCACATTTGACGCTGAATGCCCTGAATATGTGTCTGGAGGTTGGTTACCCGTTTTATGTTGAGGCTGGTTTACAGTTGCCACATCGCAACGCCATAACAGGAAGGTGATGCATGCGCAAATTTCATGCTGAACTAGCAGACATGGACGCATGCAATTTCAGGTCTTCGTTCTCCTCCAGCGACTTTGGAAAGTTCTTGTCTTGAAGTCCGCATATAGAGCGGTTTTGCAATTGAGTTTCGAAAGTAATTTCTGGATTTCTTTGGTTTTACATTACAACGGCCAGCGATTGGCTGAGGAGCCTCGGACCACATTCCACGCTAAGCAGACGCAAGAGCAAAACCGACTCTGACTTGTTCGTACGCGTTTTCCCATCCATAGCGCTGGCTACTTGTATTTGCTTTGCGTTATAATTGTCAGTCTGCGCCTGTCCTGGTTGGCCAAAGTAATTACTGTGGTTTTTGTTTTGGGTTTATTACACTCAATTTTAAAGCGCTCTATCCTGAAGTCACGGCGTTTTAAAAGTGTTGGAGTTTTGTTTTACTTCGATGACTTGTCAAAACAAAGTTTAAAACCAATCACAGGTGCTAACCATACTGTAGTGAGAAACGAAGACTCTTAAGTGCGACAGTGATGTCTATCTTTTACGACACCAGTACTGTGTTGATGGCGGACTAACTGCCGCAAAATTTACGCTCATTCGTTTCTTTTTGTGTTTTCCTTAGAGTTTGAATTCAAGGAAAGGAGCCCAGGGTGAGACATTGGAAATCGTCGATGGATCAGGTTCGTAAACAGTTGCGTTTGTAGCTTGGCAAAAAGAAATTCGGACGAGATCATTCATCGCTTTCAGTCCTCTTAACTTGAACCATGGTGTGTTATCTTCTCTTCTATTCCCTCGCATTTCAACAATATTGCATGGTTGGAAATTTGTTACGGAGACTCCTCTTGCGTGAGTCGGAAGCTGTAAGTTTGAATCCACACCTGAACCAATATTGATACTGACTATGGTAACATTAATTATATACACAGCGGACGAAGAAGAGGATAACGATGAGGAAATGAAAGATGATGTTGACGCTAAAGACAAGGTAGTTGATTGTTTTCTTTCCCTCTATTATCCGCCCTATTCCTTCTGGCATTCTTGTTTGTTTGTTTGTTTGTTTGTTTCTTTCTTTCTTTTTTTCTTTCCTTCCTCCCTCCCTTTTTTCTTCTTTGTCTCTTAAAAAAAAAGATAAAAATAAATAATATGGAGACTGATCACTTGATCTCGTCTGGAAGAAGTAGGCAATGTTGCTAAGAAACAAGACTTCGCTTTTAGACTCGCTTTGAAAAAGGGGCTGAAGTGAATTCGGAAATGGCCTATTGTAACGTGAACCTCACCGTCATCACGAATTACTGACCCTTCGCCAGATTCTCTTCAGGGTCCCATTTCTCGACTAACGTCCTGAAGACGCGAACCCGAAAAGCCCTGCGTAAAACTGCGATCGATTTATTCTAAAAAGCTAGTCTTTAAACATACTCTCAAAGGCCTAAGTTTTGCAAGATTTCTTGTCTGGAAACTTCGGGGCTTGAGAGAAACACACGCTTGGTAACGGTTATTATGCTCTGCAGGAGCTTTGGCTGGAATGCTTTTTGAAGTCCTCTACTGTGTTGTGCACCCCTATGAGACTCTAGAAATCACTAAATAATAACTAGTGCCTCGGAGAGTAGTCAATTTCGGTCCCGTTTAGGGTTCACTTCGAAATTTTCCTCTGAATGAGGAAAATTTGACATGACTTTCTAGGAGGCAGCAAATGGAGGCATGGGAGATGAAAATGAGGGCGATGATGATGATGATGATGATGATAACGATGAGGAAGAGAACAGTTCAGGAGACGAAGAAGACGCATTGGGCGAGCTGGATGAGGCATTCAGAGCGCAAGTAAAAGCTGCTCTTGGACCATCAATGGTTGACACCGATAAAGAGGTTGGTAGAGGATGACTTATTTCTTTATATACACGGTGTAATGTATTTTCAGTTTGGACCTCAAAACATTTTGGGGTAGATTTGCTTGTAGAGCGCGGGGTTAAGACGAGTGTCTGCAAGGCTGAAGAGCAGAAATGGTAATTTTTTTGCTCTATGATACTTTGTCGCCGCCGACTAACATTGCAGCTTGAAACTTTGAGTTGCTGATTATTAGTTTTACAAAATTAGTTTACTTGAACGTCAGCTTATCACTCCCCCCCCCTCCCCCTCTCCTTTTGTCATTGTTTGTGTCCTTCATGCATATGTGTTTATGTCATATGGTTTTCTGCAATGCGATTCTTGCTAACCTCAATATCAGGCCTTCTCGTTTCGGGGTAGGGAGGAAAAGGAAAATAAACCTTTTTTTTTTCCTTTGTTACCTCCCATCTCCCGAGAAGGCCGATGCTCAGGTTTTGATAAACTCTTCGTTCAAACGGAAAAGGTAATTGGCATTTATAGGGAAGTGGTAGTGACGAGGACTTGGATGACGAAGCTATGCTGAAGCTTGATGACGGCCTTGCTGCCGTTTTTATATCTCAGTTACAAGCTAAAAAGGAAAAGCGAAATAAGAAAGGTCAGGCTTACATGTATTGTAAAGTCAAATCTAGGTGCTTTTTATAGCGGTTTCCAATGGAGTGTCTTAAAACCGAAACCATGATAATTACTTTAGTTAATCAGGACAGGTATACAACCAAACGAGCCAAACATAATGCAAAGACAAGACATGCAACCGGCACTAAGGATTGCAAAAAACACGTGAAAACGCGTGAAAACAAGTCGCGATTGGTTTTGATTTTGTCCGGGCTCTGATTGGCGGGGAATGTGGCACGGGATTTTTCAGCCAATCGCGTAGTAGTGCAAAACCAAAGCAATCGCGAAAGACACTCAATAGGTCAATTTCGATATATTAAAATTCACTCTTGGACAAAGGCATCATCTCAAGACTCTTGGGAAAAACTCGTGCAAATTCCTTATTTTGTTAAGTGTCTAAATGCTTTGCAAATGATGGATCAGATAGTTAACTCTGGACGCTAAAGTGCGAATACGTTTTGTACGTTCACAACATTCAGCACTCCAGCACGAATTTCTTCAAAACTTGTTCTTTAGAATGCTGAATTGTGGCTCTCGCCCTTTTCATTACATTAATGTGTTTGCTCGGTCGATTATAAAGGGATGTTCTTGTTAGCGAGTGAAACTGTTTGCTTACCGCTGTTTATAACTTACAGATACAACAGAGATGGTTTTACACTTCAAGTTGAGGTAATTAATGAACTAACTGGCATTTTGCTTGTTTGTTTTTGTTAATTGTTGTTGTTGTTTTTTTTATCTATACTTTATCGCCAATGTTCACTCCTTTACCCCGCCTTAATGTGGAAGCAAAAGCTTATGTTTGTAATGATAACCGGTATCTTAAAAGCCGAATATTTTCTGGTATGACTCGGATGCACATGATTACATCCCTCAAAGAGAAAAGTAATGCATTTAATTATAGCGAGTGAATCAGCTTCCTCCGTTTTGCTGGTGGATAAAATATTACTGGCAAAACTATGCAAGTGGAGTGGAAAGTTAATTTCGAGCCCTGTGTCGTTTAGAAAACCCCTAACCTGCGATCAGGCCCTCATTCCTTCTGAAACCTCGGGAGTAATCAAAAAAGGCGCAATAAAGAAAATCGCGGATCGAGCGGCGGGTCTAAAACACAGGTCAGGTCATGGGTCAGGCCATTGTTTTACCAATACTGGAACAATGCTATCCCCTTCCTACTACTAACCTTATATAGACCTGAATACTACACTAAGACAATGTTTAGGCCTAAAGTTAGTATTAGTAAAGGTTTAGGGTTGTTTCAGTATTGGTAAAAACAATAACCTGTGACCTGACCTGTGACCTGTGAGCTGTGTTTTAGACCCACCGCGTATCGAGGGACATTGTCGTCGTTCATGTTCTGTTTGTTTTTGCAGAAGTTTTCACAGTGACGTCATCAAATTCGCGAGACCTTCTGAATTCCTGTATATACGAGGTTGAAGATGACCTAGAAAAAAAATATTTTTACCATTGTCCAGTTTCGCAGCGTCTTTCGTTTCAGCATTCTGAATTTTCCGAATTATCAACTCAAGGCTGTTTGGTTGAAAAAAATGTGATTCTCGGTAGTTTGAACTTTTAAGTACATTAGGAGCTGTGTTCATACACATATGTTTTATCTCATGAGCGGAAGCAAACACTCTCATCGCAAAGTGGACTTAGTTGTTTTCGTTGATTTAATACCGGCCGCCATATTGGTGGACCACCGAGGTCCACCGACATGACGGCTCCATACAAAACTATATTAAGTTAAGTGAGAGGTGGTTTATATATTTGTCTTCTACAACGTCTCAATTCCTTGGTTTTTTTCACCGAACGGTTTCGAATTTATTTTTGTTGTTGTTGCGTGACAGTGAAAGCGATCTATTGTCCCACTCAGCTAGATTGTCGCAAAGCTATCCATTCTTGAATAAAATGCACCTGTAATGTAAATGACGTGAATTCTTAAAGTAAGACTTGCAAGAGTCACAGGCACAACTGTTGTTCTTTTTACAGAGTCCTTGACTTAATCGAGATCTTTATCAAAAAGCAAGCGTCCAATCCCTTGATCGTGGTAAGTAAAAAAAAAAAAAAAAAAATCACTGTTTCGCTGTTAACTGTTCGAGCCTGCGTGTTATCTAATTGATTATCATCCTTACGTTTAACTGAAAATTTTTCTAGCTGCGGGCACAGTTGCAGAGGTTCAGTTGAAGCGCCAATGGTTTACTGGAAACCACACTAAGGAAAAAGACCGGGCGAGATTAAGGGCGACACCTGCCATTACCGGACCGCTTTGTATTTTATTCGTGCAGCTTGTAAAATAAACAATTCAGGAACCCATTTGACAGCTCCGAGTTGTGATTTAAAACTGAGCGAAATTTGGAAAAAGGAAGTTGTTTTCCGTGATCAGTTTGTCGATTTATCAAGAATTGAGTCATTTCACTTCTTTATTTCTCAGTGCGAGGCGTGACAACAAAAGAAACTCAAATTAACGTTATTTTTGCCGTCGCTGTTGTTCTACTGACGGCCATGAGGCTGGAGTTGCAGCTGTTCAGCTAGACTTGTTTGTGTGTATTTTCCATCCAGGAAGTGATAATTCCGCTCCTGGAGGTGGCCTGGTCGTCACTTGGTTCCAAGGATTTTCGCACTCTGGGAGAAAAGGCTGAAGGGCTGTTTAAAAAGAAATTGTGTGCATCTAAAGAGGTAAGACACAGACAAATGAACTTAAACTTT
>BLFK01000735.1:1452051-1454551 GCA_014634185.1 Astreopora myriophthalma
TTATCTATACTTTATCGCCAATGTTCACTCCTTTACCCCGCCTTAATGTGGAAGCAAAAGCTTATGTTTGTGATGATAACCGGTATCTTAATAGCCGAATATTTTCTGGTATGACTCGGATGCACATGATTACATCCCTCAAAGAGAAAAGTAATGCATTTAATTATAGCGAGTGAATCAGCTTTCTCCGTTTTGCTTGTGGAAAAAATATTACTTGCAAAACTATGCAAGTGGAGTGGAAAGTTAATTTCGAGCCCTGTGTCGTTTAGAAAACCCCTAACCTGCGATCAGGCCCTCATTCCTTCTGAGACCTCGGGAGTAATCAAAAAAGGCGCAATAAAGAAAATGGCGGATCGAGCGGCGGGTCTAAAACACAGGTCAGGTCATGGGTCAGGCCATTGCTTTACCAATACTGGAACAACGCTAACCCCTTCCTACTACTAACCTTATATAGACGTGAATACTACACTAAGACAATGTTTAGGCCTAAAGTTAGTATTAGTAATGGTTTAGGGTTGTTTCAGTATTGGTAAAAACAATAACCTGTGACCTGTGAGCTGTGTTTTAGACCCACCGCGTATTGAGGGACATTGTCGTCGTTCATGTTCTGTTTGTTTTTGCAGAAGTTTTCACAGTGACGTCATCAAAATTCGCGAGACCTTCTGAATACCTATATGTACGAGGTTGAAGATGACCTAGGAAAAAAATCTTCTTACCATTGTCCAGTTTCGCAACTTCTTTCGTTTCAGCATTCTGAATTTTCCGAATTATCAACTCAAGGCTGTTTGGTTGAAAAAAAAATGTGATTCTCGGTTGTTTGAACTTTTAAGTACATTAGGAGCTGTGTTCATACACATATGTTTTATCTCATGAGCGGAAGCAAACACTCTCATCGCAAAGTGGACTTAGATGTTTTCGTTGATTTAATACCGGCCGCCATATTGGTGGACCACCGAGGTCCACCGACATGACGGCTCCATACAAAGCTCTATTAAGTTAAGTGAGAAGTGGTTTATATATTTGTCTTCTACAACGTTTCAATTCCTTGGCTTTTTTCACCGAATGGTTTCGAATTTATTTTTGTTGTTGTTGCGTGACAGTGAAAGCAATCTATTGTCTCACTCAGCTAGATTGTCGCAAAGATTGTTGAATAAAATGCACCTGTAATGTAAATGACGTGAATTCTTAAAGTAAGACTTGCAAGAGTCACAGGCACAACTGTTGTTCTTTTTACAGAGTCCTTGACTTAATCGAGATCTTTATCAAAAAGCAAGCGTCCAATCCCTTGATCGTGGTAAGTAAAAAAAAAAAAAACAGTCACTGTTTCGCTGTTAACTGTTCGAGCCTGCGTGTTATCTAATTGATTATCATCCTTACGTTTAACTGAAAATTTTTCTAGCTGCGGGCACAGTTGCAGAGGTTCAGTTGAAGCGCCAATGGTTTACTGGAAACCACACTAAGGAAAAAGAACGGGCGAGATTAAGGGCGACACCTGCCATTACCGGACCGCTTTGTATTTTATTCGTGCAGCTTGTAAAATAAACAATTCAGGAACCCATTTGACAGCTCCGAGTTGTGATTTAAAACTGAGCGAAATTTGGAAAAAGGAAGTTGTTTTTCGTGATCAGTTTGTCGATTTATCAAGAATTGAGTCATTTCACTTCTTTATTTCTCAGTGCGAGGCGTGACAACAAAAGAAACTCAAATTAACGTTATTTTTGCCGTCGCTGTTGTTCTACTGACGGCCATGAGGCTGGAGTTGCAGCTGTTCAGCTAGACTTGTTTGTGTGTATTTTCCATCCAGGAAGTGATAATTCCGCTCCTGGAGGTGGCCTGGTCGTCACTTGGTTCCAAGGATTTTCGCACTCTGGGAGAAAAGGCTGAAGGGCTGTTTAAAAAGAAATTGTGTGCATCTAAAGAGGTAAGACACAGACAAATGAACTTAAACTTTGAACAGTGGTCGTATTTTTAGGTCTTTTCTCCTCAAATCCTGTAACTACGCCACCCACCACACCGGTTTGCCTGAGCTCTGTTTGCTGGGCTACAAAAGTATCAGTCGTAACGCCGTGATAAAGTAAAATGGCTGTGAGCAACAGCCCAAAGCTGCTTTTATTTATCTGAAGAACAAGAGATGACAGCAATTTACTTAGAAAGCAAACTTGCTCCTAATGAAGATGTAAAGGTGAGGGCAGTGAAAACCAAACAGGAGCCAAACAAGTCAAACCAGCAGACGGCAAGCGAGGGGAGGAGGCGGGACAAAATATTCCTCGCCTTGTTTTCGTCCGGGTGTACGTGCAAATGAGTATCGAAGACAAACTGCCGGGGGAGGGGGGTAACTCTGTGGTGGACGAGCATCCCATCCTGGGGGCAGAAGGCTTGTGCTACTCAAGATGCAAAGGGCTGTGATTGTAGAAATGGTCCTTTCTTTCAAGTTCCTTTAAATTAATCCAATTATACTTTTTTTTCGAAAAGGAAGGATAAGGAATCCTGGAATCTGATT
>BLFK01000735.1:1459551-1462051 GCA_014634185.1 Astreopora myriophthalma
ATCAATAGCAAGTTCATTAACTTTGAGTCTGTAGACCGGCGAACAATAATTGTAAGTGGCATGGCGGAGTGGCGCGGCGTGTCTCAGTGGCTAGGTCGCCGGGTTCCGGGTTCAAATCCCGCTCTGACCTCTGACTTGATTTGTCCTCAGTAGTTTCGACTTCAACGCTGCCACGATAATGTAAATAGCCTATTGGTTGCTCCTTCCAGTTGGGTGTTTCTTGCTCAGGGTTCTTAGGCTTCTTGAAAATCCTTGAAAACCGTTCAGTTTTGAGAATACATTTCCAAGGCCTTGAAAGTCCTTGGAAATCTCTGTTATTCATTCCGGTCCTTGAATGTCCTTGAATTTTTAGTTACCCGCATTTTCAATCTTTGAAAACTTCATTAAAGATAATCAGTCGCTCAAGTGATGTCACACAAACGTGACGAGCTGTGGGGTCGAGAATGGTAACCAGTGCCTTTGCATAATTTTCATGCATGTACATTATGGAAAAATTAATTAGCAAGAATCGCATTATCAGATTATTTTCATGGGTAAATTATTCGACGTAAATAGGAAAGAGGTCCTTGAAATATTAAAATGTGGTCCTTGCAAGTCCTTGAAAGATCCTTGAAGTTTTGGTCTAAAAAAGTGTACGAACCCTGCTTACTGTTGTTTCGTTTATTGGAATTGGTTTTCTGTATACTCGGCCCAACAAACTCAAACTTCGAAATGATTACCGTGTATAAATATACGTTCTTTACTACTCCTTTTATTTAATTATAAAAGAACTGAATGGCCATATTTATTCGCACGCCAGCTGCAACTTTATCCAAACGCTAAACACCGTAATCCTTCTTTAGGCTTAATTTCTTCAACCTCGGCCTAATTTAAGCAGATTTAGTTGTAGTTTCAACCACGTTAGGTTTGTTTAATGTGTTAAGAATTGCATCGTTTGTTAAGAGTGGCATTGAGCGTGTAAGAAAGGGAAATAGACTTCACAGAGCAACGTTTTTAGCGGAAACGTTTCACTCATAATTGGCCGCTTTCACACTAGCGAAGGACAAATCGCCTGGACGGAAAAGTCTGTCGTAAAGTGAAAACGAGAACGACACAACTTTGAACGTACAAGTCGTCTGATTTCGTCCTTCGATGTGTCCGCTTAGAGGAGTTTCTGGGGTCGATTCGTTCGTCTAGGCGAATAAATCGTCCAAATATGAATTAACTTCACACCAGACGAGCCAATGTTTGCATCTCGGTCGCAGTTCACTCTAAGGGGACTGGACGAAGCGAAGGGAGCGAGGGAAAGGAACGCAAAGCGGAAAAAAAACAAGTCGTGTTCCGAGCATGGATTAAAAGCATTTGCCATTGTTTGCGTTCAAACGATAAATAGGGATCAACCATGAGCCCTAAGTTTGGAATTAGTGGCTCTGAAGAATGCAGAACCACTGATTCCAGAAGGAATTGGAAGGTTTCGAAGGCCATTTTTCTACAATCATGAAAGTGCTACTATGACGAAAAAATCACTTGTCGTTTTTCTTCACATTTCGAAAATAATTGTGTTGAACGCTCAGCAGGTGAGTTGCAGTAATTTAGAGAGGAAGACTGTTTATTTTAACTGCATTTTTTGATTTAACGGTCCGCCATTACTTGGTGCGGTTCCGACCGATAAGCCCTCAGAGAGCTGGATCGAGGAGAGAGTGACGTCATTTACTCACCCGCTTGAAAGTGGAGCGTGCGATTGCGGCTTATTTAGTATGCAGCACGGAAGTTTTTTGCTTTCAGATGGTCAAATCCGTGTTCTGCATACTAATTAAGCCGCATTCACACACTGCATTTTTAAGCTAGTGAGTAAATGACGTCACTTTCTCCTCGATCCAGCTCTCTGAGGGCTTATCGGTCGGAACCGCACCAAGTAATGGCGGACCATTAAATCAACAAATTCCTGTCAAAATAAATAGTCTTCCTCTTGAAATAATTGCATAAAATCTCGGATACCGAGTTTTCGGCACAAGTACCTTCGAAATGTGAAGAAAAACGAAAAGTGATTTTTGATCGTAGTGGCACTTTAATGTTAGTGCCAGGCCACTTGCTTTCGACATCATGATAACTGTTTTTTCTTTTCCTTCAACAGAAGCACCCACCTCCATCTAGTATTCTTCACAGACCTGATCAACCGTTATCCGGTGAGTTAGGCCTATTCCAAACGTCGCGCTATCGCGGTGCCAAACTGAAATGAATATTTCAGTGATTTCAAACGTCGAATTTCAATTAGTAGCGCAAATTTTAAAACGCTAAATGAAAGAACAAGTCCAAATTACATTAAAATAATTCATTTCGGCTCGACAAGAGCACGCCGTTTGAAACTAAGGCGCGCTACAGCCTTGGTGCGCGGCATGGCCTGCCGTGCTAAGTAGTCGTGCCGAACTGAGTGGTTTCAGATTTTGTGCTACTGCCTCGATTAAGTCGAAATTTAATCCTTGAATTTGTTACGCATGCAAAAGCACCACGTTTGGCACTG
>BLFK01000735.1:1467051-1469551 GCA_014634185.1 Astreopora myriophthalma
AACCCCGTAATTATTAGCTGAAAATACAAGTGAACGTGCATATTGCATGGTCATATGGTTGATTTCGTTCTTGACAGTAAGTGCTGTCATACCTCGGCCTACAGAAGAAATGCGTGGGTGTTATCACGGAAGAAAAACGATAAGAATAGACCTTATTCATAAATGGCAGCTGTTTTATTATTCTTTTGATAATGTGCAAATTAGCTTACCAAGCCTCATTTTAGAGCAAGAATTCCTTTCAATTCACTGTATGGTATCGAGACTTGGTAGGCTAATTTGCACTTGGACAAAAGAATTATAAATTGACCGCCATTTATGAATAAGGTCTATTCTGTGGAAGAAACGTCAGTGATAATATCTGGCCTTTACCTTCAGTCATACTTGTGTGGGGTGTTTCAGAAGTTCGTATCCTTTTTTGTACAAAAGACGGCATCTCACTTACTGATTGGCGGCGAGTCGTCTTGGTGGCGAGATAACCATAAACACAGTTTTTAGTTAGTTGTAAGGAACTAAAATCGGGTAGTTTACCTTCCAGAGTGGGAAAATAAGCGATATTCAGTCTTGAAGGAAAATAGCACGAACTTCTGCAACACCCTGTATGACTTAGAAGGGTGACTTATTGCTCTCATTATCGAGTAACATCACCGTTTGCAGGGCTCAGAAGTGGCAGACTTTCGTAGATAAAGTACAATTAAGCTGAAACGTACGACTTTTAACATGTAACACTGCATATTTTAAGCCAACAACGTACCGGCGCAGCGGTGAGTTCCTGTCAGTGATGGCGATGGCAATAGATATCGTCGAGACTCTTGCAGTCGATTTGTTGTTGTTGTCGCTGTTATTTTTTTGTTTTTTACCGAAAAGCGGTGTTTCGGGGCTATCTCCTTTGTTTTGTTATCGATGTTGAGGGTTGTCGGGTTTTCGCACCCGGCCTGCCTGGCGAAATCACCTGCAGCAAATGCAGATAAAAGACACGATAACCACTTAATCTAGAAACTATCCAAAACTATATCTACCTGTGCTACCCTTCACTGGCACACATTTTAATCTTTGTTTCCACTGCAAGGCAGAATTATCGCATTTCTACTGGTTGAAAGAGAAAAATGCTGTTTCTATCATTTTATAAAGATTCTTCGTAGCAGGTTTGATTTTCAATTCTGGTCGAAAGGAGTAGACGGCCCCGTTGCGTAATTGAAATTTATGGAGAATTTCGACTTATAGCCTTTCAAAGGACGCGTTTTAAACGGCGTACACTCGAGGAAAAATTGAAAATTATGTTTATTTTTGGAAAAGACAAAAACGCTCATGGCGATTTCGTTTCAATGATTGTATTCAAAAATTCAATCAAACTTGTTCTGTTAGTGGTTTTTCTTACGGGCGGGGGGAGAATCGGAAATGTATGATAAATTTCCCATTTTCCCCTGTCTTTCTTGTCAGTTTTGAACTCATTATTTCTTTAGAGCTTGCAGAAGTCCTCCATACAGTGAACTTCTTACTTTATAATGAACCACTGCAGTTTGCGTGTTAAGGCTAAAAAATAGTTTAATTTAAAAATTACGTGCTCTTTGCTGGTAATTGACTATTTTAAAGTGCATTTTTCTTATATTAATGCCCTAATTAAGCTTTCCCTGAACTTGGATATACCATTATCTCTCCCGCTTTAAAAAGTGTTGCCATTAATGACACAGCTACCAACTGATTCTCTTTACATCTTTACCAGCATGTTATGTTTCGTTAAATAAGCCTTTTACGAATTAAGAACGCCACAGGCTATAATTTTGCAGCTTTTAACAAAAAATCATTTTAAGATCATATCACGGCTTTGAATGTCCTTCACGGTTTTTTATACGAAATATTTCCTTCAATAGGCTCATGACGATTTCCCGAATCTCGCGATATCGCCAACAATAAATTAGTGGATTCAGGGAGGAATTTAGAAAAACTATGAACAGTGTAACATCTTCAGCGATCAAAAAGGCCGTTCGAAAATTCTGGATTAGCAGCAAAATTTCAGTGCATAAATGAGGAAGAAAACAAGCTGTAAAAACGACATAAACAAAGAGAGAATTAACGACGGACTTTTTCTCTCGAATGAGCTGACGATTCAAAGAGTGAACGCGTTGGCTTTGTATTTGAATCTGGTGATGTCTGATGACTTTAAAAATGTGAATATATGCGACGGTCGTCAAGAAAAGTCCAACTGTTTCTGTGATCACAATGACTTGTCTGCTGTGGTCAGGGAACGAAATGAAAACGAAGCCAGTCACACCACTTGTTACCCATAAGGACATAATGGCTATAGTAACGCGCTTTGGGGTGACAAGTGCTTGATATCGCAAGTGAAGCGATACTGCAAGAAGTCTGTCGATAGCAATGGTGCATATGTTGAGGAACGATGCACAGGCAAGGAAAAATGACGAAAAGTAAGAGACCGTTAAGCTTGCTGGGCAAAGAAACCCATTGCTATTGTCTCCATTCGCTGTCACCTTTAACATCACTG
>BLFK01000735.1:1474551-1477449 GCA_014634185.1 Astreopora myriophthalma
GAACCGCTCACAAGATTGCTTTCCTCCATTCAAGTCATCGTTGCCACATGGGATATCCTGTTGCCATTACTCTTCAAAAGTACTCGAATTTCTCGGTATCGCGAGCAGCAAACGATGGGGTTTAACGATGAATTAAAGAGAACAAAAAATACCGTTACCTGATGAGCTAATAAATAAGAAACCGTTGGTGTGTTTGTTAACGATAAAATCGACGAACACAAATAAGGAATGTAACAGAAACTAAAAACAAGATAAAGAAACAAAGAGTTGACAGCCGACTTGTTTTCTCGAAGTACCTGCCTTCCCATTGGACTTGATAGCTGTTGTTGGATGTATATTTGGTTCTTATGATATCGTACCACTTGAAAAATGCGAATATATGCCACGGTTGTACTCAACACTCCAACAGTCTGAACAATCACGTTTCCCATTCTACTTCCGTTGGGGATTGAAATAAAAATTGCGGCGCCTAAACCACTTGCTAGCCATAGAATTACCAACGCGAAACCAACGCGCCTTGAGGTGACAAGCTCCTGATATCGCAGATGAAGTGAAATAGCGACAAGTCGATCAACAGCCATGGCGGTGATGGTAAGAAAGGATGCTGCAGCGAGGAGAACGAGGGCGAAGTAACAGACTGTTAAAATGGTTGGACATAAGAAGTGAAAGTTCGAGTTTCCGTCCTCCGCTTGTCTTGACATTATTGCGGTGATAACCCCAAACATAAGCTGTGCAAAGGCTCCTACAGCAAGATCTGAGAACGCCAGGCTAAGCAACAACTTTCTTATATTGGTAGGCATTGATGAGGCTTTCCAAAGGACGCGAATGACAAGAATATTTCCAAACGTTGCCATAAATGCGAAAAACAGGTTTAACACTGTCAAAATCAGCATAACAGTTCCGTGAAAGTTAACAACTTCAGATAGTTCATTCAACGTCTGAGCGCAAAACTGGGATGCCATGGTGATCCTAATATTCAGATCGATAAATTTATCACCTAAGAATACCTGTTGTCGTGAACAAATGAACGGCAATATTCGTGTCTGGGTTTCAGTATAAATAAGCGCAATTTTCAGCTCGCACTAACTTCAGTTAATTTGTTTGCCGTGTAAATTGCAGATGTTTTTTTGTGACAAACACGGAAATTCTACAAACAAAATGGATAATGGGCAGAAATATATTGATCAACGATTCCCTTTCCATCGGCCAATTTTTTATCGACCAAAACAGGTGGCCCTTTCCGAGTTACTTCGTTTTTGTTTTTTTGTTTTTTAACAACTCAAATTTCAGTCTTTCGTTTGAAATTTTTTCTTCATTCATTTGAAAAGTACGATTAACCCTTTGGAGCCCAGTGTCCGATATATCGGACAGCAGAGTTGCGTACAGTTGATCAGCAGTGTCCCCCTTAGTCATTACCAGTCCCCAAACGGTTAATTTAGCAAAAACACACACGGAGTCGCCATTTTGGCGATGGAGTCGAAATTTTGTGCTTTTATCGACAAGACACGATTTAAAGCCCACTTGTAAACACATGGCTAATGGCCCACACGGTTAATTAATCTTTCTAATATGAATATGACATGACACAATTGTTAATCCTTAAACTCTTGCAATGGTGTCATGTTACATCAGACAGCTTGCTACTTGCACTCAAATTAAACTGCAATTATTAAGGACCTTAAACCTTTTTGCAGAACTTGATTATGTTTCAAAGGTAAAAAGCTATGATATTTTTGGTTATCTGGGTCTCATTTTTCTGAAATCCTTTAAAATTAATTTGGGCTCCAAAGCGTTAACTGCCATCGCTCCTGGACTCTCTTTGAAAAAGTGGTTGAAGCTATCTTGGAAATGGCCTATTAATTGTCGTTTGGCAAATACATCAGCTTCTAGCCTTTGATAATTGCAAGCAAAGAGAGCTATTTGAATTTGTTGCTTTATGAAGCTCTACAAACCAATTACCTTCCACGTTTCTACTGCTTGCGCTAGACAAAGGCGACTTGCATTTCTGTGAGCAGAAATGTTGGCGCTAAAACGGCTTTGTCCCAGTTACAAGTTCCCAGTTATCTAATGACCTCTTATGAGTAGAACTCTTTTTCTCTCAAAAAATAGAAAACTGGTGTATTATGGACCTAAGGTGAATTAATTCATAAATGGCCGCCAACAAATTATTATATTGCTTACCAGCCTCATTTTAAAGTAAAGTTGCTTTTCGATGTTTCACATGCTTAACGAGGCAGCTGAGGCTACTTACTCAGTATAGCTCAAACCAACGATGCAATGGTGAATTGGAGGTGGCGTAGTGAGTTGCCGGAAACAGTCGAATATCCTTCTTCACGTTTTGTTGGCGAACGAAACAATCGAAAGTGTTCTCAAGGTTTTTTTTTTTTTTTTTAAGAGAGTGGATTCCCCAAAGAGGAAGCAATATTGTTCAATCTCACCAACACGACCGCCACTGAGGACAGTAAGTGCTAAACCACTGTTTCTTTTCATTTTCTCCTTTTTGTCCCACTTTTTCAGTAACAGTCGGCACTTTTCTATCATTGTTTGTATAAAATATTTAGGATAGTACACGCGCTTTCATTGGTCAATAGGTTTGTTTAGATGAGAGTATGTAAACACGGTTCTCAGTGACATCACACGAATTTTGATTGGTTATGTGTTGTCAGATGCTCGTTTTGATTGGCTGGTAGGAAATATGATTGTCCAGAGCGTGTATTAAGAAAATCTATTTCAATCAAGAAGTAAGTCAACAACATTTTCCTTCATTTGTCTAATTATTTTTGACAAACATTTTATAAATGCAACAGAGGACTTTTTTCATGTTTACATAGCCTCAGTTAAACACTGGGGGTTGGGAGAATTCTCGCGATATTTATGCAAACCCTCGACTGCGTCTCG
>BLFK01000735.1:1484374-1497309 GCA_014634185.1 Astreopora myriophthalma
TAACCATTTCAAAGATCGCAGTGAGAAAGCTATGACTATTAGGAAGAAAAAATAATATCGAGGCAACGACAAAGCTTGTCAACCCCAACAACATCAAGGCCATTTTTACACGTTTCGAAGAAACAAGCTCTTGATATCGCAGATAGAGATGTATTGAGAGAGGTCTGTCGACTGAAATGGCTGTAATTGTCAAGAAGGAAGTGCCCGTTAGTAGATACGCAACAGAATAAGGTAAGGCTAATGTTGTTGGGCAAAGGTTGAGAAAGTTATGGTCCTCGTTTCCTCCTGCCATCTTTAGCATCATGTGTGATGATAACAGCTACCAGTAACCCTACAGCATGGAACTTCCACGTATCGATGAGGTTTTGAACAGTGCATGAATAACAAGATTTCCGACAGTTGCTGGGAGGCAGAAGCACAGGATCAAAATACAAAACGCAAGCAAAAAATCTTTTTGGAAACGTAGAAGTTGTAGATATTCCTCCAGTTTATCGCTGCAAAAGGCTTGCGCCATCAACATATAGAGGAGACTTTTTTACTTCCGGTGTGGCTGGTGATACGGTAAACGACAGTGAAACCGTTATTTATTCACTCGCTGCTGTCAAGCTGCAAAGAATGTAATCAGGTCATTCTACTGAAACGATTTGTAATCCTCTTGTGAACACTCGCTGTTTGTTCAGTTAAATTGTGAGCAGTCAGTCAGTCAGTTTTCAGTCATTCCAGTTAAAAGTATTGCTGACGTGAAAGCGGATTTAATCCATGGCTTTGTGGTGGATCCAAGAGTTTTTGACGGCAGTTTACGTGAATGTCCTCATCTGTGGTTTCGAAATGAGTTTTTTCCTTCCCTTTCCTTTTTACAATGAATGCTTTTGTTAACACAACTAAAGAGCAACTTTGTCACACGTTCAATATTTGAGGACCTTGACATTTACATGACAGCATACTGGCAAAAGCCCAACACGCGTCCGATTTTAATCATCGCTTGTTCACACGTTTGCTTCGCATGAAGCCCGTCCTATAATTCCTAGGAAAATGGTCCGGGAAGAAATGTTCCAATAAAGTGTTTCCAAATTTACTTGTGACAATATTGTGATGAGTGTTTTAATAATCTGATTTGATCTATCCTAATCTGATACACACGTTTTCAAGTTAAATCTCATGTAGGGTCACGTAGGCGCAGATGCTAATTTTTTTGGCTCTTCATAACATCTTCGCTCAAATCTCTTTCAAAGTATGAAGTGAACACGGAATGAACCTAATTTTCAAAAACCACCGTGCGTTACTTATTCACATTTCGTGTTTTGCCCTTTTCAATGAATTCTTAGCTTACTTTACTTTCCAAAGACATTACTGCTAAAATAAACAGGCGACAAGAAGAGACTTTAAGTCAGACGGGCCCACCTGAACAAGTTTTAAATTTGTTCCCATGAATTTCAGTATTTTTCTTTATTATGTTCAATGGGATCTTATTCGTATATGTAGTGAAGTGCCATAGCCAGGGCAACCAGCGGAAGGTCGGTGAAGTTTGAAATTCGTTCTCCGTCACGCAACGCTTCTTCCCCACTGAGAAGCGTTGCGTGACGACCCTGATAACGGCTGCGAAGGAGACTAACTCAACAGAGCCTGATCTTTACATCTTTAACCCCCGGTCTTAAACTTAAAACGTGCGCCTGACATGCATACGTCAATTGCCCTTGAGATAGTGACCGTCTTGTTTTACGTACATATAAAGTTGTTTCATACGCCATATTCTCCTCGATCCCTTGGCTCTGCGAGGGCTGACCGGCCAAGTTCGAACGTGCCTCGCTGAGATAAAAACAAATCACTCAAAATAAAAGGCCTCAAGTCTTCACAAACAAATTTTCGAAACTTTGAAAGAAAGGAAAAGAACAGGAATTTTTAATGTTTTTTTTTAATCGTTGTATCTGATTGAGTCATTTACCTAGCTGAAACACCATCAAAAATCAATGTGGCGACTCCAGAGCGCGGTTATTAATTTCATTGTCAAAAATCATTTATAATCCATGCACCTAACAGCCTCTCGAGTCATCCATAAAACGTCACGTGCATGAGTTTTAAAACCCGATGAAACACTCCTCGTTAATATCCTTTATAAAAAGAACACTAGTTAACAATTTTTATTGTTAAAAGCCCTGTCCAAACGGGAAATGTTTGGCGACCAAACACTTCAAACATTGTTTGGTGACCAAACAATTTACCGTTTGGCCACCTTGTTTGGTGCTGTTTGATCGTGTTTGATAAAATTTGAAGGCCATCAAACATTCGATCAAACAACTTAAAACATTTCTTTTGTTCTCGTGTTTGATGGGCGAAGTTTTGTTCGTTTGGACAGCCGTATTAAGCATGTTTGGCGCACGCATGCGTACCACGCTTGCCCAGCCGCTTATATCCAAGTGTTGTTTACGTAAGTCGCGACGTCGCTTGTTCAGTATTTTAAAAATAGCGAACGAGGAAGAAGCTTTTGTGGACGTTGCTGAAATTGTGACCACCAATTACCTGCCGAGGGTTTATGTCTTCTCTAATTTGAATCGTTGGATCGCAACCTGCGAACCCTCACATTCCGCCATATTGAAATTGTAAATAAAACTCTTGCCGGTGAGTAAGGTAGCTGGGTAATTTGTGACCCATAGTTCTTTGCTTGTGGAGTTTGATCTGAGTTAGATCAAACATGTTTTAACCGTTTGGCCACTCACTTCAACATCAGCATGTTTGGTCACCAAACAATATACACTTAATGTATGGTCCAGAGGGAAACAGTAAGTTTTGTTTTCCCGAGAGTCCTGATGTCTCCCGAGACGAAGTCGAGGGAAACGTCAGGACTCGAGGGAAAACTGTTGATAGCGTGGTGCTCTCGATAAAGATATTGCTTTAATCGCGAAAATGTCAAAGTCTTAAATGTAAAGCTAGATATGCTAATTTACTGCACATTGCAAATGCACGTGCAACAAGTTACGTATGCTAATTTGCTGAGAGTTTTACATATGAACGTGCAACAAAACAAAACTAACTAGTTTCCCGAGGGACCAAGACTTTCCGTTCAACAATCACAGCAAAACAAGCAAACAAAGACGGTACTATAAGAACACAACTTCTTTATTCACATGCCCGCTGAATGAATAATTTACAAATGTTTTAGGGAAATTTTACAGCAATATTTAGTTCATAGGCACCGAAAGCCCTTGCTACTAATTCTTCTTTTTCCTGACTTGCTCAGGCCTCGCACGGCCAGGTAATCTTGCACAAATCAACCGCTTTATCTTCTAGTCCTCTTGACTGTGAAAAATGCCTTTCAATTTTAAATCCTGAAATTCTCCCGCCAGTGGCCCACTAACCAACTACCAAACATTTCAATCAAAATAAAACACAAGGTATTCCCCTGCCTCGACTAGTTTTCAACTACTTGCAGGTGAAAGAAATGTGTATGTTATGTCTGCATTTTTAAAAATAAAGTTTGTTGTTGTTGAAAAGGAAGTGGCACAGAACCGGGACTCCAACAGAACTGCTATTACGGCTGGGCAAACCATATCATGGCAAACGAACTTTGGCACCAGTTTTCAATTTACTTCAAAAAATTTAACAGCTTAAGCTTTCGTCGGAAATTGAAACAATATTTTCTTTCTCAACAGATTCTTAACAAATCGACTGTATCTTTATTTTTTTATCTTCTGGTCTGCTTACTGGCTTACTCTTCGTCCTTTTTTCTTATATGTTGTTCGTTGTTTGTAACTTATAAAGCAGATAGTCAACTAGTTCTAATTGTGAATATAACTTTGCACGTGCACGTCGAAATGAGACAGCTAGAGAGTTTATGTACTGTTTAATAAACGAGCAGGAGTGTTCTATCGGGTTTTAGACCGATAACACACGATCTGTAAGTTTATTGAATGGCTGGAACAACATTCAAGAAAGAACGTGTCCCTGTGGAGTCCGGACAATGGTTCAAATTGCGAGAGGAAAACATTAGCATACAAGAAAAACAAGCTATGCCTTATTGGTAGAAATCCACTCACATACTATCACGAATCCTGTGATCTGATTGGTTGGCTACTCGCTATCTATTGAGTGATAAATGGTGAGTAGCAAAAAAGCCGGCGTTTTGAATAAAAACAAAACAATGGCGGCTTCCTCAAATCTTAAAACCAATAAAAATTGAAATGAATTCGAAGGTAGTATGTGAGTGAATTTATACTAAAACAATTAGGCTACTCGTTCAAGTTTTCTACGAGTCAAATAGCCGACTCTGCGCTACGCGCCTCGTTTACTATCCATAGGTGGTGTGCACGTTACATCTTCGCCGCCATGTTGGTTGACGAAAGCAATAGATCTTTCGTTAGCTCCTTTTGTTCGTCTTTGTTGAAATAGATTTAACTTAAATGTATTGTGGCTGAATGTGTATCATCAGTCCTGGGCCTGCGTTACTCAGTGATCAAAGCTGTCGGTTCAGTTTACTCTCAAAGGAAAAAATGTTACAGAGGTACAGCAGAGATGCATTATTTTTATTAAAACTTTAGAAATCAGATTTTGAAAACTGAATCTTTTTTTATGAAAATTAGAAATATTACGTCTGGAGTGCAATGTTTATGAATGTTCTGGAACGTGCCGTGTCATGCTGAGTGACCATTGACTAGTTTACGAATAGGATCTCTTGTAATAGCATGGAACATTCTGGGTTATCTGCTACCTACCTATATAAGCATAACTTGTGATAGTTGTATTATTATTGAAAGCTGCTTTGGTTAGCTGAAATACCTGCCGGTGCCCATCCACTACAACTTCCGTCAAACTTTCGAACACATTACCTCTTACGTGTACGTAATGTAACATATTTCGTAATTATACTCAATCCTGCTGAAAGAACACTAATAAAAAAATCTGACCAGCCCACCAGACTTAATGAAATATGACATTTTGAGGTAGGTCTGCAGATAATATATACATTTCATTTTAATGCAGATATGTACAAATATCAAGTATTATATATAAACGAAAGCACTAAAGCCGGACACGAAAACCCCCAAAAAACAGCAGGTGGAAAAAACACGGGGAACGTGTACCCCCGACCAAGGCAGTGGTGCAACCCTTGGGGTTTTAGGGCATGCTAG
Source organism: Astreopora myriophthalma (assembly GCA_014634185.1). NCBI lineage: Eukaryota > Metazoa > Cnidaria > Anthozoa > Scleractinia > Acroporidae > Astreopora > Astreopora myriophthalma. Next base: position 1,489,498 of record BLFK01000735.1, read on the forward strand.
TGCCTAAGCTATAAACATCAATAAACACACAGGTAAAAAAAAAGAAAAGCAACCTAACACGGTGAAGGCTGACCGTAGAATGCCTCACCTTCCTAACGACCGCGAATTGCAAACTCAAATCCCATAACTCACTGCGCACTAACACGCTCCCCAGACCTCTGATACGTGCCGGCAAAATAGTAATTTATGATAATACGGTGCCATCACAAATTACATTATTTCACATTCACCTCGACTGACCAGCTCCCAGATCGTTTGATAGCTCGGTGGTATAGCAGTTTGCAGAGCAATCACAGTCATGGGTTTGAGCCCCGTTCAAGCCTGGATTTTTTTCAGGCTTCTTTGCTTGTACTTAAGTTGCTTCCTCCTTAAGTTCCTTGTACTTAAGTTGCTATCCACATTTCATGCAAATGCATGTCATTTCACATACTCTATACTTCACAACAATTTTAAAAGGTCGCTTTACACAATAAGAGGCTCCAACAGATTGCTTAGGGCAGCACATACACGAACTATGGCATCTGTAAGCGGAACAATACTTAATGGCATTTCCTGTTTTAAGAATCTTGATCCTCCTTATTGTCCTCTCCACGTGGATGCGTACATTTGCAATTTTAGGTCTCCTTCACATCTTTAGCATGCATCTGCATGGATGCTGCTGAGCTGGGAGGAATTGCCAGGTTTGACCCAATGGCTAACAGATCTTCTCTTATTTCGAAACCCATGTCTGCCATAACCAAATCGTACCTTTGAATATTATTCAAAAGCCCACTGTTCCGGACAATGTGAATGCCGATAGCACGGCCCCCGTATACAGGGGATACCCATGATATAGTACCTCTTGGAGTAATGACCACTCAAATTTTTATTGTGTGGTAATGCTTGTGATCGGACCACAAAGCAGCTGGTATGTCAAGGGCAGTGGGTGTCTCGGTGTATACCTCTGCACAATCTATTATGACAAGGCAATTTGGATACACTTTTCTAAAACAATAAGGCATTGTTTTCTTTACTTGAGACTTTGAGGGCCACACAATCAAAAACCCAATTCTCTTGAAAGCAGTTTGATCCAAGATGTAAAGATGCAAGACACTTGTGACCTGGTTATGTTAAATCTTACAGCCAAATCCTCCACAAGAAGTGCCACTCTCGCATCAAGACCATTAGAAATTCTTGCTCAAGGGTAAGACTCCGTGAAGGCCCATATCCTGCCTCAGACTCTACCTTGTGACTATACCCTACAGGTGTCAGTTTTTTACTTTTTCTCTTTTCCAGTACTGCATGTGTCTTGCTTTGACAACAAGCCATGCGAATAAATTTTCGAAAATAACTGGCGATGGCAACCCAGTGAAGACTCGAACGGTCTTCACCAAGTGTCTGCGCCATCTTTGTGACTCGCCCCAGTCTGTCCGAGGTTTTAGCCCTACCTACAAAATGGCGGCCACGACCATGAAACTCAAAGTGGTTGGTGGAGGATGCTTGGTCCAAGAAATTGACAGAGCTTTGCTTCCAATTCTGATTTCACTCACTTGCGAAACACCGTAAGCATCAGCACACGAGGTAAGCTTTTTCAGTGTTTAGCAACTTCAATACATCAAATCCCAGTTTATGGGGCTTCAAAAGACCGCCAGTACCCTGCACTGTTTATTAGTCCTTGATGTGACGCAACTTTTCTGTCAACATTTCTCGGACGAACATCATCCGACGTGGCAGAAGTGCAAGGTTGGATCGAGAAATGCCGCAATGCCATTGTTTGATAGTGTGGACCGGTCAGTATGGCGACGGCTTGACTTTTATAGATTGCGGATACAGTCTTGCATTTGTACTCGAGGCTCAAATGTTTTGGTTCCGAGTAATTCAGTTCAATTAATTTTGTTATTACAGATTTTCAGATAATTTAGCCTGTCTAAATGCATCTCGAAAATTGAAAGAAAATTCTCGCATGACGTCAAGGAGGCCATGTTATTGTCCCTAAACAAAGAAACGGCGGTTATGTCATTAGTGTCGCAAATTCCGGGAATTGAACTCTATTCTATGCAAACGGTTTGTTTAAGGTATGGTGCTGATCACATGTGAGACAACGGTTGTTAGTGTACATAGTTTTATAGTATCCGAAAGTTTTTCAGTAGACAAATGTATGAGTAGTACACAAATAATTTTAACTCTGACTGTAGTTCAGTTAAAGGTAACCCCGTGATTTTTTTATTTTATTTTTTTTTAAATTCCCTGTCTCTGCGCCGGAGCAATCCAAACCATGTGTTTCGTATATGTGGTACGCTTTCTTAAGGGAAAATCTTATATTAAGCGTCGTAACACAAACCTATTTCAGTTCTGCCAAAGCCTGAGGAGGCAAAAAGCCAGTCTGAGAAGTCTCTCCGTGTTGTGCTTGGTATTCACGCAGAAAGTTTACCGACTTAAATATTTAGCGTATCAAAATCGACGCGCTAGTTTACCTCTCCGAAGTGCTCCAGATGTTACATTGCCGAGTTCTTTCTTTACTAAATACACAGAGCTTGTAAGTAAATTTTTTATACTCGTGGCTGCAGAAACTTACCAATACGTGCTTTCTTTTTAATGTCCTAACCGGCGGTAAACTAACATCTTTATATGATTTAGTATTTAACGGCAATTTTAGTTCCGACTTAATTTTCAATGGCGCAAATCATTTTCTTTGATATGTTCTTAGCGTTTTCTCTAATTTCACGGTGACGCCAACAGTAAATGACGGGGTTTAGTGACAAATTCAAGAGAACAAGAAATAGCGTTACGTGGTTAGCTACTAAAAACGACATTTCAAATCTATCAGTCAAAAGGAAAATAAGGACACAAATTTGGGAGATGGAAAGCGAGAAACAAAATATAGACGACGAAACCAGTAAACATGGATTTCTTCTCCCGAAGAGCTTCCCTTTCTAGTGTATTTGACAGCCGACATTCGTTGTGTATCTGCTTCCGATGATGCCTAGCAGTCTTGTAAATGTATATGCCAAAGATGAGAAAAAGATTCCAGAAAATCCAGTGGCAATAACCACCGCATACTTGTGATCGAGAGGGGAAATAAATAAGGATGCAGTAATGCAACTTGTACACCATAAAGATGCCAAGGCTATAGAGACACGTTTTGAGGTAACATGTTCTCGATATCGCAGATGAAAATAGATGGTTAAAAGTCTGTCGACAGCAATGGCAGTAACAGTGAAGAATGATGCGCAAGCGAGCAGAAATAGTGCGAAAAAACAAACAGTTATACTTATTGTACAGAGGAAATCGAAGTCATAGTCTCCATTCGCTGCAATTTTAACATCTTCGCGATGATTATTCCAAACATTAGTTGCGCGAAAATTCCAACAGCATGATCGGAGAAGGCCAGATTTAGAAATAACTTCTTTGTGATGGTGGGTATCGACGAAGCTTCCCACAGTGCGAAACTGATTATCAGTAGATTTCCAAGAGCTGCCACGACTGAAAAAATTATATGCAACACGCAAAAGGTTAGTGTTAAAACTTCGTGAAAGTGGACTAGTTTTTCCAGCGCTTACAACTTCTGACGACAAAATTGCGCAACCATGACTTCGCCGGCAATGTCATTGAACCTACACCCTCAATTTAAGGCCTTTCGCCAACAAGACTTTCATTGCGCTTGCAATTATTATTCACATTGGCAATGCAAGTCAGTCACAGCTGCTATATAATCACCTGGTCGTGTTTGTCTCATCATTGAGCTATTTAGTTGGTTCTGCCAAGTATATGACTGGAAGTTTAGTTGCACGACGGGGACGGCAAAACACAGCCCGAGATGACCAAAATGAAAGTGTTAGGTGAGCTTTGGCACACGATGACAAAATTTTGCCTTTTGCCTATCAATCTAATCTCGATTGTTCAAAGGGTGGATAACGCTGTCTACCGGAAAAATCAATATCCAGCGGATATCGCTAGCAAAACCAACTGTAGTTATCCAGTCGATAGACCTCTTTCATAATGGCGGCTAAACAAAATATCCTTTCGTTTTTATGCTAATAAGCCCTTCTCGCCTCGCTAGGATGTGCAAAATTCAAAAGAATTTTGTTCTAAAATGAGGCCAGTAGGTCTAATTTACATATATACAAAAGAATAACAAATTACCCTTCATTTATGAAAGTGGTCTATAGTGACTTTAGTATCCAGCGGATAGCGCTATCCACCCTAAGAACAACTGGGGCCTGAACTTGTGCCGTTGTAGTATGGTCACATTGTGCAAGTTGGATTGAGTTGGATATCAAGGTGTGGTTGCCAGAGGCGTCTTCTTGGACTGTGTTTTCGTAAGTGAAGTACTAGCAAGATTTGTCTGTAACTAAATGTATAGAAAATATCTTTTACATTTATTTGTTGCTTAAATCTCTATATGATGTGCTTTTTATGAGCGAACCAGCATATGTTAAATATTGTGGTTTGGAAATTTAAGAGAAAAAAGAAAGCGCGATTTTGTTCCGTCCTACTGCATGGAGAACGGCGTGGTTGAATTTCCCGACACTGAAATCAACGGAATATCATCAATATCAGTACATTTGGCGGCGTTTGCTGTGAAAAACGCTGAAAAAAGGCATTTGTTTTACTCCTTACCTTACTGCGTGTTTCTCTGTCACCTGTTGAGACATCAACAATCGAGACAATCTCACCCTAATTGTCTGGAAAACGGATCCATAAAACGTTTTAACTGCTATTCAAGAGCGCGCACAAGAACTGTTGCCTCTAGGCATGACGTTACTACATATATAAACTTTTGTCTGTCTGCACGTTGTATTCAATATTCACTCTGTCAGTACGTCGTATTCACTGTTTTCAATAATTTAAAACAGTGCCAGCAATTAAGAATTAGCTGCTTGCTTGTACCCGTTCACAATTGAGATAGTGACACCACTGTTTAATTATATTGGTTGGCATTCCCGTGAGGGGCATCCAAATGAATGTAATGTGAAGGCTGCACTCTTAATATGGAAACACTCACATTGGGCGCCATTATCCCACTAAACCTGGGGGACCGGTGCCCATGCTTGAGTTCAAAACGGAATTGTCTCAAAACGGAGTGTTGAAGGTGTTCGAGAAAGTTACACACGATCAAGTAAACTGGACTTTTTTAGGGAGAAATATACTTCAATATGAAAATAGGGGCGATATGTAAGGTTCATTTATCTGGAGCAAGGGTCCCGCCCCGAGGGCGTAGCCCGATGGCCGGTACCAGGTGAATATATCACATACCCCCGAGGGACCGGTCAACAACATGTCTATTTGTCAGTTGGTGAGGTTTTCTAAAACAATAAAATAAAAAAAGAATGTTCACAGTTCTCTGGAGGGATACTTTTGTCAAACAATGCAACGTGTGCAACAGTAGCAAATCTTGATTTTTCTTGATAATCAGCAGAGAGACCGAAGGAGAATTATTTTTAATCCAAAGCAGTTTTTCGGGCGCTTTGGAAGCCTCTTCGGAAAGATTTCCGTACAGTTCCCCACATTAATTATACATGTATATTCCTATTAACCCTCTTCCAAAAAGAACAAGCGTGAATAGAGTTTTGCTGGGAATATGCATGCATAATGAAGTAGGGACCTGTACGGACTCGGAAATCTTGCCGCCCCTTCTCGCGGTCGGCAGTTGGATTTTCTTTGTGAAAGGGACAAGTCAGACCCACAGCCTGGATGTTCATTTATTTCATAACCTTTGAAAGTGCAATCTTAGATTTGTCTAACGTAAGTGAAAGTTCCTCCGCAGCTCATATCATTGCAAAGGTGGAAGCCCCAGGAAGATGTAGACGAGAGAAAGGAACAAATGCGGCATAGAGGTCGTTACCGACGAAGGAGTTAGTAAACAAAACGCGGAGCGGATTCCAGTTAACACATGAAAGACCAAAGAGTGGTCGGTAAGCCATAGGAGTACATTGTATTGAGCTGAATATTGCAATGTTGCTCATTTTGGTTGTCGTATTTTGGGGACAAAGTGCTAGAATTGTATACCGATCCGAGCCTAGCTGTAATAACCATTTAATATCAACAGTTTAATTCGACGTTTTTGCCCGCGCTTGTATGTGTGTTCGTTTGTTTTTTCTTCAGAGTTTACGTGCGTAATGGTAAGCTAAGTCGAGGGGAAAATGTTCTATTGTTTTGCTATTGTTATCAGCTATTGCCTCAGCCCCGCACCCTCCTGTTACAATCAAAGCCGCCACCAGCTTTTCAGAGAGTTGACAAAAGTGGGAATTATGCAATATCCCCCTCCCCCCGGAAAGAACAGAGAAAACCGAGCCAACTGGCAAATACAAGAAAATTAACAGTGACGCGAATATAAAAACCCCTGTTTGATATTTCAAATCTCCCTCGAAAACGAGGAACTTGGTTCCAGGGTTTCCGGTTTGTTTAACTTTTGCAAAGTACTCACGGACTTCCTAGACTTGTGCCGTTATGCGGGCGACCAGCCAAATAAATTATTTAATTCCGTTATACCAGAGTCCCTCCGGGCGCCCACCCGCTGACCAAAGAGCCCGAGAACTCTAGGTTCGAGATTGCTGCTACTGAAAAACAACAACAACTCAACCCTACGGTAGTCCGGCACAACGTATGAAGGCTGTGCATAAGCATAAACGCAACAAAGTAAGACAGCCCCGGTTTACGAGCAAAATTTCGCAGCTTGGGTTACCCTACCCCCGGGGAAACTCTGTTTGCTTGGTAACCGCGAACATCGCAAACACAATGGAAACCGCTAAAAAAGTTGCCCCGGGTGGGCGAGTTGTCCCTAGAAGGGCGTTCACAAGGCATCTAGAGTTACATACATGTTGACCCCTGGGCATCCCATAATATCTTTCCCAGAACGATAGAATTCAAGATGGCCGCCGTATCGGTAAAAAGGTCTGTTAAGAGATGACTCAGAAGCCGTCTCTCAATTAACCGGCTAGGGATCTTCGTGTTCAAAACAGACAAATGCGATTGCAACGGACGTGAGAAATAATCCGGAATTTGGTTCAATTGATTTTATTTGGACAAATATTATAAATACGCAGCTAAGTAGGCAGACTTCTCGGAGTTGTCTATGACAAGAAATAATAACGGACTGACATTATTCAGATTTCAAAGAAATCTGCCCTCCTTTTAAAGACAGGGTGCCAATTGGGAACATAAGCTGTGAACTATATCACAATCCTTAAAGCTCTTCCTAGAATATCATGTTCAATTCTTGTTGGTTCTACTACCTAAAATTACAGCCTACCGTTCTAAAGTATTTGCCGAGATTATACGTAAAACGAACAGTTGCAAATATAAATTTTAAAAAAATACTCAAATTAAAAAAAAAAATAACTGGAGGGGTTTGTAACATTATCATCATATGACTCAGGGATTTGAACTGTACACATAGAGCGTGGAACAACAACAACAGCAGAGCTTTAAAGCCGCAAAAGAAAGGTTTAAACTGATTAAGTTTTAAGAAATACTTTAAGCGAAGCAGTTAAATCTTGGTGTAGCGAGCCTTTCCTTTCTTTCGGTTGATTTCTCCACGTGATTTAACATGGCAAAGACCTGTGTAAAAAGAAATTATAAGATTTATTACTAGTGAGTCGCAGCCCAAGCAGCTACTGACGTATTGTACATTTTACTGTTTTGCTTTGTTTTCCAATGTTAACAAGGTGGCAAGATTTAAAATTAACCGGACTACATGATGGTTTGTAAAAATTTGAGGTGGTAGCTTCTCTGTAATGATAGCGGAGTTCTTCTTGTGAAGCCGTTGTCACATATTGCGTAGCTCAAGCCGAATAGTTTTTACAGGAACTAGTATAAAAAGCTGCCCCCCCC
>BLFK01000735.1:1502705-1525205 GCA_014634185.1 Astreopora myriophthalma
GGGGGGGGGGTTAGGGGGTCGAGAAGGCCCTGGCCCCCCATCTTCCTGCATTGGCAAAAAAGTTTCGCTTTCGCCGCAATTTCTTCGGCCCCACCGTTTCCGGATTTCATGGATCCACCCGCTGCAATCACTTTGATGTCAACACTACGATGATCCGAGTGTTTTACGCAACTTTTTTAGGGTTTATGAAAGCAGCCACTGTAAAAAGAGTTTTGAAAAGTTACGATTCTAATTTCTGGGACGTGAAGATAACGTATGAAATAGAGCAGTTTTCGTTTGAAAGTCGAAAGTAATCCGTAACTGGATTAAAAAACTTCCCGCGCTTGGGGTCAGTTGCCTTTACTTACATTGCGTTTTGATTGGCTATTAAAAGAACTCGTGGATTACTTCGATTTATGATTGGCTGCAGGGTGTACAAGACCGTGATTGGCTCTTTGTTATTACGTTTGTTTTGAAAACCACTCTATCCCATGGAGGTGTGGTGGTGGGTAAAACAACTACTTGAAGAATAGTGGATCCCGCTTATACAGAAACACAACTTCCCATTTTGTCTCTGTTGAAGGAAGTGATTGCAGTCACACTTTAGCGACATTTGCTTTATTTATTGATAATTAGCTTTTGTCATTACAACGCGCTGTTTTAGGCTAGCCGTAACTTGTTTTTCACTAAGGAATTTGAATTCTTGGTCATTTAGACATCTTTTTTAATCTTAAATGGATACTCTGTCAATGCCATCCTAAAATGATTATCTCTGCTTCCTTCGTCTGACCAGCATAGCTGTAGAACAAAATGAAATACCTTGCGGTTGCTTCCGGAAACTTTCCATCATGTTTCACCAGTTCCTTTGACAGGTCACCGCCCTCCATGAACTCCATTACAAGACAGCCTTGCTGATACTGTTGGTTATCCCAGATTTTAGGGAAAAAGCAAAACAAAACAAAACATATATAATTCAGGTTACTTCCACAATCTCTTCCCGATACCCGGATTTTGAGTGCGTATGTTTGGGATACTCCAGGGACCCGTTTCTCAGGGACCCGTTTCGGCCCCGAAAAGCCATTTGTAAAACTACGAACCGTTGTTTTCGAGAAGGCTGGTCCTTTAAAAGAATACGAGTACATTCAGGAAACTAATGCTCCTAGCAAGGCCTGGACAAATTCTGCTCGTACACTGGTGTATTCTGCCTGCAGGCAATGGTCACAAAACCTGCTTTGTCGAACCAAAAGTTGCAGCTAGGGCGGCGAATCTACCCGGCGAAACATCACCAATAATTCATATTAAAACTGTGAAAACGTTTTTTTTTTTATAAACTCCGAGAAATGTATGAAGGTAGATCAAGAGAGGATGAGGTAAAAGAAAAAATCTCCCATACATGGGTGTCTTCCAGTGACAATCTTCTTCAATTACCTCATCTTCTCTTGGGTAAATGTAACTCCTTTTGCAGAATACGTAAGTACAAATTCTAGGAGAACATAATGGAACTCGAGAGCCCATTTGCGTTGTTAGACTTCAAGGTTGAACTTTTTAGAGTTGTTTAACTTCCAGATGATAAAAGAATCTCGCGATTTACTATGACGATTTTATGAGCAAATTACAAACGCACTGGGATCGCGCTGAATGTTAGTCTTAAATCATGTCTCAATCTATTTGTTCAGTTCGAAGCGTATGTTTATATCACTTATATGCCCCCTCCCCCGGATATTAGCCCCAGGCAGGATTTAATGAATGATACTTTATCGTACCACGTTGACAAACTCTCCCCGGAGTTCCATGATATACTTGTTCCAATTGGATCGCCCGATAATCATGGCTCCTTTCTCGCAGCTGAACAGCCTATCATCCATATCGAACATCTGTTTTACGGCATAAGGCTTGTCGGTTTTCTCATGTCTGCACAGGAGAACCTATAATGAAAGAAAACAGTGGTAATTCTAAATGGAGAATTAGTAGTGGCATTTCCTCACAGTTATAAACTTAGAAACGCCACTCCACCGTGGCGAAGCGTTGGTGCAGGACAAAGTATTAACCAGCCTTACGCTGGTAAATATGCCAACGCTGATAAGTCATGCCAGTTCTCTTTTCCCTAAATTTAAAATTGACAGCGATGTCACGCTTCTGTAGTCTATAGGAGATGTGTTCATGAACCCGTCGTTCTCATTCATTTCATTTGTGCAGGAAAATAATAATTTGATTCGTACCAAGCGGTACAGCGGGCGATGGCAATCTAGTCCTGGATGCAAGGGGTGGGGTAAAGTGGATGTACGTTCCATCAAACTTTATTTCTGCAGGGAGCCCTGGAGCTATAAACCCCAATCTCCCAGTGACGTGACTTACCATCCCAAAGCCACCTTGTCCAAGAATCCTGTCAAAAACCAACTCCTTTGGGCTGTCAAACCAGGTTGAGTCTTTCGAGAGCCCTGCCGTCTTTGGGTTTGTCCATTGATTTTTCTGCTTTTTCGAGGACGGCGAACCAAAACTTGAACTGTAAAGTTTCCTCTTGATTTTCCTTGGGCGCTTGGGGAGAAACATAACAAGCAGTTGATACATGTATTAAAGAAGGGGCGTAATTGGATTTGACGAAGTCTATGAAAAGGGCACAGTCACTTCCATCAAGTGGACATCTGTTCCTTTCTTTTATCAGCAGTTTAACTTGTTCGCACCTGAAATTTTGCTTTTCACAAAGAAATGGTGTGTTAGTGTCTCGTGGAATCTATCTCAAATTGCCTCGCTATGAAACTGATGTTGCACGCAACGGATTTAGCAACGGGTATTTTCTTGCGCAAAACCACGTACATTTTTTTTTTTTTGCCGCACAAAAGAACACAATACAAGAAGCTAGGTAAAAATGAGTCAAGGAAAGATTACAAACGAAGGTGGCGAGAGCACCTAGAAGAAACTATAAGCTTATAAGGGATTAGGCCTCCTCGAACTATGTGCTACAAGTTGATAACAAATGGCGAGAAAACTAAGGTCAACTAAAAGTGTAATAATCAATACGTAATGGAGAATTATTCATAGCTATTTATAAGTTTACTTTTAAGCGTTTTCTTAAAGGAACATAAGGAAGTAGAGCTGTTGACTTCTTTGTCAAGTGAGTTAAAAATGATTGGTCGTTGAAAAAAAAACAGGAAATTTCCTGATATTAGTACGACAATACGGTAGACGAAAGGCATGGGAATTTCTAGTGTTGTAGGAATGGATTTGATTATTTAGGCAAAGTGGTTATGAAACCTTGATGGCAGATATGAATTAATGTAAGAGTACATAAATTGACCTAATTGCATGTAATGAATATCAGAAAAAATTAGAATACCAAGTTCCTTAAAACCAGGGTCTGTACGCTGAGACGATTGTTAGCAAAACAGCGTTGCACAGAAAATTAGAAGTTTTTCGCCGTTTTTAAAGTGTGCAGAGTCTTTTCAAAACTTTCAAGATGATAAAATCCAGTGAAGCTATGATCCTCGCAGGTGTAAAATCCGTAGAAAACCTCTGTAAACCTTGTTACGTGGCTTTTGCATTCCGAGTAACACTAGCTGAAGGACTAAAAAACAAATGTCAAATGGAGTTGGTTGTCCTTGCAAAACCTGAGATATTTCACTGATATCACTGAAAAGTATTCAAATAAACAGAGATTTGGCGACTATCGTCCAGGGTTTGCCTACCGTTTCTTTCGGCTCACTTGTATGACTAATCCGCTCAAACACCTCCATGAGTGTTCCTTTCGGCTCACTTATTACGACTTCCAGGTCATTGCCACTGTCCGCGTAGTTAACCCCCTCGCCACTATCATCTGACGATGAAACACTGGGAATAGGAAAATAAAGCGGTAGTTAAAATAGTTAGTGGTGTATCGCAAACAGTTGGAAATAGCGAACGCCTTCTTTTGTGATTGGTGGTGATGTCATAACTAGCTTTCGAACAATCGCAGAATCGAGAGGAAACAGCAAGGATAGTTTAGCCAGCTGCGGATGCAAGGCACACCTTAGAATGCCCTCCTAGCAGCTTGTGCTGTCTCTGTGTTTTATTCGAAGCACCTTTGGAGCGTTTGGCGATACCTCTTGGCTTTTTGCGCACCCTTCCCACGATTTGCGGTCTTTCTATGCGTTTCTCGCTCTTTTATGACTGCGAACGGGCTACCTCTACGTTTTCTTTCCCAGCGTCTGTCGCGCCGTGTCATAACTCTTTGTATTTTTAGCCTGGTGGTTCGCTTTCAAATTTACCTCTCTTCGTTTTTCCATCCCTGTCCAGTGAGCTGAGAACTGCGAAGCTTGTACAAAGTAATTTTGAACCAACAAAACCGCAAAAACAAAAACTGGACGGAAAAAAGAGGAGATAAAAACGAAATTGTTCTTTTTACGTTTAACGACCAACTACACTGCGCACATGGTCCGGAATGGCATAATTTTGGGATGAAAATCAGTAACAACGTTTTGTGTCCTTTGCAAACTCTATATATCTTTGAAATGAGACGAAATTTCTAGAAAAAGGCAGGCCTTTTGCGAGATAACGAGGATTTTAGGAAACAATAAAAGCCGACGATTGTTTCATGTGGACATGGCTGCAGATTTTTTTAAATTTCGAGGAATCAATCAGTGTTTGCATGAAGCGCAAACATTGCTCTAAGTTCTTTTCTTACCTTGTTTCACTATTGCTTTCCACAATGTAACGAATAGCAGCTTTTACAGCAAAATAGGCGTTGAATATGGTTGGGATCATGGCTTGCTCAGCACAATCGTTTGCAAACCAGTAAGGTAGGTTGTCTTGACGAGCTTTTTTTTTAATTTGCGTCATAATGAGTAATAGAGCGCGCGCTAGCGAAAAAATTCCACCAGCCTCGCTTTGATGCCATGACACAAAGAGATAATTTGCCCAACAGCTTGAATTAAATGATTGGGGTATTCGCAACGACACAGCGAAGCTTTACTTTCATTTTCTTTGTTTAGTGGTTATAAAACTAAAAGCAAAGTGGTTTAATGGCCTACCTTCCACCAGTCTCCTGTATCCGCAAAGTCATAGGTGTGTCTATCCCGACTCACCACCGATTAAAAAACAAAAGAAAAACTACATTGTTCATGCTTCGTACCGAGACAGGTCGAGGGAACGAAGACTCTGGGAACAACATTTGGTCCGGTCCCTAAAGCCCGCGCTTTTTTTGTTGTTGTTGTTGTTGTTTTGTTTTGTTCTTGTTTTAATGCTGCCTACAATTTCACCGCTGACCAAAATAACCGTAGGCCCTGGCAACTGGGATAGTGGTGAATCACAGGCGCAGTAGTAACCGGTTGCAGATTTGGCAGACTTGGCAAAACATGACGACGAAGAACTATACTAAGTGCAGGTTTTGTTCGTAGTTCTTAGTTCATTACTCTTCTAAATAGCTTTTGTTTTGTTCGTAGTTCTTAGTTCATTACTCTTCTAAATAGCTTTAGCACACTAGAATGACAATAAACGCAAACAAAGAAATGAATTTATTAAAAGCACTAACTATAAACGTCCAAGGTCTTGAAGTATCATAGACGTTTTAGGGGCCGGTCATTATTTATGGCGCAGCCGGAGCGGGAAGGGGGGGTGGGGGGAGTATTGAAAGATACCAAGGACCCCTCTCCCAATCAATAATTTAATTTCGACCTCCCTCCCCCGTAATTCTCAGGTGTCCGTAATGTAATTTTTTTTTCGTATTTAGATGCATGAAGTCGACTAGCTAATGCGAGATGATACACTGGGCGAAACCATGGTACAAGTGATGAACCACATCACTGGATTGTCGCTGCTTGTCATATCAGTGTTTTGTGCAAGGAAGTTGAAGCATCGGTGATTGCATGTTTTCTAAAACATGTTTTATGACTTCATAAGCTATTAAACTGGTACAAACATTTGTAAGGTGGAGGTGTAATTTTGCCCACACTACACAACGAGACGCATATAACTGTGTCAATACAGGGGCCTGCAGGTCAGCAGGGACCTCATACGCCAGTTTATTGTAGAACTGTCGATCAATGAGGGGAGACGCGATCACAAAAATAGATGCGACACCGCGGGATACGAAAACCCCAACCCAATTTGTGGACTTTAAAAAAAAAAGGGAGCGTATACCCCCACGTGCTGCGCTGCCGCTAACTCAGGGGTCGAGTTATTACAAAAAGTCGTGTACATATTCCACAGTAAAACTTAGGTGCTTAGCCTAATTCAAATTCGTAACGACCGCCTTAATGTATCTGAAAAGCATTCCCATAATTCCCCTCATGCACCCGACCCCGGCCCTCTGGTCCGTGCCGGCAAAACAACTGTCTCTGCCAGTTCCGCTTCGCTACATTGTCAGAATTACAATTTCCCGTGAAAGCCATTCAATAAAGCAACTGCATTAGGTTGGAGATCGATCGGTATTGGTCGTCATCATAGTGTGAAGTAGGCAAAGAATTTAATAAGACCATTACGCTCAAGTTTGAAATGATTCTTTTTTAAAGTGGGTTAAACATCCCTCTTCCCTATTTGGATCCTTGAAATTATTCTAAGTTTTAGAAGTTTTCCCTTATTTGTGTTTGTGTAATAGCAGAACCTAAAAAAGATCACCCGCTGTTTCTCTTATTTAAGAAATTAAAAGTTATTCCCCCCTTCTCACCACTCTAAAATCTCTAAAATACACCTGACCCCCCCCCCCTCCCTCTCCATAAATATTAACCAGTTCCTTTGATGTAGGCGCACTTTTATTTGTGGAATGGCCTTGAATGTAGCGATGGATGAGGCGTGTACTGTTTCTGATGGTAGCATGTTTTCAAATTCTTATTGCTCTGGGGAAGAAAAGAAGATGAATTGGTTTCGACTTGACGGTAACTTGAGTAAGTTTTTTTTGTTCAAGGAAAGGGCATCCGTGAACCAATTAGGTTGTAACCAAGAAAGGATGAATTAAGCTCACCTCGTCCTCTCTTGGCTGTCACGGAAGTTGTTTAAGTTCCAGGTTGCCCTCGCCTCGCACTCTTAATTACTGGGCCGAGAAGGATTTACAGTTTCCAATATGGCGGACACTGGGACGCAAGACTAAGCTTTCTAGCAGTTCCTTGAACGATGTAGATGTTGCGAAAAATAGGTTAGTTGTACAAATATCTTTTTTTATTTCAGAAGCATGGTTCCCGTGAATTAGTTTATTTATATCGGCAATCCAGTGGTTTATATTTCGTTATTAAGTGAGTTTAGGTTTACTTTCTAAACTCCTTTTTTGCTTGGTCGCAGTGATGAGCTGACAGTTCCTAGAAGCGAAGTCGTTAGTGGCGTAGAATCTATAAAGAAAACCCTTTCATGGTTGGGTGAGTATCTCTTAACTAAAACCTTTATTTATGCATTGAAAAGAAGGGTTCTGTACACCACACAAGCCGCTTAATTAAGTTCATATACACTGGGTTAGGTTGTTGTGGAGAAGAGACTCCAGCTAAATAACAAGTAATAATAACTGCTGAACGAAATTGGTATTAATTAATTAACCCTGTACAATGTTCCTATGTTTACTGTCATAGATTCGTCGTCTTGTTGCTTACACTCCCAAACCTTGTATCTTTCGAACACAGTGTTCTTTCTAGGGTTGAAATAACCTTCAAACGTTTTCTTTAGGCGAGCAATCTGGTTAGGATCCTCCCTAGTAGCCAATCGAAACGTGTTATAAATCTTGAGCGCTTCTTCGCCGATTGTATGAATAAGAATAGTGCACTGAACTTTTTCGTCTTCTGCACTCTTTCCCGACATTGTCAAATACAGGTGGAACTGTTGAACTCATCTCCTCCAATTTTGGGAAAGATTTCCTTAAAGCACAAGAGCTCCTGGAAGCTTGAAAACTCCCATGGTTTTCTTCTGACACCATATAATGTTGAGACCACTCACACAACGGATTTTATTACAGCACACGAAGATATACAAAAACACGTGCAAAGATAATTTCTAGAAAAATTAAGTATGCAAACTTATCATGACACTGCACGTTTATACTGGTACATTTCCTGTTTGCGGCTTAGGTGTGCATAAGCTGCGGCTTGTGTTAGGCGAGGGTTTTGAGCTGGTCTTATATGTAAGACGCAAAATCACTTGTTTAAAGAGGTGAAAACTTGTACTCTGCAATCCTGAAGTGGCCCCCAAGTAACGTGGCGAAATTCATTTGACGATTTTGTTGGATTGTGCTCCAAGTGACAGAAATCCATGAGATTGATTAGGGTTTTGAACATTGGGAAGTATCAAGAGAAAATAAAACTCCTTTATTCTCTCTTGGATTTATGTATACGTTTTTGGTTTGATGATTTTGCCAGCGGTTTTTGGTTTTGGATTATTTTCGACGTTTTTGTGCTTTCGAGCTGAAATCCTTAGCTTTGAGTTGCGATTGGTACTGAAAAGCAGGAGATTTATGGAGTTTTACAGGGTTGGATCTACGATTTACCCCAAGGTTACACTGAACTTGAAAGTCAGTGGTAAATCATGATTTAACATTGCTTAAAAGGAGAGCATTTATATAGAGTAATATACACACATATATTTACATAGCGTGTGTTTGTGTTATCTTTGTCTTCATTTTATATAGAGTGTTATGCCCACTTAATAACAATAATCTAGTTCTTGTCGGCGGCTTGTAGTGCATTACTTTTGTAGGCGCGTGATATTGCTGACAAGAAATCGTGAAGTTTGTTCACACAGAATCATGGGAAAAATTGTAAAAACTGCAGTCACGTCCACAGCGAATCGAGAAATTGTTATTTTGGTTAAAATGGCAGTTTTCGGAACTGACTTGACTTGACTTGACTTAAAACTACAAATATATCAGAATTTTACAATGTGCATTCCTTGCGGACATAGTCATATAAGAGCTGGAAAAATGGCAAAAATGTGATATACTTTTGTTGATTAATTCAGGAAATCAACAATCCTACTTCCTTATAAACCTTAAACGGGTGGGATCAACTTTTTCAAGATAACTTAAATGAATTGTATATCAATCTTGTCTTCTTTCCCCTTCCCTGTTCCTTTTCGGCGTTCCGTTTTTTTTTTTGGAAGAGGCTTTTGGGATATTCTCATGGTTCCTTCCAATGGGCAGCTTGCGTACGATGAAACTGTCCTGTCTGTATCCTGTAAGAGGAGACTTGAAGAGAACTTACTTGAAGTGGCTACCAACACTGGGCTTAGTGTCTGATGCAGGAACTCAACATTCCGTTTGTTATCACGGGATGTTTAGCGATGTAAAATTTACATGCAAATTTACAGTACACAGCACTTAATCTCAACCATACGTCTGTTTGTGAAAGTTTATTGAATTTCAAATTTTGGTTGATCTTTAATGCTTATCTCGGATTTGACGCACGTCCCGCGCCTTATCGCCGATTTACTCTTCAGCCGCTTTAACTTGTTTTGCGGCAACGCAAAAAGAGTCATAAAGGAATTAGTAAATACCTGCTTTGGGGAAATTTGATTATTTCTGAGGGCCTTCCATTTCCTTTGAGTCAAAAGAAAAGACACCGCGGAATTGGACCTTGATCCCTTACGATCTTGTCTGTTCAGAATGCATGACATCGTGCTTCAGACTGCATGAATTAAGGCACTTATTTAAAGAAGTATATTGGTGCACTTAGAAGAAACAGGAAATGCTCATAATTGGCTGCGTGACAGGTGCTACAAAACGAAAAACGTTTGACTGTATGGAATTTGAAACTGCTTTCAAAACCTTTTCAGGTTTTTGAACCAGCATTAGGCTGAGCAGTTCAAGACAACTTAGGACGAGTTTGTAAGTAGTTAAGTGGTTGGCGGCAGTCATTTAATATGTCCTGTTTCGTCTTTTTTTTGGTTTGTTTTCTGTTTTTTTTTTTTGTCTTTTTCTCTTTTTTCTTTCCATGGTCCAGCTTCTCCAGCGAAAAATTGATTTACTGAATACTAATGATAAATTTCAATTCCTTGATTAAGCATCAGTGCCACAGCCACAGTGCTGGGTGACACTGAGCAAGCAAAAGGAAAAAAAAGAATGAATGACGTGTAAGTGGAAGCTAGAAACTTCGGTTTGGATGCATTTAGTTACAAATATCTAATGAAAAAAACCATGACAAGGCTTAAGGGTTTACCCAATTGCAAACTTTGATGCGTAGGGAAGGCTTAAATTTCGGCCAAAACCTTGACTATTTCCATAATAAGCCTCGCTATGGCCGACCAGCTTTGCCTTCTCCGGTTGGAGGGTCAAACAGAAGTTGTGCGACATTATCATACTTTGATGCTCATTTTTTGTGTTTTAAACTTTATTTGCTCTTTCGTGGCCAGCATTGGGAATCTTCTCGTAATTCACGCCTTGTGGAAAGCCTCATCAATTCCTGCTAATTTGAAGAACTTGTTCCTGAGCGTAGCTTTCTCTGATCTTGCCGTGGGTTTATTTGCCCAACCGATGTATGGTGTTATCACTGCCGTGATTTTAATGAAAGCAGCGAATGAAAGTTATAACTTTGACTACCTGTGTCCAACGGTTGTAATCGTTTCCAGCGTTTCAGCCTATCTTCTGGCTGTCGCAACGTTCCTCAGTATAACCGCCATTGCCGTCGACAGACTTCTTGCCGTTTCTCTTCACCTGCGTTATCAAGAGTTAGTAACTTCAAAGCGTGTTGTTATAACCTTGGTATCCCTATGGTTAACAAGTGGAGCAACCACCTCTCTGTACATGTCATTTCCTAAGCATAAAAACATAGTAACGGTGGTTTTGGAATGTGTCGGACTCATCTTGTCAGCTGTAGCAAACATTCGTATTTACCAAGTCGTCAAATATCATCAGAATGTAATCCGAAGTCAGCTTCAACTGCAATATGATGAAGCTAGGGAAAGACTTCGAGAAAGAAAGTCCGCCATTAATGCTTTGTATGTCTTCGTCATCTTTGTTGCTTGTTATCTCCCGAATTTGTGCGCTGCAGTATTTTTGATAGCTGACGGAACTCAAATTTCTTTCCGGGCAACTTACAATGTCACAGCTTTCTTCGTACTGCTCAATTCGTCTTTAAACCCGATTGTTTACTGTTGGCGATACAGGGAAATGCGTGAACTTATGAAACGGACAGCGAGCAAAATATTAGGCATGAGTAATCATTGATGATGGGGCTAACCTCGGCGACAATCTCACTACTCGTCTGGAACCGTGGACGGTTTTATCGACAAGTTGGAGGACTCAACTTTTTGCTTTGAATTTTAAAAATGCCACAGGTTTCATCAACTCTCCACAATTCGTCGAATTGTTTGTGGTGTTCGTGTTTGTGGTGTATAAAATAGATTGCAATTTAATATGAAACGCATGGTCACTTCTGAATGAGTTGTTGTGCTCAGTGGGTAAACAAAGGACATTTTATGAATGAAATTTGCATTTTAAAACAATATTGGTTTGTTTGAAAAAGTTTGAAAAATTAAGAGCAAATTACTTCACCTCCGGTTGCTGAACCGGGGAGCAGAATTAGGATTATGATGACCTTTTCACGAATAATGACGCCATATTGGTTGGGGGGCAAACACGGCTAAAATTACAGTGAATGCCAGTATGGGATTTTGGCCGACTTCGAACTTCTGTAACGTCGACTATGTCTTTTAAAAGTCATTTGTACTGACATTATTTTCGTAAAATATAAAGAACAGATTGAGGCTACAACGACCGTAAACGTATTTGGGAGATTTCATACAAATCCTTGTAATCAAAATTATGTAAATTGCCAAGAAATTAGAAGCGACACGAGAAGATGTATAATTCCAATTTACGGACGTGATACCTCCTTTACTGGCCTAATCTTCTGTTGGATGATTGATGTCAATAATATTAACAAAATTTGGGAAACTGTTGGAAATCGGCCTTTACATAGCGGCGTCCCAGTGGTTCCAAGTCGGCCAAAATCCCATGCATTCACTGTAACTTTAGCCGTATTTCCTCCCTAACCAATATGGCGTCATTAACCGTGAAAAGGTCTGTTGTACCGGAGAACCGGAGGGCAGAATGAGGATCATGATGATTTGGTGATAATGTAATTGAACAGTTCAGTTGCGTTGGACAGGCGCTTGGTTTTGCTGTAGACCTTAATACTTGGGCGAATTGCAAGCGAATATAGAAAAATGTGGAATATTAAGTTGAACTTCAACGAATGGAACTGATGTTCAACTCGCAGTGACGGCTGAATTTGCTGGACGGTTGTTGAGTACAGATCACAGGACATGTGCACCATTCTTATTTTTCTGTCTTCGTCTCTGTTGTCATAACATAGAAAAGGATGTTAAAAGAATGAGGTCTTCATAGTGTTTGACTGAAAAACGGGTCATTTGTTATTACTATATGTTCACAATGATCAAATGTGCATTTCGTCGAAATGTCAAAATGTCCTTCAGCCATGAATAGGCAGCCTCTTTGTATGGCTCTCCATAATAGACCTTTTTACGGATAAGGTGGCCATCTTAAATTCTATTTTTCTGGAAAAAATCTTATGGGAAGCCCAGGGGGCAAATTTGCGCACAACGTGGGTATAAGTTTGGTTTTGGTTCAATAATTTTCCAACAGATCAATTTTCGTATTTCCTTTGCCGCAGATTATATATCGTGTGAAACAAAGGATGTAAAAATCAAAGTGGCTTGAAATTTTTCAAAGAAACACCAAATTTATCCCCACAACATGTATGAATTTGAACCCTAGGCATCCCATAATATCTTTCGCAGAACAATAGAATCCAAGGTGGCCGCCGTATCGGTAAAAAGGTCTATTAGAACACACGTCTCGGGGAAAAAGAAACCCTTTTTTTTCCAATTTATGGATTGGCGATAAATGAATTTGTTTCTACATACGTTTTCTTATCTCGAGGATAAATGACAGTCGTCCAAGGGTCACGAAAATACCGCTTGCAACCCGCCCTCAAGGAGTGACCATGCATTGTACTATCGAGAGATACGGAACTGTCTTAAAAAGCCAAGCTTGTCGCCTACGAATAATAGGGAGCTTTAGCGACGAGGACGGCAACGACAACGGGAACTCTACCATCAAAAATAATTGATCTGCAAGTTCTGTTCGTGCGTTTCAAAACAACAACGTGAAATGAGCAAATTCAGCGACGTAGAGAGAACGTCAGCACACGACGTTGAATTTTTCTTTCTACCCCAAACAAGAACGCTGTTCATGCCAGTTTCATCTTTGGATAAAAGCCGTACAATTTACATGCTGAAATTTAATGCAAATTTACATGCTGAAAATTGAATGCTTGTTTCTCCTTGTTCAGAATATTATTCTATCAATAAGTTGAATGAACTTATTAAGAAATCTGGTTCTAACTGTAATACCAGACGTTTATCGAATAATTTTAATCTTCTTGAAGACATTTTGGTTTCTATGGATTCGCAGCCTGATATATTAGGAATAATTGAAACTAAACTTAACGAATCTTCTGTTAACGACGTAGATTTAAAAAATGATATGCTTTTCCGTACCGACTCAAGAACAAATGCGGGTGAGACTAACCTCTAGATGTGTATATAGGCACCGTAGTAGTAATCTTCTACCCCTTTTTACAGTTCCCGACGCCATATTTGAAAGGTAGCCGCGCAAACACGATAGCGAGGCTGGGGTTGAGTCGCGTCGTTTCTCGGTAGAATATCGTAGTAAACGGGTTCTGTTTCTTGTCTTCTGAAAACAAATGGATGATCCTAACACTAGCCAGAACAGCTCCTCTGCTGCCTCTAGCAGTAAAGGAAAAGAGTGTGCCACTTTTGGGTGCTTAAATACCCTTTATGGTCCAGACGGTTTGCGTACGCGCTTTCACTTTTTTAAGTTTCCTAAAGACACATCGAAAAGAAATCGGTGGTGTAACCTGATCAAGCGCCAGCATGCAAAAGATGGCTTTGCTGTTACGAATTCAACTGTAATTTGCTCCGACCACTTCAAAACAGATGACATCAAGAAGACTTTGACGGGTCGTTGGGACTTAGTGAAAGGTTTGTCTTCTAACTTTTTGATGCTTAATAAAAAAACCATCTAGTTGGAAAATTTACATGCATCAAATGCTGCAGGTCTTTATGAGTTCATAACACTGGTTTATTTGCTTGCTGAAAACCAATCAAAAGTTTGGCCTCCAACATAAAATTTAACTTACCTTTCCACCTAAAAACGAAGGAAAATGTATACATGTATACTACAATGTCATGTATATAATTTATTCAAATACCCATGGCTGCTACCCCTTGTAGGTGCAGAGCCATGTAATTTTTCATGGACAGTGAAAACCCCAAAACGAAAGCCCCCAGCTAAAAGACATCCTACACCAGCAGCATCAAAAAAGAATAAACGTGTAGGAATGGAGGAACCAGCACAGTCTGCAGAAGAAGACAACACAACAGCTGATCATGTGTGGGCAGCTTCACCAGCAGCTAGTCAGTCAGAAGAAACTAAAACTATTGTAGCGTTGCTTGAAAGAATGGCATCACTTGAAATGAAAGTTGGTTATTTTGAAGAAAAGTTAGCACAAGTTCAGAGTGAGAAGGCAGCCTTATTAGACCGTCAATTTTCTATTGTGAAGATGAAAGATGATGATGCAGCCATTCTTTTTTACACGGGCTTCCCAAATTTTGAGGCATTAGTCAGCTTTTATAATTACATTGCACCCAAACTCCACAAAATGCAATATTGGAAGGGGGACAAACAAGTAAAGGAAAGGCAGCCTTACCAGGATGATGAAAATCGAAAGAAGCCTGGGCCTTTGCGAAAATTAAATTATTTTGATGAAATGGTTCTGGTCTTAATGAGACTTAAGGCAGGGCTATTTGTTCAGGACTTGGCAGACAGATTTGGAATAAGCGCAAGTCTGATTTCTAGAACATGCATCACTTGGATAAATTTGCTTTATGTGGAACTTCGAGACATCTTCCCTTTTCCATCCCAAGAGCTTGTAAGAAAGAACATGCCAAAGGAGTTTGCAGAATATTCTACGACAAGAATTATTTTGGATTGCACCGAAATATTCATACAGCAGCCATCTGCTATGCTGGCACAATCTGAGACATGGTCGGAATACAAACACCACAACACATGGAAAGTCCTGGTCAGGTCTCTTACCTTTCAGACCTCTGGGGAGGAAGAGTATCTGACAAGCAAATCACTCGAGAAAGTGGTGTTCTTGATTTACTGGATGTGGGTGATAATGTGATGGTTGACCGGGGTTTTGACATATCGGATATTGTGCCCAATGCTGTCTCTGTGAACATGCCCCCTTTCTTGGCGGGACGAGATCAGATGACCGCTGCCGAAACTGAACAAACCATGAGCATCGCTTCAGTGCGTATTCATGTTGAACGTGCCATAGGGAGAATTAAGAATTATCACATTTTGGATGGCACACTCCCCAACACTTTGAGCCCATATGCTACACAAATTTTCACAGTATGTGGTTTATTGACAAATTTTCTTCCACCATTATTAAAACCAGGCCATCTTTAATTAATATGTAGTTCCAGAAAATAGCCATACCACCCCCCACCCCCCAACACACACACACACACAATTTAAGTTTCTTGTTTTGCATCTCTCAACCCCAAGGAAACTTGAGTTCAGCTTCTCAAACCACCCTTCCCCTTACGAATAATTTCAAATGGGCAGATGCAGTTGTATGGGTACTTTCTGGAAACACACCACTAGTATCAGCAATGGAACAAATCATTGTCTTTTTGTGTGAAAATAATCATTGCTTTCATATCTTGGCTAAAACGTTCAGTATTTAGTACTATCCTTTGTATATAATGTACATAATAAAGCTATTTTCAGTTATTTAGATGAACATCAAGTAAAGGGAAACATCTTATAAAGGGAAACCCTGTGAAATGCTATATTTACGTTAAAAAAGGAAAAAAAACAATGATGATATGTCCTTCAAATATGACATGTACCCTTTAGGTAGTCATGTCGCTCTCTGAAATGTCAACTTAAGCCCATTTGCTTTACAAGAGTATTGGCCATATGGCACCTATCCACCATGGAGGTACAGCAGCTTTCCCCTCTTTACCCTTTGTGTCAAAATTTCAGGGGAAAAAGCTCTTTTGTAGAAATATTCAAGTTTGGGAAGAACTTCATTATGCCACCAGTTAGTTCCAAAGGTGAATTTCTCCTTCAAGAGAGCCATCTCCTCTCCAAAATACACAATGAACACAATACCTTTCAGAGCTAAGTTAGAGGCAACATATAGTTGCCCCTGGACTTGAAGATAGTAGTCATGGGTTCTTTTCAGTGTGACAGTCCCATCACTTAGTTTTTCTAGGAAAAAGGTTTGTCTTACAGGCATCTTCAACTGTCATGCCTGCTTTGGTAAATGGAGATTTAATCTCCATCCCCCACTTGTCATTGGTGTCAAGATGTGTTATGACTCTATCCAAGCTTGCCCCCAGAAATGGTTTTTTCTGAGACAGTAAAAGTCCAGGTTCTTCCTCCTGAACAGAGATTCCTTCTTGTTGCATTTCCATTTTGTACAGACCAACAGCTTTCTCTTCACTTTCAATCCCATACTGCACAGCTTCTGTGACAAAATTAGCATACAGCATGGCTTTCAGTTTATTTGATGGTTCCACTTTAGTTTTCACTGCCTTTCCGAAATTTGAAGAAGTCAACACTGACTTACGCTTGTCAAACCAGAGTTGGTTTTTGGATTGGCCCCTTGTGAGTCTTTCAGTTTCAGTTATTTCTTTGTCTGTAATTGACAAGTTTTCAACATGCTCATGCATCTACAATGTTTTTAAAATGAGACGTAGCAATATCGTAGTTGTCAGTAAAAGGCGTTCCCTCTTGATCCCCCTCCCCTTCATTAGAGGCTGAAGTTGACTGTTCATCAGTGTCTGCACATTTTGATTTGAGGTCATGAAACAAAAAGAAAGAACTAGAGGGTAAACAATTTTGAAGATTGTCACACAGTTTTTGAAAATTTTCTTCATTCCGATTACGCTGATTTGGAGCTCTTGGATCAAACATTATGATTTTGGGTCGCATCCGAATGTTCCTTTTGCCGAATCGTATTTTTCTGATAAGGACTTTGTCAAGGGGATTCGCAGCAACACTCTGATTTCGTGGCACAACCCAGACCGACATCGTGAAGTACACGTTAAAGGCTCGGGATTTTGTGCAACTCCCTTCTAGTGAAATCTTCAATGGCAAAGAGTACTCCCCCGATGTGATTACACTTTCCTTTCCCTTGCAAGCCAAGACCAGCGGGGCAAGTGCAGGCAGTTCGTAAAACATCACACGTAGGTGCGAACTCTACAAGCACTCTGTAAGGCGTCTTCTTCATCGAAGGTAAGACTGTTGCTCTAACGTAGGTTTTATTTTCCAAAACTTTGTTCTCAAGCTTTTTCACATTTCCTTCGAAAAAGAACTGATATGATTTGAGCTTCTTATAATGTGTTCCTTTGAGAACGATGTGGCGGTATTTGCGCGTGGATACTACGAGGTAGTCGTATAGCTGGAGGAAATTCATTTCTGGCAATTGACGGAGATCTGTTGCCCATCCAAGCGCCGAAATCCTTCGTATCGAAGCTTCGTATTTAAAATCGCCTTGATCTTGTAGAGAATCATCTTCATTTACCGTGTTGTTCGCACTCGATGGCAGCACATCTCGCATTAGTAAAGCGTAAACTTTGAGCACAAGATCGGCTTTCATTCCTCCCGTCGATTCTGAATGAGATCGCAGAATTTCTCGTAGATCCTTTGCTGCGAGGGTTTGAATATCATCTAGGGACGATATTTCCTTATCTCGATGTTTTAAAACCATTTCGAACAAAGAACTCGCGGATCAAACACGGATAGCCCTTGAAATGCCACTGAAACAGCTGTTTGAATCTCCCGGTGAGTCAACCCCAGCCTCGCTATCGTGTTTGCGCGGTTACTATTCCAATATGGCGCCGGGAACTGTAAAAAGGGCTATTCCAGGGTGACAAACATTTCACGTATTTGTATGACAACAAACTCCCCTTCGGCGCCGCAAAATCACCGGAAATCTTTCACAGGTTAACCCAAGCTGTCACGCGCATGATGGCCCGCCCGGGATTCAACACAGTCCTCGCTTATCTGGATGACTTTCTTATCATTGGCGATCGCAGACGTGAGTGCGAACTGGCTTACAACGAACTTGTCAACCTTTTGGGCGAACTTGGCTTTATCATAAACTGGGAAAAAGTAATTGGCCCCACTCAGCGGCTAACTTTTCTAGGCATAGAGATCGATACAATGCTTAGGCAACTTTGCTTGCCCGAGAGCAAACTATGTGAACTGCGTGAATTACTCAGCGATGCATTAATAAGGCGATCGATCACAAAGCGAGAGTTGCAAAGCCTTGTTGGCAAGTTAAATTTTGCAGCGAGGGTAGTCTTCAGAGGGCGAACATTCCTGCTGCGCATAATCGACGTAATGAACACCTTATCGCGACCACATCACCACACCCGAGTTAACAAACAGTTGCGCGCTGACTTTCGTGGTGGGCGAACTTCCTGAGTGTCTTTAATGGCAACACTTTCTTTGTTGACTCAGAGCCAGTTTCTTCGGACGAATTTTCCACTGATGCTTGCCCTATAGGTGGTGGCGGTTTTTTTCGGGGTGACTGGTTCTACACTAACTGGGCAGTAGATTACGCAAATCTCGAGTCTGCGCATATCAACTTAAAAGAAACATTCACAGTTTTACTGACGTTATCTCGCTCGAGATACCAGTTGCGTGACAAATGGGTCGTTGTGTACTCAGATAACACTACGACCATCTGCGCTCTGAACAAAGGTACATGTGGCAACCCTCAAGTCATGCAATGGCTTCGGGCCATATTCTGGCTCTCAGCTATCTACAATTTTCGCCTCACTGCGCGTTTCATACCATCCAAGGCTAACTCAGTGGCAGACGCCATCTCGCGCCTTCATGACCCTGCACTAAGTCATGTGTTACATGAACTCTTAAGTCGCATACCAAAATGTAACGACAGCTGCCAAGATCACTTTTCATAACCAGCGTTTTCTTCTCTCCCACGCCAGGTGCAGTCTATGCTCAAGAACAGCTACTTCAGGAAGAATTGAGACAGTACCGTTCCCATGCCTTTGGACAATCTACAACGGCCACATACAAGTCGCAGTTACGAGCGTACCTTCGTTTTTGCCTCTTTTTTGGTTATCCACCCGTCCCCTGCCAAGCTATACACCTCCTTCGATACATTGTTTTTCTCGCGCGAACTCTGTCCACAAACAGCATCCCTAACTATCTCAACGTTGTTCGCTTATTGCACTTCCAATTTGGCTTTCCTAACCCACTTGAAGAACCGCTGTTTAAACACCAGAAAACCCTTCTTCTCCGAGGTATCAAGCGAATTAACGGCGCATCTATCTCGCAAAAACTTCCTATCACACCTGATGTCCTTTACAAAATATTGGCCGTTTTAAACCTTAACTCATCGATCGACGCAACCTTTTGGGCAGCATGTTTAGTAGCATTTTTCTCGTTTTTCCGCAAATCAAACCTGCTGCCAGCTTCAACAGCGGCTTTTGACCCCCACCGTCACCTGCGCAACTGCGACGTGAGGTTGTACCCGTGGGGAATTATCCTCGTGGTTCGCTGGTCTAAAACCATTCAGTATCGCAATCGCACCCTTCTTGTCCCAGTTCCTCGAATTGCTCACTCGTCGTTATGCCCTTGGTCAGCGGTAACGCAGGCGTTCAAACTCGCGGGTGTCTATCAAAGCTCCCAACATGCTGCAGACCCTGTGTCAAAAAGAGAATTACGTAGTATTGCGTCATACTGGTGTCGGATAGCGTGGAGTTGGAGGCGGGCGGTTTGCGAATCTTATGAAGTCTCGAAAATCTAGAAAACTGTCTGAAAATCAAAGTTGAACCAGGAACTCTGTATCTCTAATTTTCTGTAGTCCTATTAACAGTCTATTACACCCTGCGTTTACCTTCCGAGAAGGTCGTGACCTTAGGACTCTTACATATTCCATTTTCGACGGCAAACTGAAACAAACACTAGATAAATGCGGTCTTGACAGCCTGCGTTTCTCTGAACACTCCTTTAGACGAGGAGGCGCTACCTTTGCTTTGCATTGCGGGTAAACCTAGTGACTATATTAAGCTACAAGGCGACTGGAAGTCTAATGCTTACGAACGGTACTTAGACCACTCACTTCGCTACAAATTAGAAACGATCAAGCAGATGTGTGACGGTATCACTCACTAAATCCGGTCCCCTTTCTCCCTTTGGGGGATTTGGAGGGTGCTTTAGCGGTGGTCTAGGCAATAAAGACCCACAGAACCCCAAAGAGAGTTGGTGTGTATTTAAATGTTTAAAAAACCAGCAGCACTGTTTTATCGGGTATAAAACACGAGGCGTAGCCGAGTGTTCTTAGACCCGATAAAAGACTGCTGCGAGTTTTTTGAACAGCTTCAAAAACTTCTGTTGCAGATCTATTCATTTTTTAATAATCCTTGGGGTTTCTAATTATTTTCCCAGGTAGCCGTGTTTTATCAGATATAAAGACACTCATTAAAAATTAATTTTCTTTGTATTTTCTTCATGAATTATTAATGAGTTTTTGAATGACTTGGAGTCAACTCTAAATGAAGAGGTTATGAATGATATAAGGTACTGTACTGTGAATAAGCTATCTATCAACTTTAAAAAGACTAGCTATATGATTATTGCATCACCTAGAAAAAAGGTATCTATTAATCTAACAGCTTGTGATATCCAACAGAAAAGGATATCCAACAGAAAAGGATCATTTCTTCAGCTCATTTCTAACCCGCACTTCATAATCATTTCTTTCATTCATCATTGCTTTCACGGGAAAACACGCATGAGCCCAACAAATTGACCTGCTCTCAACTGTGTGGCTTCATAGCTCAGTTGGTAAGAGCACTGCACCGGCATCGCAGAGGTCGTGGGTTCGAATCCCGTTGGAGGCACTTGAATTTTTCAAGTGCATATAAGGGACAATTGTTTAAATTGTCCAGAAAGTGCGAGGATCATTTCTTCAGCTCATAAGGACATACTAGTTATGCACTGCTTTCGAGTGGTATACCGTGAAATATCCCACGAGTGACTTGCTTTTTCTTAGTGTACACACGAGCCTTTAGGCGAGTGTGTATACAAAGAAAAATCAAGTCACGAGTGGGATATTCACGGTATACCTCGAGAAAGCTTTGCATGACTAATTAATCCCATGCTACTCATTGAATTAGCACAGAACGTCACTCGTCGACGCTTTAACAAATAAATTAAGTTAAAAAATATTCAACAGAACCGCAACATTTCTTGAAAGTACATAATTTTGATTTTAAAAAAAATAAAAATATATAAATAGGTACTGCTCATTAAATGTATAAAAGCCTTTGTAGGCTGCGAGGAACGCCGGGATTTTTTCGTGGAATACTACCCGTTGCATACCGCAGAATATGCAACGGGTTTCTAGCTTTCTGATTGGCTGTATTCTCTACGGCATGGGATAAAAAGCATTTTTATCGATGATACGTTAAAATGCAAACAGCAAATTTCAGCCTGAAGTTTGTCGTCTGCCGCAAACGCGATGCTTAATTTATCTGTTTGTGGAAGAAACCGACCCCTGCGAGAGTTACACTCCATTTCTAAAGGAACGATTCTTTTCCAGTGAAGCGTAATGGCTGAGGGTTACCTTGATAAATATGCTGTATATGTATGTATGTATGTATGTATGTATGTATGTATGTATGTATGTGTGTGTGTGTGTATGTATGTATAGCGCCTGAAGCAAGTGCAATATACTGTATTTGTTAACAATATTATCTGCCAAACTGGGGTCCCACAGAGATTTTTCTCTCCTTACCCACCGGAAATTTTCATTATTCAACTGGTCTCAGTCAGCTGGCACTTAAATTGGACAAAAATGTTTTGAGGGCCAAGGTTAACGTGAAAAAATGATTAGTATAGGTAATCAAATGATTTCGAGTGCAATTTCGAATAAATAAGCACCAGTAAATTTTTCAAAGACTACAAAAAATTGCACGAGCCCGTGGGGCGAGTGCAGTTTGTAGTCTTTGAAAAATTTACACTCAATTTCAACTTTTTGCCCTCAATTTCAACTTTCTGCACTGTTTGGGATTAATCGACATGCTCTCAGCCAATCAGCATGGTGAAATTTTTGCATGTATATTATTATTAAAGCAAGGATAAATGCAGGATCAATGTACAACATGAATAATTTTATCAAATACTTAAATAATTTAAAATTGTGGTTCCCCACTGAAGTGGAGGAAGACAGGGGTTCGGGAGCTCGGCAGAGGAAAGAACGGGAAGCGGGAGAGAAATGCAAAACTCTAACAAAATTTTCAATATTTAGAGCATTTTTGAGAATTTCTGACCAGCTTAGTGTTTTTCAAATAGACATATAGTATATAATTACTTACTGACAGCTGGAGTTGGCTTGCAGTGTTTTGGGATTCATTTGTAAACAGATGCTGATAATAGGCGATATTAACATACTAAAAGCATCCAAATTGACATCA